>LPNX010469677.1:63966-97637 GCA_001517045.1 Pseudotsuga menziesii | reverse complement strand
TGTGGTGACAGTGGTCCCCAGCTCTAACTTGCCCCCAAGGACACACAAAGCGGGTTGGAGACTTTCCCGTGTCATAAAGTGTGTATTAGGCGGCAACACCCTGCGAAGTCTTTGTAATAAAATGTACTAGCATGACTTTTGTAAAGAAATTGGCCTTCCTAAGACTTAAATACCAATCCTGGTATTCCAAGGTGTTTTTTCCTTGTTAATTATATGTTGTTGAACAAACGATTTATAATTTTAAAGTTTTTCACTTGCTCCTCCAAAGCTAGAATGCTCAATTTAGTGGTTAGGCCTTAGGAGGTTATTAAAGTTCATGTGTCAATGTATATTACCATGCTAGGCATTGTATTTTAGTCATATGAACATGTGATAGGTCCCCCAAGGTTTATTTTTATTTTTCGCAAATACAAATTTTCCCGTAAAACAGGCAAATTTTTAATGTTTTCAAACTTAGAGCACCCACTTTGAGAGAAAAAATCATGAGTATTCATAGCCTAAAGTGACTTTTTCTCAAAAAACCCAAAAAGGACAAAAAATAAATAAAAATTCAGCCTCCCATGATTTATGCAAAGTTGCCCAAATCATATCCAAAACATAAGGAGGTAGTGGCACTTTCTTATTAGCTAATGGTTGGTGTTTCCGCCTAAAACACACTTGACCGTGGAAAAGTCTTCCAACCACTAGGAATGTTCCCGAGGGATACTATGAGTTTAGAACCCAATGTCACCTCGATTCCTAACTCCTCCGTTTAGACCCAACTCCTAAAAAGGTCAAGGGGGGTAGTCCCTATTTACTATGTTTCAAAGGTTGTATTTTAGGAGTTAAAAGATTATTGGATTAATTTAAGTTTTATGCCAATTAATCATGGAAAAATGCAATCATTAGAGGAAATTTGGGGTCTAAAATGGGCCTTATAAGAAAACGTGCCAAAATAATTTTTTGTGAGTTGGAATTCAAGAACCAATAGAATTTCAATAAAATAAGTCAACCATAATGGTTGAATTGACATATTTGTCATTAAAAAAACTACTTTTTTTGTTCGTATTTTCGACATATCTCATTGTGTTTTTACTCAAATTTCAATTGGGAGAGCTCGTTGGATGCGGAATTTGATTCCGCATCCAACGAGTACCCACACTGCATACTTTTGACGGACCCCGCTACCCCAAAAACAAGAAATACCTGAAAAAACATGATGATGACATCATCATCATGTTTTTTCAGGTATTTCTTGTTTTTGGGGTAGCGGGGTTCGTCAAGTCATCATCATGTTTTTTCAGGTATTTCTTGTTTTTGGGGTAGCGGGGTCCGTCAAAAGTATGCAGTGCGGGTACTCGTTGGATGCAGAATCAAATTCCACATCCAACGAGCTCTCCCGATCCAAATTTGAGTAAAAACACAAGGAGATATGTCGAAAATACGAACACAAAAAGTAGTTTTTTTCTTTCTTCCTCCAAAATTAATTAATATTATTTTATTATTTTAACTATTATTTTATTATTTTCCTTAGGAGGCCCATTTTAGACCCCAAAATTCCTCTAATGAATTTTAAATGACAGGAAAATCTTTCTATATTCATAAACCAACTATAATTGCAAGAGAAATATAGTATTACTAAACTAGTGCCTGCCAGAAACGAGCTATGGAGTCACAAGCAAAGATTGCAATGAAATTGCCAAAATGCACAAATTGCTCTAAATCATTCATTCACCACAAATATCAAAAGACCACATTCATCAAATGTAAAATACTTTAAGCAAATGAACTAACGTGTACGAGATGAGCTTGAAGTAGAACTAAACCAAATAAACATTGATTGCAATAGTAAATAAAATGAAAGATCGTGATGTTGTGCAAGTGGTCCAATAGATTTTAATTTATTTTAAGGTCTTTCTTCAACTTAGGGGATTAATCATGGGGAAGTCGACGGCCGACGGAATGAAGCGAGGCAGACTCAATGCGGCTAGGGCTTAAACCCTAGCCGTCCTCGCTCTGGTTTGATTGCAGGGGCACGTCTGTAGCAGCCGATTGCTGAGTTTCTTTGCATTTAGGGCCGCGGATCGGCGTTTTTCAGAGCATTTTTGGCTCCTGTCTTCTGGTGGTCACCGCCCTGCTACGATGGCCCCAGATCCGATTAATGAGATGGGAGAAGATCCTTTGGAAGCTTTCAAAGCATTAGTACGTTCGGCAGGACCTAAAGCCAAGCCTTCTCTCTCGTCTAAGTTTGTTAAGAAGATGGAGGAGATCCCTTCTCTGGAGCTATCTCCAGAGGAGCCTTGCAATCTTGCCCTCCTTCTAGCAGAAAACGCCCTCATTGGAAAGTTTACGGGGTTATGGCCTAGCCCCAAAACGGTGGAGGCATGGATGGAAGACCGTTGGAAGCCGCTGATGCATGGAATCGTTTCTCTGTGTGCAGTAGGCAGGGTTTTTTTTGTCTTCAGCTTCTCGAGGAAAGAGGACCGTGATCTAGTTTTCAGATCTGGACCCTATTTCATGGGGTCGAGGGGGCTGTTCTTAGCCCCCTGGACTCTTGATTTCAATCCCGGAGATGAGATCACCGCAGCCCCTGGGGCTGCCTCATCTTCCCTTACATCTCTGGGGGAAAGGATCTCTGGAGGACATTGTAAATAAGCTTGGGCGGTTCCTGGTCAGTGTGGAGCCGAAAGGAGACCAATTTACCTGTGCTCGTATTTGTGTTGAGGTTAACCTCGAGAAAGGTCTTTCGGAAGCCATTAAGCTCTCCCTGGGGGAATGGTGCCATATCCAAGAGCTGGATTACGAACAGATACCTTTTAAGTGCCTTCGGTGCCATGCTTACGGTCATTTCGCAAAAAGCTGCCCCAAAGCCTCCGAGGATGCGGGACCAGTCAAAGAAGGTGATTTTCAGCCAGTAACTAACCGGCGAAGGCAGCCAAGGCGAAAGGAGCCAGTCTAGGCTCCGAAGGCTACTCATTCAGCAGAGGCAACTCTAGAAAATAAAAACAGCTTTGATGTGCTGAAAGAAGATGAAGCCCTAGATCCAGAAGCAACAACAGTTAAGGAAGATCCTCCGGCAGACGAAAGCATCCCGGATCCCGCCCCCCCAGAATCAGTAGTAGCGAGGGAAACAGATCCTGAATCCTCTGCCCCAACAGGTCTGGCTGTTTCAGTCCCCTCTAGCGGCTCTGTGGAAACTTCTGAACCTAAAGACATTTCAGTCCCGTCTCCACCCCTTACCCGAGGGCGAAAGTCCAATAAAGCGCGTAGAGAAAAGGAGGTTGCCTCCAGCATTTCTTTAGGTTCTCAGAAAAAGCTAGATCCTTTCTTTAAGGGGCAAATTTCATCCCACTCGGTTTAATGCTTTGCTTCTGTCTTCTACTTTGCTCACAGTTTGTGAGAATTTACTCATGTAAGCAATTTTTGTCATTTTCTCGAATTAGCTCTAGATGCAGATGGGATTTGTCTCCCAAGACATTCACAAGAAGGTTGGCAGCACTGTTAGAGGTCACCAACTTTCTTCAGATTTGTAACTCTCTGATTCTGGCTTGCCAGAATGCCACTTAATGCAACATAACCGTTCTTGTTAAAAAAAAAAAACTTAGGGGATTAATGTGTTTGCACGAGAAAATAAACCAACTAACTAATGTGTCTACCTCCAACCCTTATCCTTCAACTGAGAGAAATTGTTGGGTTTTCAACAAGAGAGCACAAGGCTCCCTCCTAGCTCCACAAGACAATCCGAAAAACTAGCCGGGTGCTCAACAGAACACAAAGTGCTACAAGGCCCCCAACGACATCTACCCCTCTACCTCCACACACTAATCATTTTTTCTCAGTCTTGCAATAATGGATTGAAATGCCTATTATTCTAGTCAACTCGAATCTTCTCCCTTTCTTGTCACCCAGGGTCAGAACAACTAGCAAGGGGAGTGAATACGGGGCGAAGATTGGGGCAAGGTTTATTTTAAATGAGATGAAGAATTTAACAATTATTAACAATGCAAGCCAGCACGATATTGCAAGGATGGCATAGCCAAATTACTTGCAAGGTGTGGGAAAATAAAAATAAAAGAAAGAAAGATACAAGCCAACACGATTTCGCAAAGATGGCAAAGCCAAATCACTTGCAAAGTGTGGGCAAATGAAAATAACAAAAATAGAACGCTAGCCGACACGATCTTGCAAGGATGGCATAGCTAAATCACTAGCAAAGTGTGGGCAAAAATAAGGAAGAAAATAAAAACAAAATGAAACTCTAACTAATCTAAACCCATGTCAATCAACAATTGCTTATGCAAAGGTGGGCAAGCCCAACTTCTTTTGCTAGCAATGGATGGCAAATAATGAAACTCGATTTAACTGAAAATGCAAAGCAAGAAATCAAGTCCAAGAGAGTCTCTTGGACTTGTTACAAAGGCTAAAATTTCAACGTAAAGAAAGAGGTAAAAAGAGTGGGAAAAACTGTGTTTTTCCTCTTTCTTGAGATGGTCTTGAAGCTCTTCCTTTGGGGTGGCCTTAAAACTCTTCTATGGCTAAAATTATGCATAGTTTTGTCCTGTTTTGTCACCAACCTGCTAAAAACCAGCGAACAGAAAATGATGTAATATGCCCCAAATCACTTTGGGGATATTAGTATGTTAGTGCAATATAGGTACAAATTTTATATAAAGTTGCCAAGAGAATAATGTTGAAATAACTTTGAGTAAATATGAGTAAACATAAGACTTGAAGAACCCAACCAACTAAAACTAAAATGCAGAAATTTATGTGTAAAGAAAGAAGAAATTTTGTTCTTGGCTCTTCAAGAAGTCAAGCAATGGGGTATCCAAGCTTGGAATCCCACTCCTCAATCCGTATAACCTGCAACTAATAAGATTTTTACTACCAAACTACAAAGGTGAAAACCAAATAATGAGCAAAGAAATCATAAATTTCAAACTAGAAAAGATATGAACTTCTTTAGCTAGAAGAAAAAGAACTCACATAATCTATGGAATACAAATACCATAAATCTTACCAAAGCAAATTAATATGCTTCCGTGGTCTCCCTAGCTTATGTAGTTACTTGAGCATAGAAGCAAACTATCAATGAGCACAAAGGACACCAGATTCCTCCAAAGATTTTTTATTAACAAATCCAAATGGTTGAGAATTACAATGGCCAAAGCAAGAGCTATGGAATGAGAGCAAGAGAAAGAATGAGAGCATGAGCAAGAGAGAGGGTGTGTGTGTGTAACCCAAATGAGGAGGGGAAGCCTCCTTAAATAGGAAATGAGTGAAAAGAGATCCCAAGTGCATGCAAGCCACTTGTCGAAATGTGAGAGTGGGAGCTCAAAGAGGGGAACAACTTCTCTTGGGGGAACCTCCTAGGGTGAGAAATCAAATAGAAAAGGGGGAGAAATCCCCCTATAATATTTTTAATCTTCATTCTAGGCACAAAAGGGAGGGACCACCAAAGTGGGACCCATTACTTTGGCTTATTTTTAAATATCTCAATTTCCATGAAGAGGGAGGGCACCCCCCCTTTGGCGACATCTTCATTCCTGTGAAACACTTGCATGGGGGGGCCTTTTTTCTTCTAAAATCACCTTAGGAACATAATATAACACTTAGAAACCTAATTGTCCCCTTCTAAGTGACTTTAGACACTTTTCCAAAATTTGGCTTGCTAATAATTGTCAATTTTTCTGATTTCATTAATTGACTTTGGCAAATGTGACCAAAACCTTAGAAAGACTTGTTCGAATGACTTCAAACTTTGCCCCAAGAGTGTAGAGGGCCTCATACCATAGATTTCGAGTACCCATACCCCAATTCGTGGGCATTAGATGCCATTTCACCCTTGTTTTATTACAACATTTTTATGCTGAGGTACATTTTTTTAATCACCAAAAATTAAAAAAACCTAGGTAAAACCTAACGAAATTCCGCAAGACTATGGATAGTGTCCAGCATGGTTACATAGAAAATTCCTAGACCTTAGTCGCCCCGTGGACTTGATCATTAGAACGTTTTTCACCAATTTTGAGGTTTTTTTTAGTGAAAAACTCAAATAATTAAAATCACTCAAAATGAATTTTAATTATCCAAGGAAAAAAAGACTCGATGAAAGGACTTCCCTAATGAAAAAGTCCTAGGCAACTAAGTTATACAAAAACTAGACCTTCATGCAGACATCATTACAATATCCCCCGTAAGGATGCGGCAATTTCATGGAGAAACAATAAGAAGAAGAGCTGTGTTATCCACTTATTTGTACCATTGTTGGATTACCTGAGGAGCCGCCAGTTGACAAACATGATAAATGTTTGATTCCAGTTTATCAGATGATCCACCTTTGTGTGTATCAGATGATCCACCTTTGTGTCTAGCCAGTTTTGGCTAGTCAGTTTTTGTTTTGAATAATTATGACCATGGCCTCGTGGGGTTTGTAATAAAATGTGTTAGTAGGGTGTTTTGAGTGGTTCAGTCTCTTGAGACGTAGAATTTCAACTAAGGTATTCCAGGGAGTTTTTTGCCTTTTGACAATTATGCTCTGCCTATAGCTGAGTATAATTGACGAGGTTTTCTCCCGCTTCCTCCAAAGCTGGAATGCCCGATTTTGAATTCTGGGCCTTGGGGGGTTATTAGAGCCCAACTGAGTATATATAAACCTACTAGACATTATTAGAATAGAGCATGGTCATGTCCTAAGTCACTAGGACCCTCATAAAAAATTCCAAATTTTTTTTACCGAACGCATCAAATTTTTTTTTATATTTAATTTTTCCTAATTTTTTAATAAATTGTTCCATAATTTAAATGGAAAAATTCAATTTGTAATAGGTTAGTCATTCGGAACCAGAATTCAGTGATTGAAGGCTCTAACCTTAAGCCAAAAATCATTCATGACCAGCCAGCCAGCTAGCACCAAATTTCAGATCATCATTCGGCCACATAACTCATATTTTCTCAAAAAAGTCAGTTTTGGGGAAAATATTGATTAATTAATAAAAAATGATTATTTTGGAGAAAATCCAAATCTCTCCAAATTAACCCGAATTCAGTGAAATAAAAGGATAAATGATATGGCACGGAGCATTTATGATGATTCCAATCAATATCGGTCAGTTTCAGATCAAGTATCAGAATGTAGCAGTTGAACTATCAGTCAGAAACTTGCCCTCTTTGGTCAAATCCGTTTTTGGTTTAAGTGTGGGTTATCTATTGGTTGGGTGATTATTACGAGGGAGGATGAGCCACCTCACCCCCCCTCATTACTCCAGCGCTCAATTACAACTCAGTTGTAGCTCAGTTCAACTCCAAATGATCATGCCGAGCTCATTCAATTACTCCGGTGTTACTCTTAGTTTGGTTTTAGGGTTTTAGCCTTCTCTCTTTGTATAAATAGAGGCTCTTTGAGCTCTATTAGGATGGACTTTTGGGCATAGAAACTCTGCAAAAAATTGTAATCATTATTTGATTGAATAAAGCTTTTCGACCGTTGGGTCTATGGGATTGTTTCTTCATTGGTGGATGTCTATCTTATGAGGTGATTTCTTTCCTTGTTTTAAATTTGTTACTCATATGGTGAATCAAATAACTAGCTTTAGAAGTCTATTGTTAGAACATAAGATCTTCCATTTGCAGCTGTCAATTTGGATTATTATGCAAAGTTTATCTTAACCTAGATGAGTACAAGTATTTAGTTATATGAAGTATTGATTATGGTTTAATATTCATAGCATACTAGTTATTTTGTTTGATCTCACCGGGTTTCGAGTTTGATTGTCTTATCAGATCTTGCCGTTTGGAGAAGGGTGCAAGCTCAGTTGCATGAATCTCATCTCCATCATCATAAGAACTTTTCTAACACTGTTGTCTTTCAGGATCTATAAAGTTGGGCCTTGTCCAAGAGAAAAAACATAAGGAGATCTTACTCCAAAGCTCCATCTTCAAACTTATACCTCTACCTTTCTCTTTTTAAATTTTTTGCATTTGCTCATGAAATAGATCCAAGTTTCAATACTCATTATTCATATATGTTTTTAGGGCTTTTGCTAGATCTAGTTTCTTTCATTAGATCTAGGGAAAGTTATGCTTTGCATGTGAATGTTCAAATTTTTTTTTCCAAGTATAAATTTTTTTCCAAATTTGTATTTTTGCATTGTCTTTGCTACCATCTTTTAACAATATATGCTTGCTGATTTTTTACTTCTATGACAGGTACAGCAGAAATGCTGGCGAAATTCTGAAGAATCAAGCCCTAAAAAACCCATAAATTCCCTCTTCTTCTTTCCCCTTTCTGCAGATTGCTCCAAAGGCCTTCCAAGAATAAGAAAAGAAGCAAAAAAGGGCAGCAAAGGAAAGCATTGTAAACAAATTAATAAAGAGGAAGTGGGATTACGGCTCCCACACCCCTCTTCCCCTATTTGGGGGAAGCTTGTATCGTCTCCTCATTTTCATGCTTTGTTTCATAATTTGCTAAAAGTAAAGTAGGATAGAATAAGTTTCAAATTGTTAGAAGTTTGTTTTTTCATTAAAGTTGGATAGTTCATTTCTAATTAGTTTATCATTCATAAAATATAAAAGACAAAAAGGTTTCTTTGTTTATTTACTTAGCTAATGCAAAGTTTGTTTACTTTATGATATAAATTTACTTACCCCCTGTTATCACATATATAGTAGCCGGGCTACCATATTCTATTTTTCAGACACAGTACATTTTTCAGCCAGATCTCTTACATATGAGAGGCTGAGATGGCATTTTTGATGGATCATTTTTGTATTAGTGGACTATTGTACTCTCCCATGCCAAGACTGAGTCTCAGGACACTCAAATTTGAGGACCGATATAGCCATTTATGTTATTTCAGAGCAGTAGTGGATGCCCAGTGTTATATCAGTACTTTCTCAGTGGATATATGGTGTTTCAGATGGATTATATTGCATGGATATGACTCAGTATTTTATATGGTGTTATGGTTATTATTGCTCTTATATTGATTTTTGTGACATATATTGACTTGTGGTATTATGATTTGGCGGTCATAATTATATGGACTTGGTTGTATATTATACTATGTATTGATGTCCTTACTTTGGCTTTGAAGTTCTTGATCTATACTCATTGGTTTTACCCTCCTTAGGGAGAATAGAGGTAGTCATTCCCACCATTGTTTTGGCTTGCTAGTGATTGGCTCCATCATTCATTGTCTTCGTCCATCCATTACCTTTCAGTTTAATTTTCAACCCGACTGACTTCTTGACTTGTGGCATGGAGGACCTTTTTCCCCGCTAGAACCTTTGTTGGACAAGCCTCCCTGTTTACATTGTGTCTCGGCTCTGAGTTGGTGACAAAACTTGCCTTTGGTAAGTTGGATAGTATGCCTAAATCATTCTGGTCGGTTGTCCCGATGTTTGGCACTATGCAGAATTCCCCCTAGTCACTTGAGATGTTGTTGGCTAAAACTGAAAGCTCATGTACTACTTTTATTGAAATATTAAATATGCGCCCATGGAAAATGAAAATTGTAAAACTGTGTTTCTTAACATATGTAAAAAGGGCAAGAGCAATGAAATGCTAAAATACTCCTTGAAGAGTATAAGAAAAGGTCCAAAAAGCAATGGTTAAAAAATGTTATATCACAGAATTGCTGACCTTGTTAAAAATAAATATGGCCCGGATGAAAGCTGCGATTAGCTGTGCTTTTGAGCACTGGTGAAGTCCCAAGGGGTTCATATAGGCCAAAAAGGCCACAGAATAAAATGTGATCCTAATGAAATTGGATCAAGATTGACGTAGACATGATGCCTAAGTTGAATAAGCACTCTCTAAACAACTCATCCATCTGTGAGGTCCCTGCCATTCCTTGTGTTGATGTTTGTCCAATATTGGTTGTAGTGAGTTTTCCCTTTTCCTTGTCCAAAGTGTCATGATGTTGAGTAGGAGGTCATCCTTTGCCTTAGCCTTGTCATTTCCACCTTTCACCCTTCACTAGCAAAATGACTATAGCTATGAAGTGAGTATAGTCTTGAAAGTCTGAGTCTAAGTAATAATAAATAAAGCCTGATATTTATAAGTATTTGTTGATGTACCGCCAGTGAAATGAATGCTACTTGTTGATTTTGTTACGTGAATGAGTTGTAGAGCATGGTTTAACCTCTTAACACTTGCAGCAGATTGATCTATTCTGAGTTATTATTGGTGTCTGATTATTCACAGATGGTTATATTGTTTATTGGTTATGATTGATGATCAAACAGAGACCTATGAGGGGCATGAGTATACACCTTTGATGGATTGGGACTCTCTGAGTCCAATGAGATAGTTTATTTCCAGTTCCGGGCACTTACAGATGTGATCAGGCTTATTCTACTTTTCTGATGCAGTTTTTCTTCACATATTGATTTGTTTGAGCAGGGAGATGTTTTAGTTGGATCTCCTAGGGCGTTGTATGGGAATAGGGGGTGCAGCCACTTGTTTGTACCATTGTACCCCCATCCCAGAGAGCTTGGAGGGCTCAATTTGACAACGCAGGCACCCTAGGAGGTTGTTTTAGCAGTATCACGTTTCCCGAGGCAGATTAAAAAATGATCAAATGGCTATTGAAGAAATCGATTTGGGCTACTGAGGCAAAGAAATGGCATGGGGTGAGTCACAATGATGAGAGTGATGTCTTCCACACCTTCTCCAGCAGTTTCAGCATTTTATGGGGCCCGCACCTATTTTTGGGCAAATTTTATATATTTTCTGGAGCTTTTTGGGAGACCGACGATTTCCTCAAGGAGGCACAAAAGTCAAAATTTTAAATTGTTATATTATTTATCGTGCCATGGGGACACCCAAACGGAGTTAGTCAAACACTCCTTGGACCCACCATGTGCTTTCATTTATTTCTTGTTGAGTGGGTTACCTTTATTTGGGTGGTTTAAGTCCACTTTGGTAAATTATAATTATATTGATCCATGTATTGTATGTTGAGCTCATCTCAACCATTGATTAGAACATTGTATCTTTTAATCTCAACCACTCATTTTGAAAGTGGTTAAGATTTGGTTATGATTGAGGTTCTCTCATTTCTATTTAAAGGAGGGAGCTTCTCATTTGTAAAGGGTCTTTGGCTCTTGGATCTAAATACTAGAAAGACTTTTTCTGGATTTGCTTTGCATCTTATGTGCTCAAATGGTGATTAGCTTGTCTTCAGCTTACTAGCATCGTGGAAATTCTCGTGAGATATATTTTTTTTCGTGGCTATCATTGTTTTGTCTATAGGAGGGCGTTTTGGCTGGAGCGTTTTTGTAGGGGGACCTCAACTCGCTCGGTTCTCTTCGTCTTGGATCAGAGGGTTTTCATTAGTTTCATTGCGATCTATGATTACTTCATTTTACTGTCTTGTAGCATTCAGTTTCTTTATTGTGTATGTGCAAATATGATATGGTTGATGTTTGCTCATGCAGGGTAGGGGGCGCTTTGATGGCTTGGAGCTTGCATATGCCATAGAAATCACGAGGATCTTCCAGGATTGATCGGGATAGCTAGGATCGTCACTATTACAGACTTCTACAAGCTTATCTAGGTAAGATTCACAGGTAGGTTCTTCTTTTCTGATCTTATTCCATTGTACCTTGCTGAAATTTAACTATTTTTTTGAAAACTCCTAAACCATAAAAAACTAAAAAATCAAATAATCAGGGAACCGTCTGATCTTTTGCCAAACCATTTCTGGGTTTCATAGATCGGGCCTCCCCCTAACTAAATCAACTGGAATGCTGGTCAAATTCCTTATAGATTGACCTAGATCTGATTTTCAGCAAAAAACTGCATAACCCCCCACTGAAAAAATTGACCTGCTAGGGTTTTGAGTTTTTCTGATTTTTTACTTCACAGACGGATAGATCGGGTCTTGGGCAGTCCAAATCAACCCCAACGCTGTCAAGAGGCTCAATAGTTTGACCGGGATCTGAAAAATAGACTGAAACTGCCCTAGTGCCCTCACTAAAAATTGGCCTTTTCTGGAAGTAGGTTTTTCTGAAATCTGACATGATAGGCTGATTTGGACACCCTCAACGTTGTGCTAATTCATCTTGGTTTGCCCTAGATCTGAAAAAATCAGTTTTCAACCTCCTAGCCCCATCATCAGATTTTGACTTTTCTAGATCTGATTTTCCTGTTGTTTTCCTGATTTGGGCTTGTAGATCGAGTCTCCCTGATCTCTTCTCATCCTCAACGCTGAGCCATCAGCCTTCCGGTACCCCCTAAAGTTTCAGATTTGTCTTCCTAGGCCCTAGCGCTAGCTATCTACTGAGTTGGGTTTCCTGTACCTTGGCTTTTCTAGACCAATTGCTTTCTGGTTTCGTAGATCAAGGTGTTTCCCAAGTGGGTTTCCTGAAACGATGTCTTACTGTTGACTCCATTTCCCAGTGCATACAAAGCACTGATCTCCAAGCTAGCGCTGCCCTTAGGCTCTTAGCCTTTGCCATCTACCAACATTCACTAATAGCTCAAACACCTTTTACTGAGTCTGATTTCTAGGTACTGGATAGTCCCAACTCTATTCGTGCTCGCCCTGTCATAGTTACGTTTCCCAAGACAGTTGCTAGTACCTAAACCCTAGAGCTAGGGTTCCCATTCACCTTGCACCTTAAGTACCTTGAAGCCCCATCTGATCTTCTTCTGGTGTCTAGGTTCGATCTTTCCTGTCGGGAGCAGATCTGGGTCTCCCCCATTGTTGTCCTGGACTAGGATAACCTAAAGTGAAGGCTGCCTTGATTGGCGTGACAACCATCCATTTGGGAATCTAGGCAGTCGTGGTTCCACCCCTTAGTTGCTTGCCCCTCTACCATCCATTCTGGATCCACCTTAAGCAGGCAACTACAAGGCAGGTGATAACACCCCCATGCTTTCCTGATTAGGGCCTAAAAAGCCTGAAAGAGACTCTTGGGTAGTTTAGCCTTCTTTTTTCTTAAAGTTTAATCAATTAATTAATTAAGTCTCTTGAACTTGTCATAACCCAAGTCAAGAGCACTCTCTATCGGAGAGCATAGTTAGACTTGCATATCCTTGCATTAGGCATTTAGATTAGCTAAGTCTCTTGAACCTTTGTCATAAGACAAGGTCAAGAGCGCTCTCTGTCGAAGACTTTTAATTAATCGACTTAAAAAAATTTGCAACTCATTCCCCCATAATTAATTAACTCCGTTGTCTCCTTGCCGGAGTATGCTCTAACCGACTTCAAAATCGGAGTAACCAGAAATGGCATTGGATTTTTAATCTTGCAAGAGAAACATAATAAAATTTAAACCACATAACCAACGCACTGACGTTGTAGAAAATTTCCTAAGTTCTTCTTAGTAAAAGCACCGAAACTCCCCACTGTCTAAGCTTCTCAGCTAGCTAGTCAATCTTCACGATACCAGCCTGGGACACTGGGCGGGCCGTCATGTCTTCAACAGATTAAACTTGGAACATTTCCCGGCTCTTGAAAAACCTTCGCTGACGCCATAAGCAAGATCACTTAAAATCCTTAAAATATACCAAGAGCACTTGCACAACGTTACATCCACTAGCTTTATTCTAGGACTTGTTTATTTCGTAAGGCATTGCAGAGTGTTGACTCCATAAAGGCACTGATCTTTTAATCTATGCATAATTGTTATATCTAGATCACTTGTCTTTGGTGTATTTAAAATTCTATCTGTGAACGCATCTTTATAAAGTTTTGAATTATTGTTTATCTTTTAATTCTCTTGATAGCAACGTGGATTGCTTTGTCTTATGTGTCGAATTCATAATAAACAAACACATTTAATCACAATAACTCCTAAACAACACCCATTCGCATCCGTAACCAATTAAAAACACTTTAACAACATTGAGCCATAGAAAACTCTTTGTTAGGGACTACCCCCCCTAGCTTCGTTAGGAGTTAGCCTAAACGGAGGAGCTAGGAGTAGGTGACAGTACCTAGCTCTGTGCTTGCCCCCAGGGTCACACCTCTCCCACTTTCTCAAGTAAGGAGACAGCTTTCGGAAAGTTTCTGCTGCTGGTGTGCAATCGGTGGACAATAAGCTGCTTGCTTGAAAAAAATTATCAGGTATTTTTTTCTCATCTTCAAGGCACATGGTACATGGTTGGCCACCTAGTTGGTTAGGTGGTTAACAGTTGGCAAGACAAAAGGGAGTCAAATCCCATCTTTTGAGGAGATATTTATTGGTTATGACAATTTCTTTAAGAGGGGGGGCACGCTCTTCCATGAGGAAGGCGCATTCCTCCTTTTGTGCTGGCAGATTTTAGAAGGTGGTAGCTCTCCTATGTTAGTGGGGGTGCCCTCCTTTCCTTTCCAATTCCCCCCTTTCATGCCTTTCATCACTCCCTAACTATCTCACCTTCCCCCATGAGGCATAACACCCACTCTTGCTATAAAGCAATGCACTCACTCTCATTTTTCTCTAGTTGGAATTTGTGGAGTTGAAGCTTGCTATTGTAATGCTCATATAATTTTTATGTTGAAAATAAAATACTTTGGAGGACATACTTGTGTAATGTTGTCAATGTGTGGATGCTTATTATCTTGGTGCTTGAGGTAACTTGTGTTTAGTTGCTCGTTCACTTGTTATGAAAATCTGGACTATGGTAAAGATTGTTAACAATTTATAGGGAAGATGAATAAGTTTGTTTACTTATTTGATCTTTTATTTGCATATGCTCAAAGATCTTAAGATAAATATGTTTCATTAGTTTAAGTGCATTTTCTCTTGATTTCTCGCTTATGTCTTTCCAGATTTAATGGTTTGGGTGCAAGTTGATGTTAGCTACAAGTTCATCGGTCTAGAAAGATGAAAAGATTGTTTGCTTTCTTCCTTTTTAAGAATCATTCTAAAGATATAGTCCCTTGGTTTTCCACAAGCAAACTTTGGAGTCTAAAATTCCCATCACGCTTCTTCTCTTCTCCTCTCTCTACATTATTTTCACTTTTTCCCGATTACTTTCAAGTGCATTGCTAGATATGTAGTTTATTTTTAAATCACAAGTAGATCTTATATGCATTTTCTCAAACTAGATCATAGTTGATTTTATAAAGATCTTAACAGTAGAAGCTAGATCTAGTATATAGTAGTTTTCTTTACAAGTCATTTGATAAGTAGATTTTAAGGCTTGAATGAGAAAATTGACGGTTTGTTTCTAACAATTTGGTTTGGCAATCAAGGTGCCTTTCATTTGCTGCCCCAAAAGGGCAAGCAAAGACCCTAAGAAGGCAAGCTTTAAAGCTTGTCTTGCTTAGTTAAATTTGTGCAAGTTTTAACATAGTTTTAACTTTGATTTTTTTAGACCTTTTTTAGGTGTGGTCCAAAGATACTTCTAAAGTGTCTTTGGGCATCTTTGGAATAAGTTTGCTTGCTGTTTTTTACATTTTTATGACAGGTAAGTGGAAGTGCTCGCAAAAATTCGGTGAATTCAAACCATCCAGTTGCTTGAGATCACTTCACCTTCCTTTTGACTAAAAACACAAAAAATCCAAAAAACATGTAAGCCTTTTGGATCCTCTTTATAAAGGACCAAAGGCATTCCCAAAAGAGGGAAAAGGAGATTGTAATAAACTCATAATAAAAAGAGAAAGGGTGCTACCTAACGCCCACACCCCATCCCCCTTAGGGGGATCTGTGTCGTCTCTTGTATGGTGTGCATTTCGTTTATTTTGCTTAGTTTTACTTTACATGTTAACAGTAGATTAGATCTCTTTCCATGCAAACAAATTTCATTTAGTGAATTTACCTTTTTAAATAATTTGATTTGTTTGCAAAAAGTAAAACAAACCCCCCTTCCTTTCTCGAATTACGGTTCACGGACAAGGGCTTGCCAGAGTACTAGACTGGAAAAGAGACTCTTGGGGTATTAATTTAAACAAGAAAACATTTTGAAAAATCTTTTAAAATTAACCAAGACTCTTGTCTCTATATGCTCTTAACCTCTGCAACTCGTCTGCTCAGTTGGTTACAACAGAAAGGGATAAGAGTGACTGGTCCAACAAGACAATCCATTTAGAGCTTACTTTTGAGAACTCGGGAGGTCGCAAGAGAGTGACTACCACAGAGTCAGGGGGCTACTCCAAGCAAGTTATGCCTCACCCCATTGGACAGTTGGTAAAGCTGCACTAGCGCTCAATTCAAGAGCGTGATTTTTAGTGGGCCAAACCAAAATTAACCCACTCCCTTAATACTCGCTAATAATTCTAAAATTTACCAATTGAGACAATTGCAATACTTTCACAACACAACATTTGCACTCCACGAAGCATTTACATTCAACATCATTTGCATTTGGAAACTGATATTGGGCACTGGTCTTTTTGCTTATTATCTTACTCATGTACTTTCATTTCTTGCAAAAATGATTATGATGGATATTATATGTTGATGACCTAATACAGTCTTATGTAATTGTTGTTGTGTTTAGAAAAAAATAATTAACTCCTAGAATAGTTGTTTTTTGCTTTCTTAGATTAACAACCATAGATTTTCTTTTTTTAGGGACCAACCCCCTTGGCTTCACTAGGAGTTGGCCTAGATGGAGGAGCCGAGTATCAAGTGACAGCACTTGGCTCTAGCTTGCCCCCAAGTTTGCACCCAGTGGCTTGAAGATTTTTGCCACGTGACGAGAGGTGCGAATTAGGCGGCAACAATCAGCATTATATTACATAAAAAATGACCATGACTCCTCTAGAAAAATTGATTTGGCTAATGTGGGTTAGGAAATGTCTTGTGAATGATATTTTATGATGTGACTAGGCTCTCTATGCATCTTCCATGCTTTATATCTTCCAGAGGGTGATTTTATATGTTGTATCTATGTCCTAGGGAGGACGTCTTCCTTTGGAGGGCGCACTTCACCATTGTTTAGCATTGTATTATCATGATGTATCTTATGTTATTGTACCAAAGGGGTCCTAGGGTGATTTAAGCCCCTAAGGAAACCCCTTCATCATGTACCACATGTTATATGAATATCACATTATTATGATGTGTCTCTTTGTACCTAGGGACTAGAGGCAAAAGTGCGCCCCCTTTTCTGAGAGATCCATGTGTTATGTAAAAAAGTAAATCTCTGCCGTTGATGATCTTTTAATCTCAACCGTTGGATAGAGTTGGTTAAAATGCAGACATCACTCTTCTCCTATTTAAGAGAGGCGATCCCATCATTGTATCCCATCGGGACTTTGGCTCTTTAAGAGATTTAATAATAGAAAAAACATTTGTTGTGCAAATCTTGTTATCTTATAGTAAAGTTTGAGAATTTTTATTGAAAATTGTCTCTCGAGGAACATTGATAGTGGACCTTGGTTTTCTTTAGCAAAATCGTGGTGTATCTATTTTGTAGCAAGGAAGGCGTTTTGGAGGAGGGCACAATAGTAAGGGAGCCTCTTTCCTCTCTTCCAATTCGTTTGAAAAACAAGGAGTGATCTTTGATCTGTCCACCTTGTCACTCTATTCATTTTCTCTCTCTAGATCTTTGCTTACAAATTTCTCTTTTTGTGATTCAAATTGATCCTTAGTTATTTGTCTTTGCAGGAGGAGGGAGCACTTGGGCATATGTTGAGCAAGTTGGGCATCAAGATATCTTTCAATTGTGAAGCATTGATGGCAATCATCATATTCTTGGCATCTCTTAAGTTCCAGGGGAGTAAACAATATTTTCTCTTGTCTTTCTATTTAATCAATCTCGGGTATTATCAAAACTCCTTTAAAACCCTAAGCAAGACTTATAAAAATTCCCAGAGACACACATCTTTGATTTTTGGCAACATTTTCCTGGGTTCTTATCCTAACCCCCTAGGCCAAAAAAGCCCTCATGGGGTGTCATCATTGGGGACTCCATTTTCCTATTTTCCAAGGCACTAATCTTATAGGCAATTCGCCCTCCTAGGGTTTTGTCCATTTTTCTTAGTTTGTGACTTTGATATTGCTTGCGGTCTTTGATATTGCCATATTCAACATCAAGTAATCCTTTCAAAGGTGCTAGCTAGCCTCTAAGTCATTTAATTCATCATCTTGGGTGTCTTGTCAACTTCCAGTTCAAAATCTCCCCAAGGGTAGTGGGTTAATCATTATACACCTAGCACTTTCCCCCTAGATCACTATACTTAATTAAGGTGGTAAGATAACATCAATTTGGGATCATTTCTAAACACATAAATCATTATCCCTTCCTTTAAGTCTCTCTTGATATCTAATCTTCAGGATCTAGGGTTTGAAGGAAAATCTCTCTATCTTCATCATCGATTCTTTAAAATGAGTTCCTTATCTTTCATCTAATCTTTTAGGCTAGTAAGGGTCTCCCCCTTTGCTATCTTATAGCATTAAGTGATGAGAATCCCTTTCAACATGACAACCATATATTCTCGTGGTGATTGGGATCTTCGAAGTGTCATCGGTCTAGTTGTCTTGCCCTCTACCATCCTAGATAGGATACCTCTAGTTGACAACTACAAAATGTGTGATAACAAGTTCCATCAACACATGACACATTGGAACATGTGTTTGTCATGTGTCCAACATGTGTTTAGCACATGTTCTCTTTTAGGATGTGGACTTGTGTTCGACACATGCCCTATATGTGTCCAACACATGCCAAATAAAAGTGACTCGTGGGGTCTCATAAAATATGTTTTCCCCTTCCATTTGGTCACTTTCAACTATAGGGAAAAGTCTCTTGTTGTTATCATTGTACAAGTGAAGGATAAATTCGAGATTTGAAGGGATTCCAAGTGCTTTAAAGTTTGAAGGCAGATTAGCAGATCAACTTTGTCATTTCTCCAAGAGCAACAGTTTTCTTCATTCGTTCCATAGAAATGATGGCTCAATCATCAACAACAACTGATAAAAGTCAAAGGAAAGGGAGGAATGTCACTGTTAGTATTTCCCCCACTCCTTCAAGTTCATCTGTCATTGCTAGTGCTCCCTTACTACAAGTGGAGTTGCAAATGCAGCTTCCACTATTGCAAATAACCCGTTGTAACAAGATAACAGGCTCAAGAAAAAAAAATCCACTGTGGAAGTATGAAACAAGAAAACAAAGAATCGAGCAGAGCTTGGTGTGGGCGGAAATGTTCTTTGGACATGTAATTTCTGCAACACTGAGTAAAAGAGTGCCTACTAGTAAGAAAAGGGCCATTTTTTGGGCCTTGCCTATGGAATTGGAGCATGTAAAGTGGAGAATGCTACCCAATTAAAAGAAATGGAAAGAGAGGATGATCTGTAATACTCCAAAATTTCATAAAAATTTAAATTTTTTCCTATGACAATAAATGTTTACAATCGTCGCTTAAGAGGAACACTTAACTGTTAACAGTTTAACATTCTAGGGTCTAAGTTAGAAACTAAAACTAATTCCTTTATTAATTTCTGTATTTGCATACTTAATTATATGCTTTCATAATTTAGCATTAAAGATTGATTTAGCAGGTGAAGATCTGAAGTAACATGAGCTGAAACAACTGTTTGTTTACTAGGTACTAAAGTTTGTTTTACTGTTTCTTAAACATGAAGGAACTTCAGTTCATGTCCGAGGCTTACTTAGCTTTTTAGCTAATGCAGTGAAGTAATGAATTCTTGTACATGTCTAATTACAGGTAAGACGTTTTGTATCCAGTTTCAAGATCGAGATTTAATTATCTCACTAGCAAAGTAAATGCTAGAATATTTGTTTAGTTTATAGCTTTGAGCAAAAGAAGGTATCGTCAATTCTGTATATTTAATTTTTTTTATTTATTTATTTACTTATAAGCCTAAGTATTTGGAGATCCAAGCACAACATAGAACTAGATGTCCTTCTACCTAGCTTTGACTATAACTTGTTCATCATACTTTCATCTATCTGTTATCATATTAGGTCCTATATACAACTCTAGAGAAAGATAAATTCGCTCACTAAGTATTTTGATACATTATTACTTGTTACCATGGTAATTCATATGTATTTGTCTCAACATACATTCAAATGTTATATAAACCAGTAAAACCTAAGTCTAGGCATAGTTATACGGTATAAGGGATTGACATTCATACATATATGGAACTAACAATTTTATGCAGAAAACAGTTCTACTAACTGCTTAGGTATTTACCGAGTGAAAATGCAATAAGATAAACATTATACCGTTATATATGTAGTATTACTACTTTGTTTTAAGGGATGAAGAGTTCATTACCTAATGAACCTGTTGCTTACTTATTTGTACCATAGTTGGATTAGCTGAGGAGCCGCCATTTGACAAACATGATAAATGTTTGTGTTCCAGTGTATCAGTGATCCGCCTTTGTGCCTAGCCAGTTTTGGCTAGTCAGTTTTTGTTTTCAGTAATTATGACCATGGCCCCGCGGGGTTTGTAATAAAATGTGCTAGTAGGGTGTTTTGAGTGGTTCGGTCTCCTAAGACGTAGAATTTCAACTAAGGTATTCCAAGGAGTTTTTTGCCCTTGACAATTATATTTTGCCTATAGCCGAGTATAATCGACGAGGTTTTCTCTCGCTTCCTCCAAAGCTGGAATGCCCGATTTTGAATTTGGGCCTTATGGGGTTATTAGAGCCCAACTGAGTATGCATAAACATACTAGACATTATTAGAATAGACTATGGTCATGTCCTAAGTCACTAGGACCCTCAAAAAAATTTCCGAAAAAAATTTACCGGACGCGTTGGTTTTTATTTTTTAATTTTTCCCAAGTTTTAAATTAATTTTTTCCATAGTTTAAATGGAAAATTTTCAATTTGTAATATGTCAGTCATCCGAGACCCGAATTCAATGATTGAAGGCTCTAACCTTAATCCAAAAATCATTCATGATCATTCGGCCAGCTATCCCCAAGTTTCAGATGTTCATTCAGCCTCATAATTAATAATTTCTCAAAAAAGACATTTACGGAGAAATTATTAATTAAAATATTAAAAATGAATATTTTGGAGAAAATAAAAAACTCTCTAAAATAAACCAAATTGAATAAAATAAAAGGCTAAATGACATGGCAATGGGCATTTATGATGATTCAACTCGGCACAAATCCTCTTCAATCAACTATCGAAGAGCATTAAAGTCACTTTCAGTTAGCAGACTCGTCATCTCCAGCTAAGATCACGAATTGGGTGATTTGGAAGGTTGTGATTGGTTTGGTGTTAATTACGGAGCAGTGTATTAATTGCATGTGGTGTTTGGTGCAAACCCTAAGGGTTTTGGCACTTATCATTACCAAACAACACTTACTTCAGCCTTCACGCCTCTTTCCAGAGCTCACACCCCTCTCTCCTCAGTGTTGTGCCTTCACACGTGTGGGCTCTCTGTTGGGTGGATTTCGAAGTTTAGGGTTGGGAGTGGGGGCGCCTTGCCTAGGTGGAGGCCACCCCTCACTCACACCAACTTTTGTTTAGGTCTAGGCTCTCAGTTATGTGTCGCGTCAGCTAAATCATGGGGATTGGCCCTCATTTGATGGAGTTTGGTTTTAGGGTTTTAGCCTTCTCTCTTTGTATAAATAGAGGCTCTTTGAGCTCTATTGGCATGGAAATTTTGTAGTAGAGTTACTCTGAAAAAATTGTATCAAGCATTTGCTTTGAATTGTTAATAAAGATTCGACTTTGGAGGTCTATGAGCTCTTGCATGTGGTAGCTTTCTAATGGTTGAGGTGATATTGTCTCTAACCCCTATTTCTTTAATACTTGCATGAGATCAATTATTTTTGCTAGCTCAAGAAGGCCATTGTTGGCATGGTAGAATAGTAATTTGTTGTTTCAATTTTGTTGTTTATGCGAAGTAGATTAGTATCTTGATGGACATGAGTAATCAATATATACGTAATGTTGATTTTGATTTAATTTTCTTAGCATACTAGCATGTAATTTGATCTCACGTTTTGTATTGAGTTTTGGTGTGTTATCAGGCCTCACAGGTTGAAGAAAGGTGTGAGCTCAGCTGTTTCTATCCCAAGCTTCAAGCAACCAATTTTTTGTTTAACACTTTGTGATTGCAGGACCTACAGGGATCGTCTTCTTTTAATACAAAAAGAAAGCTGGGAGTTTCTCTCTATCTCTTGTGCTCCATCCACAAGAAATATTTACTTTGGTTACCGGTTACTTTAGGAAGCCCTAGTCTCCATTTTTCCATCTTTTGGTTTCCCTTCTATTGCCTTGTTTGGCTTGCTCTTCCTCTTTCCTCTTCGCTACCCTCTTTTCCCCTTTCTTCACTTAGTTTGCAGCCCTCTCCTTGTTAGTTTGCAGCCATCTTTCATTCCTTTTGCAGCCCTCTTTTTGCCTTTGTGACAGCCCTCTTTTTGTCTTTTTTCTCTCCCGTTTCATAGTCTTTTCTCCTCTCTCTTCCCTCCATTTTCACTGTAAAAGTTTACCCCTTTTTTAGAGTTAATTTGTAGTTTTGTTTCTTTTAATTTTTATTTAACATATAACGTTTCAAGTGTTTAAAGCTCTTACTTTCAGGAAAAATCAAGAAAAGCCCAAAGGGTTAAAGGCAAGCAAGTTAGCAAGCAAAGAGAAAAAGACAAAAATACTTCCCTCTTCTCTCTTTCCCTTTTTCACCCCACTCTTTCGGAAGTGGCAAAAAGCATCAAAAAGCATTGTAAAATTAAAAAAATTAATAAAGAGCAAATGGGATAAAGGCTCCCACACCCCTCTTCCCCCATTTGGGGGAAGCTTGTATCGTCTCTTTTCATTTTCATGTTTGCATGCTTGTAGAGTTTAGAGTAGAATAGGAAAAAGTAGTTTCATTATTGAAAATTTTTGCTTTCATAAAAGTTAGAAAAAGAAAAACTGCTTGTTTCTTTTACTTAGTTTTAACTTACATTTTGTTTTCATTTGATATAACTATTGCAAAAGTTAAAAAGAACCAAAATCTCTTGAATCTCACCTTAAGGTGGATCAAGAGTGCTCTCTGTCGAAGAGTTTGTTTAATTTTTCTTTTATTTCATGTACTTTTGCTTTGTTTAATTTACCAATTAATTTATAAGTCTCTTGAACTTGCCGGAATCCAAGTCAATAGCACTCTCTATCGAAAAGCATATTAGTTATTTGCATCAACCTTGCATTTAGGCAAATAGTTTAGCTAAGACTCTTGAACTTTTGTCATAAGACAAAGTCAAGAGCGCTTTTTGTCGAAGGGTTTTAATTAATTCTTTTAATAAAATTTTGCAACTCACATTCCCCTTTTAGTTAATTTACTTCGTTGATGTCCCTCACCCAGTATGCTCTGCCGACTTTCATAGTTGGGCTCGTACTCATAATAATGAATGGACTTGCTAAGCTCTCAATAACAACATAATAAAATTTTACCCATAACCAATGCATCGGCGTTGTAGAAAGCATTCAAATCTATTCTCAGTAAGGGCGTCGAAACTCCCTGTTGTCTTAGAGTCGCGGCTAGCTGGTCAATCCTCCAGGACACCAGCCCGGGATACTGGACGGGCCGACATGTCTCGAACGGAATTACTTCGAACGCTTTTCCAGTTGGTCTTTTGATACCTTTGTTTCAAGCCATAATAAACAAGACCATTAAAATATTTAAAACATAATAAGAGCACTTGCATAACATATCCACTAGCTTTATTTCAAGACTTGTATCTTTGTTATTTTTCAAGCATTGTAGAGCTTCGACTCCATAAGGCACTGGTCTATCATTTCATGCGTTATTATTAATCTGGACCATTTGTCCTTTTATCTATAAAATCTTTATCTATGCATGCAAATTTTATTTTTACAAGTTCTTGATATACTGTTCATCTTTTAATCCAGTGCAGCAACGTGGATTGCCTTTGTCTTGTGTTCAAATTCTTACAGTTGTAATCATCTTCATCATAAACAAACTCCCAAACAACACCCATCCGCATCATTTCCTTAAACACTTTGAGCCTTAGGAACTCTTTGTTACGGACTACCCCCCTTGGCTTCGTTAGGAGTTAGCCTAAACGGAGGAGCTAGGAGTAGGTGACAGTGCCTGGCTCTGTGCTTGCCCCCAAGGTCACACCTCTCCCACTTTCTCAAGTGAGGAGACAGCTTTCAGAAGATTTCGGCTGTTGGTGTGCAATTGGCAGACAATAGAACCTCTAACTTAAATCTCACAAAGAGATGTTATGTAATAATTATTACCCTATTTAAGCAAAACTAAACTTTAATACCCTTACCCAAGAATCATGCTAAGCATCTCTATACTTGCAATCTTATACTTATAAGCTTTTAACCAAAGTTCTAACATAGGATTACGAATAGTCTTTTTGCATAACCTAAACTCATTATAAGGGTGTTTGTATAATATATTAATATTAACAAGGTTATAAAAATCTTTTTGCAAGCTTCCTTTCATGCTCCCAAACTATAGAGAAAAAACCCACAAAATTCAAATGAGAGTGGAATACACGTGGCAACCAATTTATGGATGGGGTTTTACATTGGAAAACCCTACTACTTAAGTGGCCAAACCCTAAAATCTCGCTTGTTTTACTCTTCCTTCATTGCTGTAAGGAAAACGTCGTGGCTCATGGCCTCATGGCCATTGATGCCATTGCTTTACCTCTACATGTAAAGGCCTTCGATGCCATTGCTTTACCTCTGCGTGTAAAGGCCTTCGATGCCAAACCTAACTCTGTGACAGCCTTCCTCCGTGCGTTTGTCTAATTGTGAACTCTGTCTGGAATAGCAGTGTGGTCTCGATTTTGGTTTCATCGTGGCCTTGGTTGTTGGCTTAAACAATCTCGTCGAGGTGTTGGCTTACTTTTTCTCCTGCCTAGTTGCTAGGGTAAGAGGTTTTCACTTGGCTTGCATTGCTGTATATCCACACTATTGTGCGGCCGAGGGTGATTTCTCCAGGTGAGCTTATTCACTCTGCTTGCAAAAGCTTTAACATATCTTTACTGTAGCTAGGTTTTTTCTTATGAATAAGAACATAGCGTTTCTCAGTTTTGATGTGCAGGTTATTCTACAAGTGCTACTAGAAGCTGGGTGGCATAAACTGCTTCCGGAGGAAGTTCTCCACGTTTCTCGACCAACCGGTAAGCCTCGGTTCTTGTTTGAGGTTCCTTCTGCGATTAAGTGTGGGGTTTGGATGATGTTGTTCCACCGAGATGTGACTTCCTTGCTGTGGCTACAATGTACACTATTTGTTTGGAAAGGTTGTGTGGCTGTGACTTGAATGTTTTGAAGAAATTCTTGTAAAGCCATTTGGCCGTAACTTGATTTACAGTAATTACTTTTGGGACAGGAGGCCGTGACTTCGTTGTGAACTGCTACGTTTTTTTTAATATATTAGGGTTTTACATTCATAGGCTTGTGTTTTAAAGGATAATATTGATAGCCGTATGGCTCGACCATTGGTTGTTAAGACTGTTAATGGATAGCGATAATTTGGTTTTTGAAAAGAACCTGTTTTGTTTTAATAAATTTGGCAGTCTTTTAGAATTATGGTCCTCGGATCTAAGGAGTTTATATAGATTGAATTTGTATTTTATTTAAATATTAATATAGGATTTTTTTATTAAGAAGTGATAGTAGAAGAAGTGAAATTCTTTTTGGTTGTAGGGTTCGACCCCGTGACTTGGACTGGATTGTTAATATTATAAATTAGTTTTTATTTAAGTTTTTAGGTTATTAATATAACTCTATTTATTTCAATAAATTTCTACTCTGCTGTTAAAATTGATTTGGATTACCTATTTGATTTTAGTTTATACTTGATTTATCAGTTTAATACTGTTTCTGTGTAATTTTTATTTAATACTTGGCATTTATAATATGGATATTGTAGTGGGATTTTTTTACACGAGGCTAGGGTTTCGATGGCGAGGGTTTTGCAGGCGGGGGGATCGATGGCGTGGGAGGGAGTGTGATCTCCTTGAGGGGCCTAGCAAGGGCCTGTCTCCACCTGCTCTTCCTGTGGAGGGACAGGTGATAGCCTGACAGGGATGTTGAACTTCGGGGAGTATTGTGGAACCCGAGACTCTTTCTACCGATAACTTTTGAGTCGGTTTTTTTCCCAACCCTTGTTTTTACTCTTCATTTTTACTGTGTCGTTTTGGTTCGTCGTGAAGATGCCGAAAGAAGACGTGGTTGATTACTCTTTTGACCCATCGGAGGAGGGCATATTCAATTTTCCTCCGGCGTGTGGTCCTGCAACTGTGGTGGAGGACACAGGATGTGCTTGGTAGGAGCTTCTGGAGCTAAAAAACCCCTCGCCGCTCGCGGAGGAAAATTTCTTGCCATCCGGGTTCATTCTCTCACCGCCAGCGGATATTGTGTTGTTGGACGAACCGTTCAACCTCTCGGCAGGGTTTTTTCCGCACTTGCAGGATGGTTTTCTGGGGGGTCGGCCTGGGAGTGGAGGTGCGGGGCCATATGACGGTTTGAGGTGTGCAGGATCCTGTGCTGGTGGCAGACTGGAGGACTGCGTAGGGAAGGACTCACAGGAAGGCTTTGTTGGAAGGGCCATCGAGGCGCGAAAGCAGCGAGGATGCCCTAGTTTGGCTAAACATGAACCCCTGTTCGTTGGTGGAAATGATGGCAGCTCTAGCTTGCGTGGAAAGGGTCATCGTAGACGCAAATGGCCGAAGATGTTGTCGATTTTAAATTACACAATTGGGGAGGATGTTAGATGGGATTCGATGGAATCCCTGATTAATTTCACCCTGGTAGGGCGCTTCATGGGGAAATCTTTGTCGGTAAGAGCTGTCAACACTTGGGTGAACGATTGTTGGATGGGGGAATTACGGGCTGTGCCGAAAGTCAAAGGGTTGGCTAGAGGTTGGTTCGCTTTCAACTTTGAGAAGGAGGAACAATTGATTTGGGTTCTTAACCGGAACTGGTCCTTCGAGCAAGCTCCAGTTCTTTTGAAGAAGTGGCACCCCATGTTCGATGCTAGCCGTGAACGTGTAGATGTGATTCCGACTTGGGTCAGACTTCCGAGCTTGCCGCTCCCATTCTGGACCATGGAACACTTCATGCACATTGGTAATCTTTTGGGTTCTTTTTTGGAGGCGGATTTCCCTTCAATAGCACCAGTCTGAAGAGGGTGGCTCGCATACTGGTTAGTATCAATATCAGGAATGGTCTTCCAAGGGCTATGCGGATTGCTTGGAAGGACTATTCGCACTTGCAAACGTTGGACTATGAGAATGTTCCTTTTCGCTGCCGCCAATGTCACGAATATGGGCACCCGACGATCGATTGTTCACTATCTATTCGTAACAAGGAAAATTGTCACAAGGTGGACAGCAATTCTATTTCGGGTGGAGAAGGGGAACTATCAGCGCCCTCTTCACCGCCCCTTTCACCAGCGGGTGAAGATATTGCTTCAGTGGAGGGTAGCAAAGCGGATTTGGCACCTTCGAGAGTGTTACAGGTGGCTGCTCAGGAGAGATTGGTCGGCGAACCCTTCCTGGTCGGTTCTTTGGGTACTCCCTCTTTCTCCCTTCCCTCGTCAATTAATTTATTTACTAGACATTTGAGTGTTTCTAGTATTGACTGGGTGGAGGGACTAAAGAAATTATCCCTCGATTCTTTTGAGTTACGGCCACCCATCTCTGCTGCTCTCGTTGAGAAATCACCCCCTGGGCCGGTAATTGAACCCGTTCTGCCTGACTCGGATAGCTCTTCAACCGCATCCTCTGACACTGGTTATTTTTTGTGCTCTTGCACCAATGGTGGCTCTGGAGGTTTGGGAAGAAACCCGGCGGTCTCTGCTAGGGGGAGGGGCCGTGTTTCACACTTAGCTAAGGCTCAATCCCGAGCCAAGAAGGATGTTCTGGAAGGGAAGCAACTTTTGATTGATAGGGCACTTAGATCAATGCATGCCCGCAAGAAGGGTCGGAGATGAAGGTCATTTCTTTTAACTGCTGGGGTCTTGTCGGTCCCCATAAAAGATCGGCACTGCGGCGGGTGGTTGAGTTAGACCAACCCGCGATTATTTTACTTCAGGAAACGTTGGGTGATGGTTTGGAGGTTAAGACAAAGCTAGAAAGTTGGTTTGGGGGTTGGTGCTTTGAAACTTTGGATGTTAGAGGCCGCTCGGGTGGTCTGGCAATTGGTTGGAACTCTCGATGTGTGAAGGTTCTTAATGTCTGGGGTATGGAATCGGTCCTGGGCATCTCTATTAAAGCTCTGGATTTGCTGGATACTTTTGATGTTGTTAATATTTATGGACCCTATTTGAATAAAATTCCGTTCTGGGACTCTATTATCAATCATTCGATGCTTAGGGGGGACAATCTGATTATCGATGGGGATCTCAATTTCTCTCTGGGTCAGGCAGAGGTCTGGGGGCCTCATGCTCGACCTTATATACTTTTTGATTATTTTACGAGGCTCTTGGTGGATAAAAATTGGTTGGAGGTGGAGCCTGTGATGCTCAAGCCCACTTGGAAAAACAACCGGTGTGGTGAAGGGAAGGTGGCGAAGAGACTAGATAGACTCCTTATCTCTAAAAGAATTGTGGACAACCGTCATCTTGTCCGTCAATGGGTTGGGTCGGGGGGCCTCTCGGATCATTTTCCAATCTTTTTGGAAATCAAAGACGGGCCACCCAAACCGCCTTGCCCTCTCAAGTTCAAGAAAACTTGGCTTCAGGATGAAAGTTTCATTGCCCTTATTACTGATGGGTGGGACCACTTTAGACCGGGGACAGGGCTCTCGGTTGCTTTTCACTTTGCAGAAAATCTCAAGAACCTGAAAACTAGGGTTAAGCCTTGGGCTTTTGAAAAAAGAAAGCGGGATGTCAAAGAACTCTTACAGGTTGAAGCTGATATAGCTACAATCCTTGATCAAGTAGGTGGTGGTCTTCTTAATCAAGGTGATTTCGATGCTCTAAAGAGGCTGGAGGGCCGAAGGACTTTGCTCCTCCTGGAAAGGGAGGAAACGTGGCGTCTTAAGAGCAGGGCAACTTGGCTTGAAAGCGGGGATGACAACACAAAATTCTTTCATGTCTTTGCAAAAGGTAGGAAGGTTGCCAACACTGTCTGGAGACTCAGAGATGAACAAGGTCACTTTCATGATACCTTTGACAGTATGGCCTCTTTGGGGGTCGAACATTTCAAAAAACTGTTCAAGGCGCCTACTCATGCTACTCTTGCTAAAATTATCAGAACTGCGCAGATGTTTCCGGGGTTTGTGGGGCTAAAAGAAAATCAATCCCTTATGGAGGAGGTGTCGAAGGAGGAACTTAAGTGTGTGCTGCAATGTTTTGAGAAGGATAGAAGCCCAGGACCGGATGGTTGGACGATTGAATTTTTTCTGGAGCTCTTTGACCTACTAGGTTGGGATCTCCTACAGGTGGTAAATGACACCAGAACCACTAGTCGGATTCCAGCTTGCTTTAACTCTACTTTTATCACGCTTATCCCAAAGGTGGACAATCCTCTGTCGCTTAATGATTTCAGACCCATTTCTTTCTGTAATTGCATCTATAAGGTGGTCTCGGAAGTGATTGCCAGCAGATTCAAGCGGGTTCTCTCGGATCATATTGCGAGTGAACAATTTGGTTTCTTAGAAGGCAAACTGATCCATGAAGCTATTGGGGTGGCCCAGGAGGGCCTCCACAGTATGAAGGTAAAAAATATCAAAGGCGCCATTTTCAAAATTGACCTGGCTAAGGCTTTTGACAAGGTTAGTTGGCTTTATATTCGATTGCTATTAACACACCTGGGTTTTGATATTGCTTTTATCAGATGGATTATGAGCTGTATCACAACTGTTTCTTTTTCGGTTCTGATCACTGGAGCTGCTTCATCTTTCTTCCATGCGGAACGTGGCCTGCGACAGGGTTGCCCTTTGTCACCACTACTCTTTCTGCTGGTGGCTAAGGGACTAAGCCGGGCTATTAAGGAGGCGATTAGATTGGGCAATTTCATTGGGCTGCAACTTGCTTAGAACCTCCACATCTCACATTTGTTGTTTGTGGACGACATCTTGGTTTTCTGCTCGGGCTCTGTCAGGGACTTATATGCATTGGACGATATTCTCAAACTCTTCTCAAAAGCCACTGGCATGGACATTAATGTTGGTAAATCCACGATCATCCCTTTCCTTTTATCCAGGGAGGAAGAACAGATCCTCTTGGAGCTTTTCCCTTTTCACATCGCAAATTTTGAGGAGGGTCTGTACTATCTGGGATTTTATATAAAACCTAATGACTACCGGAAGCAGGACTGGATCTGGCTACTGGAGAAACTGGAGAAGAGACTCAATTTGTGGAGTCATCGTTGGTTGTCTAGGGCTGGCAGACTCGTGCTAGTCAAATCTGTTTTAGAAGCTATCCCAGTGTATTGGATGTCATTAGCATGGATCCCGGAGGGTATTCTTGAAAAGGCACGTCGCATTTGTTTTCGTTTTCTTTGGAGCGGGAAACAAGAAGCCCAGGTGACACCATGGGTCAGGTGGGAAAAGATTGTTGTTCCAAAAGGTTTGGGGGGTTGGGGACTCGAAAACATTTTCCAATTTGCAAAATCTTTGGCGGCAAAAGGTTGTTGGAGAATCTTACAAATGGACAACCTATGGACCTTTGTGATGTACAAAAAATATATCGAACCACTCTCGCTGGAGGACTGGATCCGAAGACCTGATAAATCTCATGCTGGGGGTTCCATTTTCTGGAAAGTTGTCATAAAATCCTTTGATGTTATTGGAGGTGGTTTGGCCTGGAAGGTCGGAAATGGTAGAAAACTTCGCATCGGGGAAGACCCATGGGTTGGGTGTTTCCAACAAATGGACAACCTATGGACCTTTGTGATGTACAAAAAATATATCGAACCACTCTCGCTGGAGGACTGGATCCGAAGACCTGATAAATCTCATGCTGGGGGTTCCATTTTCTGGAAAGTTGTCATAAAATCCTTTGATGTTATTGGAGGTGGTTTGGCCTGGAAGGTCGGAAATGGTAGAAAACTTCGCATCGGGGAAGACCCATGGGTTGGGTGTTTCCAACAAATGGACAACCTATGGACCTTTGTGATGTACAAAAAATATATCGAACCACTCTCGCTGGAGGACTGGATCCGAAGACCTGATAAATCTCATGCTGGGGGTTCCATTTTCTGGAAAGTTGTCATAAAATCCTTTGATGTTATTGGAGGTGGTTTGGCCTGGAAGGTCGGAAATGGTAGAAAACTTCGCATCGGGGAAGACCCATGGGTTGGGTGTTTCCAACAAATGGACAACCTATGGACCTTTGTGATGTACAAAAAATATATCGAACCACTCTCGCTGGAGGACTGGATCCGAAGACCTGATAAATCTCATGCTGGGGGTTCCATTTTCTGGAAAGTTGTCATAAAATCCTTTGATGTTATTGGAGGTGGTTTGGCCTGGAAGGTCGGAAATGGTAGAAAACTTCGCATCGGGGAAGACCCATGGGTTGGGTGTTTCCAACAGCATCTTCTCATGGAAAACACTATTCTGGCACTGAGGGAGGCGGGTTTTATCTATCTGCATCAACTCGCAGCTCCCGAACGGTTGGTCAGATGGACTCAATCCTAGATTCGGGTTGGGGATCTGGGGTTTGATGCTATTGTCACCAGGGACTTGGAGAGATATATCAGATCACTCACCAAAGATAATATAACTCTGCGTGATCGGGAGGATGTATTAATTTGGGATTTAGCTCCTGCGGGGAATTATACGCCGAAGTCTGGTTATATCGTTCTAAGTGGAATGGGGATGGATAGAGTGGTTGTCTGGTGGTGGAAAACACTTTGGAAACTCAAATGCCCACAAAAAAACAAACTTTTTATGTGGTGTGTTTTGGAGAATAAGGCCCCAACCTGGGACAATTTACAAAAGAGGAGCTTTCATGGTCTGGGTTGGTGCATGTTATCACATATATAGTAGCCAGGCTACCATATTCTATTTTTCAGACACAATACATTTTTCAGCCAGATCTCTTACATGTGAGATGTTGAGATGAGCAGTTTTGATGGATCATTATTATATTAGTGGACTATTGTACTCTCCCATGTCAGGACTGAGTCTCAGGACACTCATATTTGAGGACCGATGTAGCCATTTATGTCATTTCAGAGCAGTCATTAATGCTGAATTTTATATCAGTTCTTTCTCATTGGACAGAGGGTGTCTCAGATGGATTATATTGCATGATTATGACTCAGCATTTTATATTGTGTTATGGTTATTATTGCTCTTATACTGATTTTTGTGACATGTATTAACTTGTGGTATCATGACCTGGCGGTCATAATTATATGGACTTGGTTGTATCTTGTACTATGTATTGATGTCCCTACTTAGGCTTGGAAGTTCTTGATCTATACTCATTGGTTTTACCCTCCTTAGAGAGAATAGAGGTAGTCATTCCCACCATTGTTTTGGCTTGCTAGTGTTGGCTCCATCATTCATTGTCTTCACCCATCCATTACCTTCCAGTTTAGTTTTCAACACGACTGACTTCTTGACTTATGGCATGGAGGACCCTTTTTTCCCGACTAGAACTTTTGTTGGACAAACTTCCATGTTTATATTGTGTCTCGACTCTGAGTTGGTGACAGAACTTGCCTTTGGTAAGTTGGATTGTATGCCTAAATCATTCTGGTCAGTTGTCCCGATGTTTGGCATTGTGCAGAACTCCCCCTGGTCACTTGAAATGTTGTTGGCTAAAACTTAAAGCTCATGTACTGCTTATATTGGAAATATTGAATATGCGCCCATGGAAAATGAAAATTATAAAACTGTGTTTCTTAACATATGTAAAGAGGGCAAGAGCAATGAAGTGCTAAAATACTCCTTGAAGAGTATAAGAAAATGTCCAAAAAGCAATGATAAAAAATATGTCTCGAATGAAAGTTGCGATTAGTTGTGCTTTTAAGCACTGGTGAAGTCCCAAAAGGGTCATATAGGCCAAAAAAGCCATGGAATAAAAGTGATGATCCTAATGAACTTGGATCAAGCTTGATGTAGACATAATGCCTAAGTTGAATAAGCACTCTCTAAACAACTCACCCATTTGTGAGGCACTACCATTCCTTGTGTTGTTGTTTTGTCTGACATTGGTTATAGTGAGTATCTCCTTTCCTTGTCCAAAGTGTCATGATGTTGAGTAGGAAGTCATCCTTTTCCTTAGCCTTGTCATTTCCACCCTTCACCCTTCACTAGCAAATTGGCTACAGTTATGAAGTGAGTATAGTCTTGAAAGTCTAAGTCTGAGTAATAATGAATAAAGCCTTATATATATCTTGGTTGATGTACAGCCAATAAAATGAATGCTACTTGTTGTGATTGTTACTTGAATGAGTTGTAGAGCATGTCTTAACCTTTTTAACACTTGCAGCGGATGGATATAGTTTGAGTTATTATTGGTGTCTAATCATTCACAGATGGTTATATTGTTTATTGGATATGATTAATGATCGGATAGAGACCTATGAGGGGTATGAGTGTACACCTTAGATGGATTTGGGCTCGCCAAGTCTAATGAGACAGTTTATTTCCAGTTCCGAGCACTTATAGATATGATCAGGCTCATTCTGCCTCTCTAATGCAGTTTTTCTTCACAGGTTGATATATTTGAGCAGGGATATGTTTTAGTTGGATCTCCTAGGGCGTTGTATGGGCATAGAGGGGGTGCATCCACTTGTTTGTACCATTGTACCCCCATCCTAGAGAGCCTAGTGGGCTCAATTTGACAACGCAGGCACCCTAGGAGGCTGTTTTGGTAGGATCACGTTTCC
>LPNX010469677.1:40676-63619 GCA_001517045.1 Pseudotsuga menziesii | reverse complement strand
TGATTGAGGTTCTCTCATTTCTATTTAAAGGAGAGAGCTTCTCATTTGTAAGGGGTCTTTGGCTCTTGAATCTGAATAATAGAAAGACTTTTTTGTGGAAATTTTTATGGATCTGTTTTGCATCTGATGTGCTCAAATGGTGATTAACTAGTCTTCAGCTTCCTAGCATTGTGGAAATTCTCATGAGATCTATATTTTTTGTGGCTATCATTGTTTTGTCTACAGGAGGGCGTTTTGGCTGGAGCGTTTTTGTAGGGGGACCTCAACTTGCTCGGTTCTCTTCATCTTGGATCAGGGGGTTTTCATTAGTTTCATTGTGATCTATGATTACTTCATTTTACTGTCTTGTAGCATTCAGTTTCTTTATCTTGTATTAGCAAATCTGATATGGTTGGCGTTTGCTCATGCAGGGTAGGGGACGCATTGGTGGCTTGGAGCTTGCATATGCCATAGAAATCATGGGGATCTTCCAGAATTGATCGAGATAGCAAAGATCGTTACTGTTACAGGCTTCTACAAGCATTTCCAGGTAAGATCCAGCAGGTAAGTCTCTTCTTTTTTAGATCTTATTCCATTGTACCTTGATTTTCTTCAAATTTTTTTTAAAACTCCTAAAGCACTAAAAACCCTAAAAAATAATAAACTTGGGAATAGTCCGATCTTTTGCCAACCCATTTCTGGGTTTCATAGATCGGGCCTCCCCTTCATCAAATCAACTGAAATGCTGGTCAAATTCCTCACAGTTTGACCTAGATCTGATTTTTAAGTAAAAAACTGCCCTAGCGCCCTCACTAAAAATTAGACTTTTCCGGAAGTGAGTTTTTCTGAAATATGACAAGATAGACAAATAGATCGGGTCCTGAGCATTCCAGAACACCCCCAAAGCTGAGCTAGTTCTCTCTGGTTTGCCCTAGATCTAAAAAATTGGTTTTCAGCCTCCTAGCCCCCCTCATCAGATTCTGACTTTTCCAGATCTGATTTTTCTGCTGACTCCATTGCCCAATGCACACAAGGCACTGATCTCCTAGCTAGCGCTAGCCCCAAATTGACCTCACTCCTATTCCTTTTGCCAACACCTACTGATAACTCAAGTCACCTATCTTTCACTGAGATTGTCCCCTTGGTACTAGGCAGTCCCAACTCTATTCTTGATCACCCTATCACAGTTACGTTTCCCAAGACAAGGGTCATCTCCATCAGTTGCTAGTACCTTAACCCTAGAGCTAGGGCTTCCATTTACCTTGCACCTTAAGTACCCTGAAGCCCCATCTGATCTTCTTCTGGTGTCTAGGTTCGATCTCTCCTGTCGGGAGAAGATCTGTGTCTCCCCCATTGTTGTCTTGGGCTAGGATAACATAAAGTGAAGGTTGCCTTGATTGGCGTGACAACCATCCATTTGGGAGTCTAGGCAGTCGTGGTTCCACCCCTTAGTTACTTGCCCCTCTACCATCCATCCTTGATCCACCTCACACAGGCAACTACAAGGCGGGTGATAATAGTGCACTCTGTGTAAAGGAGATTCTGAAATTGTTCTACACCTTTTCCTCTTTTGCCCATATATCTTGGCGGTCTGGAAGGAGTGCTCAAAAAACTTTGGCATAAACTGTGTTTGGAGAGGTGACAATATTCTATAGGCGTGGGAAAATTGGAGAACCTGTCCGAATGACTCTATGAAAGCACTCCCTCTCCTTGCTATCTAGGGAATCTGGCTTGCCCGTAGCAATTTAATCTTTTCTGGAAAGTGTTGCACCCCCGAGATTACAGCTTCGCTGGCTTGTGGGATTATGGAAGCACTCCCACAACACATCAGAGCTAGGAATCAGCGGCAGTCTTTAGAGGTAGTAATAGATAAAACTGCCCCATGGGCCTTTTTTGATGGGGCAGCACAAGAAAACCGCTGTGGTGGGGGAGCTCTTTTGTACCTACGGGAAGGACATTGCTTTAAGATCTCGATGGGTTTAAGCGCAGCCAGCAATAACTTTGCTGAACTACTCAGTCTTAAATTGTTACTCATATTTGTAGCAGAGAAAGGGTGCCGTACTTTGGTTTGTTTTGGTGACCCAATGAATGTCATCAATTGGGTCAAAAAGACTCAGGTGTGCAGACACTTGAGATTGGAAAATATTCTCATTACAATTGCTGACCATATCGACTCTTTTCATTCATTCTCTTGTAGCCATGTCTACAGGGAGAATAACAGGGAGGCGAACTTGGCCTCAAAGGAGGGTCTTCTTCTGATGGAGGGACAATGGAAGATTTGGGAGAAACATGATGACACAGAACGAACATACTATCACCGTCCTTTTATTGAGGGGTTGAACTCTCCTTGATCCTTTGACAATGATGTCTTCTTTTGTTTCTTTATATGGGACTTATCTGTTTCAGTAATATGCTGCTGTTTTTATTATGCTCTGTCATCTTTGACTATGTATATCGATCCTATATGCTCGGATATATGTTTATTTTCTGTTTCAGTACTTATATGGGGATTTTTTGACCTACCTGATACTTGAGACTTTAATGTCTGCTCGAGATTGTTTTCTCATCCTGATATCTGATGTATTTTTGTAAATTTTTGGACCCTTGTTGGGTACTCTTCTGAATACACAGAGATGTGTATCTGAAAAATGTAATTTTGTTACTCGAAAGATGAAATAAAATTATGTTATTTTTCCAAGGAAAAAAAAATATGGATATTGTAGTTGTAAAACTGAAGCGTTTGATTTAAGAGAAATAGGGTAAAACTGTAAAAGCCCAATTTTGGAATGAGGATGAAAAAGAAAGTTAGTTGGCAGTTTCCCTAATTTAGGGTTTGTATTTTTATTTTTATTTAAAACCCTGCATTATTATTGTTTAACTATAATGTGTTTATTATTGATGTTTACAATGAAAATTGCTTAGATGTTATTGCCAAACCTAAGTGATTACTATACTTCATTTTACTATTTATTAATTACTCCTGCTTATGTTATTTTTCTATTCTTATAATATTTAATAACTATGTATATTTATAATAAACTAAGCTTATAGCTAGTAATTAATTATTGTATTAAAAAGAACACAGTTACACAAACTGTGTACTGGTTTTTAAAAGACCTTCCTTTATGATAGTTCTTGTTTATCTTTTTAACATATGTATTCTAACTAAGGAAACTTCTGAACATTCCTATAAGGAATCTGTAGAAAGTAAATAAACATAATCCTACATTCTCGATTTGGTTTATCCATCAGAATTTAATCTCACCTACTGTACTAGAGTACTACCTTCTTGAAGGTGTGGAAAAATGCAGTTAGGTATTTTATTCATCAGTAAATTTGAATTTAACCCTAATCATTCATTCTAATCCATATCTAATGTAGAATTCATCTATCTTTCAACAGTAAAAGTTTTCTCCAAGTAATTTTAATAACAGATGAAACAGACATATAAATATATTATTTCCTAAATTCATTCATTCTCGTTTCTAAGCTTGCATAGAGAAATTAGAAATAACATGTAGAACCTGGCAATATAGCAGAGGAGACACAGCTTAAGAGCCCGTTCCTCCCAACCAACTCCTGAAGATAGCTGAACTGCAAATCTTAGGACCCCCGAGCCTATCTACTGGTCCACCTGGTTGAAAGCACTGGGTGAGAGAACTGGTTTAGAAATCTCTGCAACTCCACAGAGTGATCAGCAGTAATCTTTCTGCCTATAGTAGTAAGAACTCAACTCAAATCGGCTGCACTAGTTCAGAAATTCAACACTTTTCACTCAAACACTTCTACTTGTCCCCTCCATCGAATTTCTTGTGCACTAATTTCATTCAGAAATTTCACAAGTAAAGAATGAGCAGCCTCAGTTGAATTCAATGGGAATTTTTTATCAGCATGCCTAGGTCTTTTTGGTCAGTTTTTACTTAATGAGCCACATGCTCTTGTTCCACTTCCTTGGAGAACATGACCACAAAAATAGGGAAGTTGCCTCCTGCAACAGCTAGAAGTAGTTTGAGGATGCTGCCAAGTGTCAATCTGCTCTCAACCCAGCCTATTCCACCAAGTGGCCAGTAAAACACTCATTTAACAACCTCCTTAAGTTGTTGTCTAATCTTTTATTTAATTAATAAAATATTCAGCAATTAAATGCAATTATCCTTGACCCCACTTGGTCATTAGTTACAAACTTTATAATAAAATTAAAACATAATGTCTCCTAAAACATAAAATGTTTTTGCAATTTGGGGTATGTGACATGATTGATGCAGAGATTTCTAAAGGTTGAAAGAAAAAGAAAAAAGATGAATAATGTAGGGATTTCCGAGGGTCAAAACTTTTGACTCGATTATCCGTTTGGGCTCAAATTTAATAGAAAATTGTGTTTTGAAGTGTTCATTGCAGTGACCTATCTGATCCTTTTGATTGTAGTTTTTTTCGACACTTTTACATGGCTAAATTCCCTCATATAAGGCCTCAACTTGGGGTTTTAGTGTATTTGCGAGAAATTTTAAATTTGTAATTAACAATTTCTCTCAGTTTATGCACCTAATCAAAAAAGCAAGTTGATAACTAGTGTCTCTTTAGTTAGCTTTTAGTTAGTGTTTAGTTTTAGATTCATGCAAGAATTTTCTAAAATTAGTAATTTTTGAAAATATCAGATTTCGAAAATCTTAGATTGTAGTTATAAAGGGTTGGACCTTCATTGTAATAGTTAGGATGGAGAATGAATAAAAGATAGCTATTTTGTTCCACTCTCATGTGTTTGCATGGTTTTTAGATCTTGTGAATGAATCAAAGCTTGTTGGCTACATCATCTAGTATCAAAGCAGGAAGATGGGTGGGAGAGGAAGAGGAAGAGCAGGTTTTGCTCATATGCGTAGAGATATGCAAAACCTCCAAAGGCAAGTAGAAGACCTTACAAACATGTTGGTTAATCAAAGGATAATACAAAGATAAGTGTCTGATGAGGAGACAAAACAAGGAGGTGTAGATTAGCATATAGAACATGAAGAAGAAGAACTAGAAAGCATACCTTTTGAAGAAAGGATACTCAGGGCTCTAGAAGGGAGAAATGATGGGATCAAAATGGAAGTTTCAGACTATGCAGGGAATCTTAAACCAGAGGAGTTAATAGATTGGTTGAACTCTATGGAGATTTTTTTGAATGGAAGCCTATGACAGAAGAAAAGAAGATGAAATTTGCATGCACCAAGTTGAAGGGTCACGCCATGATCTGGTGGAATCATGTGCAGATGGCAGAAAGACAAAATTAAAAAAAGGAAAAGACAAAATAAAGACCTGGAATAAGATGGAAAAGAAGTTACAAAATTATTTTTTTTCCGCTAGACTATGCACAAATCCTTTTTCGTAGATTTCAAAACTTGAAGCAAAACATGTCCACTGTGGAGGAATTCACACATGATTTTTATAAATTGTCCAATCGTGTGGATCACCAGAAAACTAAAGGGCAACTGGCTGCAAGTTATGTGAATTGTTTGAAATTTTTTATTCAAGATGAATCGAGCATGCATAGGGTTTGCATCGTGGAAGAGGCATACCAGTTAGCCTTAAAGGATGAGGAAAAACAAAACCAACAATTTGCTCAAAGGAATAGAGGAGCAAGGAGGAGCACATCATCTGCCTCACTAGGTGGTCTTAATTATGGCAAAGACAAATCATCTCAAGGAGTTGAGAAAGTGGAAGATAATTGACAAGATAACCTAAACCAACCACGAGGAAGAGGATTTCAAAGGGGTAGAGGTTACGGTGGTGGCAAAGGAAAACCTTGTTGGTGTTTTAGGTGTGGTGTAGAGGGTCATGACTCATCGAGCATTTGAATACTCAAATTATCACATGCACGAGCCGAAGCAAGGACAAAAAACCAGTTTAAACTTGGTCCAAGCTAAGAATGAAGGAGTTGAATCTGAAGTCCCACCTGATATGGGGGGAAATCTCATGATACAAAGGTCAATGGTGATTCCCAAAAAGAGCAAGGACAGAGTAGCGACAATGAAGATTCGTGGCTTTGGACAAATATTTTTCGAACTAGGTGCACTTCTGAGGAAAAGGTATGTCAAGTTATTGTTGATAGTGGTAATTGTGAGAATATAGTTTCCAAAGAGATGGTAGATAAGTTGAAATTACGTTGTGAAACACATCCCCATCCTTACCAACTTGCATGAAAAGGCTTATAAAGATGAAGTATGGTGTGATGTTATTCCAATGGATGCGTGTTCCCTATTATTGGAGAGGCCTTGGCAATATGACAAAAAAGTCATGCATGATGGAGGAAAGAATACCTACACCTTTTGGAAGGATGGATCAAAAGTCATCTTATTGCCCCTTAAAGATGAAGGAAAAACTGACAATATATTGTCAGAAAGAGAGCTTGTCAAAGAAATGAAGGCAACAGGATTCTACTATGCATTAGTAGTGCAAAAAGGAGTCGAACAAGACATACCAATACCTACTGAAGTGGCCGAGTTACTAGAAGAATATGTTGATGTTATCCCTAATGAACTACCTAATGGTCTTCCACCAAAGAGGGATATTCAACATCGTATTGATCTAATCACAGGATCATCTTTACCTAATTAGGCAACCTACAGGATGAGTCCTACGCAACATGCAAAGCTCAATCGACAAGTAAAAGAGCTTATAAAGAAAGGTGTGGTAAGACAAAGCATGAGTCCCTGTGCTATACCAGCATTGTTGACTCCAAAAAAAGATAATACAAGGAGGATGTGCATAGATAGCAAAGCAATCAATAAAAATACCATCAAATATCGATTTCCTACACCGCGCTTGGACGACATGATGGATGTGCTAGCCAGAGCTAAATATTTTAGTAAAATTGATTTTCGAAATGGATACCACCATATCTGAATTCGTGATGGGGATGAATGGAAAACTGCCTTCAAGACCAGGGATAACTATTATGAATGGATAGTATGCCATTCAGGTTGTCCAATGCACCTAGTACCTTCATGCAGTTGATGAATACTATGCTTCGACCCTATATTGGTAAGTTTGTTGTCGTTTATTTTGATAACATTCTAGTTTTCAGCAACAACAAAGATCACTTGCAACATTTAAAGATTATAATAGATACATTGAGAAAACAACATCTTTATGCAAGCCTGAAGAAATGTAGGTTCCTGCAAGAAAGTTTGGTATTTTGGGGTTTTGTCATCTCAGCAAAAGGAGTCAAGATGGATTCAGAGAAGGTCACAGCAATTTTGGAATGGCCTAGTCCTAAGAGTATAACAGAGGTAAGAAGTTTTCATGGTTTGGCCACCTTTTACCGAAAATTTATTCGAAATTTTAGCAATATTATAGCACCCATAACAGATTGCACCAAAGACACGACATTCAAGTGTATCAACGAAGCTGAGGAAAGTTTTAAGTTTCTAAAGAAGTGTTAGGGTATTTAGACACTTAGGAGTTAGTTAAGATCAACTTGTGTAATATATCCATTAGGTAAAAGTGTGTTTCTTTAGTATGCATTAGTATGCATTTGTAAATATTCTAATCCGACGGTCACGATATGTTCTAGACAGAGTGATTCGACAGTTCAACTTCTCATAGATCATACCTACCATTGATCTGTGGCTTAACACCCAATTGGTCTATGATCTCTATTTAAAGAGCATAGAGGGTCCTTGGCTACTTGATCGATTATGAGAAGCTCATATGTAACTTTATTTCTTTTGCATAATAAATTGCTCCAAGTAGCTATTTGGTTGGGGTCGTAGACTGTTTCTCTCTCGATGGTTTTAACCACGTGACAAACATCGGTGTGTTGATCTATGATCTACTTGTGTGAAGCGGTTGCTCAAGGTGTTCGGTCTTTTGGGAGTACCCTGTGTACCCAAACATTGTATCAGAGAGTTTATGAAGAGTCGCTTTCAGTTTTGATCAAGATCTGGAGCCAATGTTACCGAAACTTTGAAAGGGTTTCTGGTTTTGGATTTTCTGTACATTTGTGGCCTGTGGGAGTTGTTCCGTTGCGTCTGGAGTGCCGTTTCCATTGGGAAATAGTTTTCGTTTCATCGAAAACTGTTTTCGTTTGTTCCAGAAACACCCATTTCGGCAAATATGAAGGTATAATGTTACAGTGACGGATTTGTTTTATTTTTTTTTAAATCTCTCATATTTTATCAGTTTTATTATTAGATCTTTATTGTTTTAGTCTCGAACTGTTGCCTTCCTTGGCTGCGTATGCTCTTTGCCGTGCACTTTGAGCGATCGCAACGAATTAGAAACAGAGAGGGAAAGTTTTTTTTCTAGTCTTCTCGGCTACGTATGCTCTTTGTCGTGCACCTTGTGCGATCACGGCGAATCAGAAACAGCGAGAAAACTTGAAAACATAGACTTTCCGGGTGAGCTAACCAAGATCTAACCCCACCCCATTGTGTGATAAAAGTTTTTTTTGTTTTTATTTTTATTTTTTTTATGATTTACAGAAGAAGAAAAAAAAGGCAAACACGAAGAACGAGAGAAGAGTTGAAAAGAAAAAAAAAACCTTCCTCTTTCAATTTTTTTACGTACCTTTTAAACTTAGCTCACTTGGTCCAAATTTGTTTTATTTCTTAATAGGTCTTGAGTTCAAGTCTTATTAAGCTACTTTTAGTGCATGCAATTTCTATTTTCAAGTTACTTTATTGTAAAAGTGCATCTCACATAAATAAAATAAAATAAAAAATGAGTCACTTAAATCTTTTAATTTATTGCCACACTATTTAAAAGTAACATTATTGTAAAAGTAAACATCACTTATTTTACAAAAGTGATTCACTTAAAAATCAACTTTCTTGTAAGTGATTGTCAAAGGTTCATCTTGGGAAGAAGGGGGTTCTTTTTTTTAGTTGGTCAAGTTAATATCTGCCACGTCACTATTGGGGACATCTTCAACATTTTCTTTGATCAAGCATGACTTCATCATCCAGAATCAATTTTTAGTGCCGTTTTTTTTAAAACCGCGTATTTTTTCGAGCTCTTTGCATCCAGACAGTTAGTTTCTGTTCTTTCAGCCATTATTTTATAGTATGGCCGCCCCTTGTGATATTATACTTACAAGTTCTAACTATTTCTCATGGAAATCTCGTATGGAGGATGTTCTGCGAAGTAGAGGACTTTTCAGGATAACCTCAGGGAAAAAAACAGAACCCTATGATGATAATAAAAAAATTAAATGGGCAAATAGATGTGATGAAGCTCGTAGATTGATTGGGATGTCAATCTCTACTGATTTGCGATTCCACATATCTGGAATTGATGAACCTGATATAGCTTGGGAAAAGTTGGAATCTGTGTTTGGTAAACACAATGAAATTTGGGGTCATCAACTTGAGAATGAGTTGATTTCCTTGAATCCAAATGATTTTTCATGCATTCAAGACTATTTATCTAAGTATAAAACTCTTAGACTCTTATGTGCAGAATGCAAGATTAAGAAAGAAGACAAACAATGTATTTATCATATTCTTTCCAAACTTGGACCTGCATATTCTGTTTTTGTATCTACATTCTACTCCATGAAAGAATCATTGACTGCAGCTAGCTATCAAGAGCCTAGTCTTGAATCCTTTTGTGATTCCTTAATTAGAGAGCAAAATAAGCTCATTCATCTTGGAATAATTAACAATGCAGATACATCTGGGAAAACCTTATTGTCCCAACAGAAAGAAAAGTCCAAGCCTCCAAAGAAACAAAATTTTCTCAATAATAAGCCAAACAACAAGGGTCTCAAACCCTCTCAGTCAGCTCCTTTAAAAAATGACAAAGGATCCAAGCCAAAAGAAAAGAAGACTGAGCGTCGTTGCAATTTTTGTGAGAAAGATAATCATGATGAATCTAAGTGTTTCAAGAAGATGGCAGCCTTGGAAGCAGCAATGAAGAAGCACCACATCAGCCTAGATTCGTCTTCAGAATCTGCCTCTCATGGACATGCACTTTGTGCTTCTAGTTACTCTTATACTGCATCTTCTTCTTCTACTTCAATTGAATGGCTCATTGATTCTAGAGCATCTTATCATACGGCTAAGGATCAAGCCATCTTTTCTACTATGCATGAGTGTAACACTAAACAAATATTTGTTGGTGATGATAGATCTCTAAGTGTTGTAGGATCTGGAACAGTTCCAGTAAAAAATGGTCATTTCAGTGATGTACTATGTGTTCCAAAAATTTCCTGCAATTTGTTGTCAGTCTATCAAATTACTCATTCGGGTGAAGATAAAACTATGACATTTACCCCTCACCAAGTTGTAATTAAGGATTTTAAAAATCCTCAAAATGTCCTTGCTACTGGAACTGTTGATGATATTACCAGGTTGTACAAATTTAACAACTTTGGGTCATCACCTTTTCCTTCAGTTTTTGTTGCTCATAGTGATAACTTGAACAAACTTTGGCATGAGCGATTTGGTCACTTAAATTATCGCCCATTGCAACAACTATGTAAAGACAATATGGTGACTAGTCTTCCAATAGTATCTTGCAAGGATGGTGTTTGTTTCAGTTGTGTACTACGAAAACACCATCGGGACAGTTTTGACAAACGTGCCTCTTGGCACGCCTCGGTTTCCTTAAAGCTTGTGCATAGTGACTTGTGTGGCCCTCTTCCATCTGCTTCCTTTTCTGGTTTCAAATATTTCTTAACTTTTATCGATGACTACTCCAGACACACTTGGGTTTACTTCCTAAAACTTAAGAGCGAAGTATTTAACATGTTCTTAGCCTACAAGGCCCTTGTTGAAAAACAATCTGGTCATCAAATTATTAAGTTAAGATCTGACAATGGAGGAGAATATGTTAACAACAAGTTCACTACTTTCTGCACTGAACAAGGAATCCAATAACAGCACACTGTTCCATATACACCACAACAAAATGGTGTAGCTGAACGGAAGAACCGCACTTTAAAAGAAATGGCTAATTGTATGATCCAATCTAAGGGACTAAGTCTTCAATATTGGGCTGAGGCCATAAATTGTGCAAATAACATAGTTAATCGCACACCCACTAAAGTTTTATAAGGTATAACACCGAAAGAAGCATGGAGTAAAATTAAACTAGATGTAAGTCACTTTCTTGTGTTTGGTTGTGAAGCATGGGCTCACATTCCGGATGAAAAACGGAAAGCATTGCAGCCTAAAAGTGAAAAGTGCATATTTGTTGGATATTCAGAAGATGTAAAAAGTTATAGACTTCTTCAGCCCCATACACATGATATAATCATTAGAAGAGATGTTAAATTTGATGAAAATCTCTTGGCCTACGAGCCTAACTTGGTGGGTGTGCCATCTTTGGCCTGCGAGCCTGATTTGGCGATTGTGCCTTCTTCTTCTTCTTCCAACTTCCTTAACAGGTTTCCAACTCCAGTTTCTGATGATGACAGTGAGGATGAAAATCCACCTCCGCCTGCTCATATTCCTCCAGTTGCACCAGCACCAATGCTTCCTCGATGGGTCTATTCAACATGTGAAGTAGCTGGTGATCTTGTCGGTGATCCTAGAGATCAACGTCGAACACGTTCTCAGTTTCAGCGAGCCTCTTCTCTTTTGGCTCAAGTTTCTGAGAATCATGATCCACAAACTTTTGCATAAGCTTCAGGAAATCCAGATCGGGATGCAACTATGGATGAAGAATATTGTTCCTTAATGGCGAAGGATACTTAGGATCTTGTTCCTCTTCCAAAAGGAAGAAAACTTGTCAGATGTAAATGGGTCTACAGAACTAAATATGCATCAGATGGAAGTGTTGAAAGACTTAACGCAAGATTAGTTGCCAAAGGTTTTTCTCAAGTTGAAGGGATTGACTACAATGAAACCTTTGCTCCTGTCGCAAAAATGAATTCCATCTGCCTAGTTCTTTCCCTTGCCGCCTTACATAACTGGGAAGTCCATCAAATGGATGTCAAGTCTGCCTTTTTACATGGTGATTTACAGGAGGAAATTTACATGGAACAACCTCCTGGATGTGTTCAGGATAACTCTAGCCTTGTATGTCTCCTTAAGAAATCCTTACATGGCCTTAAGCAAGCTCCTAGAGCTTGGTATGCCAAAATGGATAGCTTTCTCCTTGACACTGGTTTTTCTAGATGCCATTCTGACCCCAATGTCTATACCAAGAAAGTAGGAAACCATCTCATCATACTTGTTCTTTATGTTGATGATCTTATCCTTACTGGTAGTGACCCTAAACTTATAACCCATGTGAAATCCAGTCTTAAGCAAAATTTTGAAATGTCAGAGTTAGGACAATTGCATTATTTTCTTGGTCTCCAAGTCCTGCAAACCAAAGAAGGAATCTTTTTGTCCCAGTCTAAGTATGCTTGTCACCTTCTTCGTTGTTTCCACATGGAAGATTGTAAACCAGCCCCTTCTCCCTTCCAGCCTGGAGTCAAACTTTCTGCCACTTGTACTTCCCCTGAAGTAGATGCCACCTTGTATCATCAGCTTGTTAGTAGTCTTTTATACTTGACTCATTCCTGTCCTGACCTTTCCTTTGCCGTTGGTCATGTTGCCCGTTATATGCAAACTCCTCATGAAAGTCACTGGAAAGCAGCAAAAAGAATACTTCGATATATTCGAGGTACAATTCAGTTTGGGATTCATTACAGTACAGGGAGGGACCTTTGTTGGTTGGTTTCACTGATTCAAATTGGGCCAGCGATCCTGATGATCAAAAGTCTACTGCAGGTTATGTTTTCAATCTGGGATCTGGACCTGTCACTTGGGCTTGTAAGAAACAACAAGCTCTTGATCTTTCTTCAGCAGAAGCAAAATATCGAGCCGCAGTCAATGCCAGTCAGGAAGCTTTATGGCTTCGACAGATCCTTTCAGAGTTTGGATTCGAGCAGCAACAGCCTACTCCACTTTGGTGCGACAATCAAAGTGCCATCAAGCTTGCCAAAGATCCAGTTCTACATTAGCGCAGCAAACACATTAAGCTACACATGCACTTCATCAGAAATCTTGTTCATGATCGTGTTATTGAAGTGCTCTATTGCCCTACAGATGATCAAGTTGCAAACATCTTCACCAAGTCTCTTACAGAAGCGAAGTTTTCTAAACTTCGATCTATGTTAAGAGTTCAGGAATGTGTCCTTAAGAGGGGATAGGCTCTAATGCCTCCTTCCTTCTCCTAATAGTGTCACTTTTGTAAATCCTTCAATCCCATCCCAAGTTGTTCTTAAGGGGGGGTGTTAGGATATTTAGACACTTAGGAGTTAATTAAGATCAACTTGTGTAATATATCCGTTAGGTAAAAGTGTGTTTCTTTAGTATGCATTCGTATGCATTTGTAAATATTCTAATCCGACGGTCACGATATGTTCTAGACATAGAGTGATCCGATGGTTCAATTTCTCTTAGATCATACCTACCATTGATTCGTGGCTTAATACCCGATTGGTCTATGATCTCTATTTAAAGAGCATAGAGGGTCCTTGGCTAGTTGATCGATTATGAGAAGTTCATATGTAACTTTCTTTCTTTTGCATAATAAATTGCTCCAAGTAACTATTTGGCTGGGGCCATGGACTGGTTCCCTCTCAAGGGTTTTAACCACGTAACAAACATCGGTGTGTTGATCTGTGACCTATTTGTGTGAAGCGGTTGCTCAAGGTGTTCGGTATTTTGGGAGTACCCTGTGTACCCGAACAAGAAGAAGGTAACCAATGCACCTATATTAGCCATACCTGATTTTGATAGTGTTTAAGGTAGACTGTGATGCCTCACATGTAGGCATTGAAGCTGTGCTTAGCCAAGCAGGTAGACCAATTACATTTTTTTGCGAAAAGTTGAATGAGGTACGAAAGAACTACTCCACATATGATGTAGAATTTTATGCAATTGTGCAAGCATTACAACATTGGAGGCATTATTTAGTGCCAAAAGAATTTTTTGTTATTTACCAATCACATTGCATTAATATATGTGAACACCCAAAATAAATTGAACAGTAGACATGCAAAATGGGTCTCCTTCCTACAAGGCTACACTTTTGTTCTTAAGCACAAATCAGGAAAACAAAATCAGGTTGCAGATGCTTTGAGTCGACGCACTATTCTTTTGACAACCATGGAAAATCAAGTAAATGGGTTTGCTATTGTTACCCCTCCAAATGCACAAGCATTGAAGGTTGATGTTGCAGATACTGTAGGATGTGGAGATAGCTTTGCAGCTGCTACTATTGTTGGTTGTATAAATTTGATGCATTTGATAACCACTCTAGCATTGGCAAATGCTGTCGGTGGTGCTACAACAATGGGTTGTGGATCAGACCGAAATGTTGCAACCAAAGAAAAAGCTTGTGAACTGCTATTGGCTTTAGATGTAAACAATGACTACAGAAGATTTGCTCAAAGGTAGTAGTTTCTGAAGCTGAAATCAGTTGTTTCACATTTACAATGTGCTATAAGTGTTATGCTAGCTTGCAGCTTCACACTCATATTTCACCATAGTGAATCTCAGAGAAAGGGACAATAGGAGGAAAGTCTGTGTTGTTGGCCCGAGCAAAGTATTAGAGTGAAGGATCATAATAATTGGAAACAGAATAGTCAGAGACACAAGAGTCAGATTGTAATTCTGAGATTGTCAAAGAAACTGAAAAATATTCATTGTGGTCAGAGGCAGCAAACTTTTCATTCAATGATGAAGGAAGCAATTATAGAGGATGGAAGGAAAAACCCAGTTCTCCAAAATATATTGACAGGTCCTCTCAAAGAGGTGCTTTAGTACCTTCATCTCCACAAGAATCTCAGAAGATCAAATTGAGAAATCTTGGGAGTGGGTTTTTGAGCTTGAGGCTACTCTTCGTTTATCTTTTTTGCAGGTATTGAAAAGGATCTATCAACTGAAAGACTCAATGCAACTACACTTTTTAAACAGTTTCAAAAGGCAAGTTCAGGAACAGTTTGAAGATATGCGTGTTCTGAAGGAGGACCTCCTGTAGTAACAAGACCGGTAATCAAACAAAAGTGATAGAAGGAAGCAGTTTCAAACAATTCAACATGGTTCAATACCACTGTTTTTGTCACAAATAGGCGGAATTTCCCTCTCAGCAGAGGCACATTGGCAGGCATCCTCAAAGGTTATGTTGGAATCAGTGCTGCAGTATATACAGAAATCTACATTGGAATGCTTGACAAGAGTTCAGTGAAATTGTTGTTGTTTCTGACTGTGAGACTTCCTATGGTCTATCTCCTTGTGATGTATTTTGTTAGGCCTTGCACGCCATCTATGGGAGAAGATACAGGGGAGCATAGATACCTTGTGAAAAGATACACTGCAAACAGCTTTCGAATGTACATGGTTGTGGCTTTCTAAACAAAGGATCAGGGTTGCTCTTTGTAATGGGTATTACGTTTGCAGTTGTGCTTGTTGCACAGGACGTAATCTCAGTCCTAACCTCCTGCACATGTAATGGCATATCTCGTTTGTCAAATAGATCATGCCAATCATGTCCACAACTTGAAGGGAAATGCTTATCTAGAGAAGATGCCTATGGTCATGTCCTTGGCATAATTACTGTCTGTTGTTGGGTACAGGTTGCAGTTTCCTTTTGTCCCCCAAAGACTTTATGACAAATTTTTCCACCTTTTGTCACAGGGACTTGCATTATATTAATTGGTGTCTCCTTGATGGCCACTGGCTTTGAATATTGGGGAGGTGGTTCAATTTGTGCAAGTCAACTATGGTATCAAAACATGCAAGATCTTGGAATTTGTAAAGATGATGATGGTTGTGATGTCTTCCATATATATGATGTTGATCTCATCTTTGAAAATTATGAAGATATATTTAGTGGCCCCCAAGGGGAATCAACTTCGTTGTTTGGGGATCTAAAAGCTGGAAGCTCCTCCATGGATATAGTTGTTTCTATTGGTGATTCAAGTGGATGCAATAACAACTTCCTTAAGGCATTTTCAGCACCTACAACTGGCTTTGTAGCTTTATCATCTCAAGAACTTGGAAAAGAGGGAGCAGCTCCACATCCTGCAACTGGTAAAACAATTCAAGGTGTACCAGGTCCAAATGTACCTAACAATATTAGACATTATGTGCAGCCAGCGCCTGCCAGTTATAGTGGGGATGGAAATGCTGCTGATTATCATGACTGTGATGTATCCCCTATGTTTTGGAAGGGAGAGCCTCCATGGGGATCTACAGACACTGATTCTGCATTTTTGAATGCTAGGGGAAATGCAATGATCAGATACAAGGAGAAAAAGAAGGCCCGCATGTATAAAAAAAGGATATGCTATGCTTCTCGTAAAGCTAGGGCAGATGTATAAAAGCATGTAAAAAGTGGTACTCTTATGAAGGCAGGGTTCAGCTTCTGAAGATTACACAGTTTCCCATGGAGCATTTTGGTGAGTTCAAGTCAATTGAGAAGTTCAAAATCTTCAGTAAAGGATCCCATCTATTCTCTTATCCGCCGAGTCACATTGTAATCTCTGATTTGCTGTGGAATCCACTCAAACTTTGTTAGCAACTCACAGGATGAAATCGTGGAGATCACGATTTTCAGTATTTGGCAGTTGACTACATTGATTGTTGACTTCATTATCGGCAACAGTTTATTGATAGCACGATTCATTGATGTTTGGAGCAGCATCCCATTGACCTCCAGTTACAGAATCTGGAAGTCATCGGCACATGTATTGACAGTCGATCGTAGAGTAATCAATCGCGTGCTGGGATCAAATGGGACGGTACCGAATTTGTTGAACAATCACAATCAAACGTCAAGCGGCTAAGTATACAGGACCATGCTACGATCTTATTGTTGGCAGCCAATGGCGTGACTCGTCGAGCGGGGATAGCATTCATCTCATACAACCCGCAGCTGGCAGAACTCATGCCCAATTGCAGACTATAGTGGGTATCGATTCACTAGCAGCCGAATGGATGGTGCTTGGAGTTTGGTTCACGTAGAGTTCTCGTTTTCAATGGCGGATGGTGCTTGGAGTCAATCTGGAAGTCCTTCACTTCCTCATGAACAGTCACTGGCCCACGTATCAATTGGCTTAGCGGCAGCTGTTTCACCTCAAACAAAGTCGGCTCTCAGTACTGGAGTTTATGGTTTCAACGGCTAGTCAAAGTGTGGGTTTATTTTAATATAATGTTTGTGTTGGGGTACATGGGATAGTTTAAGTGCTAAGTTCTTTAATAAAGTAGAATTTGGACTTCTGGTAAGAGTAATGGTCCCTTAAAATAGAACATTAGAGGATATTCGATTGGAGAAAAAAGTGGATCTAAGATCACACTTTTTCTCCTATTATTTTATTATTATTATTTTTTACTTTTTTGAAAGGGATATGAGAAGGGTTTTTGGCCTATAAAGGGCTAGCCTTCTCCATTTGTAAGGATGGAATTTTTGGCTGGGAGGATTTTTCCCCAGAGTTAATAAAGAAAGAATCATGTTGAGTTTTTGGACATTTTGGGCATCTCTGTTGTAGTTCTGTGTTTTTTCATAAGTGGTAGACTAGACTTAGCATAGAGGGCTAACAATCTAGCACGTTGGGTAAGCATTTGCAGCTATCAAGTTGCTTGTCGCCATTATGTTCTTAGAGGTCTGGGAGTAATGGAAAGTAGTCATTTATACTTCCATTCTCCTAGCCTCTGATTATGGAATGGACAAGCCTAGTCTCCCTTCTGCAAAACGCAAAGCCTTTCTGAGTCCCCTTCTGACTCCATTCACCCTTCTGGTACTGGCATTGGCCTTCCCTCGAGGACTGATCCTCCCTTCCCTTCCTGCCCATCAATCCGACTCATTTTCCTTTTTTTCTACCCGTGTTTCACTAAGGCAGCGTCTTCAAATCACCTTGCCCTCAGCCGCACCTACCTTAACGATCCTAACTTAGGGAAACCCCCCTAGAGCTGGAGAAGAGCCAGCCTAAAGCGAGGAGAGAGGGGTGTGGTGACATTGGCCTCTCGAGAGAGAGATGTCGCCAAGCCGGCGCGCCCGTAGTTTGGGCTTTCAGCACTCGCGTGCCAGTTTGGGCGACAACATTTTGGCGCCGTTGCCGAGGACAAAGTCCAGTTCCCGAATTTTGAAGACTATGCTTCATTGACATTTGTGGAAGATTACATTGCAAATTCTTCCTCTCACATGGCGACTCCACGAAGGGACAGAGCCCTTGTCCTTTTGCAGATTTGAAGATCCGATTGGGTGTAGAGGTGAGCACACTCATCAAAAGGCTTTCAAGCTCACCTTGGCGACTCCACAAGTTTGGTATGATGTATGATTAAACACGTTTTTTCAAATTAAGTACCTCATTGTTTGATTTATGGAAGAACCGTGGGATATTTGGCACGAGGCTTACAGCCCACTGGATTTCTCAAAAATCCATGGATTTCTCAAAAATCCATGGATTTCCTAATTAGTGCTACGACCCTGATAAGGTGCATGACATTCTTCCCAAATTTTATGGAAATGATGGTGTTTCAACCACCCATCATATTGCCTCTTTCTGCAAACTGATGGCTGATTTTAATGTTCGTCATGAGGATGATATTATGATCGTTTTTGCCATAACTTTGGAAAGGGATGCAATGATCTAGTTCTGTGGTCTGTTGGATGAATCCATATATTCAGTGGCATTTTTTTTCAAGAGTTTTCTCCTCCGCTGGCACAATGGGACAGTAGATGAGATTGAGCAACTTGCTAAAAAGTATGATGCTCTCATCCCTAGGGTCCATCTTGAGCTTGAGGAAGAGATCCATGAAGAACAAACCATCGAAGATCTGATTGATGAGGTAGTGCAAGGACTCTTGGTTGAAGACATTACTGAAGAGCTTCCGGAGGTTGCTGAAGTAAAGAAAAATGAAGATACGAAGCTGCCTCAGATCTATGTCACTAAAAAAATTCCTGAACCACTTCATGCTGAAGATTTGGACTTGCCTCAAGTTCATAATGTGATTGATGCAGATCAGCTCGAGCAGCCTTATGATGAAGGTTTGTATGTGAGCCCTATCAATCAATGGATAGAAACTTCTTGTGCACGGTTTGATTCTTCCTGGTATAACCTCTTTTTGCCTAACATTCTCATGTTAGCGTTCAACTTTATTCATGAGCAGATTGCAAGGCATAGTTATCTTATGAGGAATATATTTTTGTTTCTGTCACTGACCAAGCTCAGAAAAAGGAAACTTGGCATAGATAAGATGTTGGAATGGCTCCATTACTTGTATGCATACACTTGACATGCGCCAGATTCATGTTAAGTTAGTGTAAGTAGGAAGAAATAAGCTCTTGCATGAGCATTGAAATTTCCAGTCTATTCTTCTTTGTTTTGTAATAAAATGTGGGATGTGAATGAAGCCATCCCATCACATGTTTCTTTCAAGTTGGTCTGCGGATACTCAGAGAGTCTGAGGTTCTTGTGCGCTCTCTCCAAGAGCACACATCCCCCATGGAGCCAAATGTTACCCCTCCAAATGCACTAGCATTGAAGGTTGATGTTGCAGATACTGTAGGATGTGGAGATAGCTTTGCAGCTGCTATTATTGTTGGTTGTATAAATTTGATGCATATGATAACCACTCTAGCATTGGCAAATGCTGTCGTTGGTGCTATAACAATGGTTTGTGGAGCAGACCGGAATGTTGCAACCAAAGAAAAAGCTTGTGAACTGCTATTGGCTTCAGAAGTAAACAATGACTACAAAAGATTTGCTAAAAGGCAGTAGTTTCTGAAGATGAAATCAGTTGTTTCATGTTTACAATGTGCTATAAGTGTTATGCTAGCTTGCAGCTTCACACTCATCTTTCACCATAGTGAATCTTAGAGAAAGGGACAGTAGGAGGAAAGTCTGTGTTGTTGGCCCGAGCAAAGTATTAAAGTGAAGGATCATAATAATTGGAGACAGGATAGTCAGAGACACAAGAGTCAGATTGTAATTCTGAGATTGTCAAAGAAACTGAAAAATATTCATTGTGGTCAGAGGCAACAAACTTTTCAGTCAATGATGAAGGAAGCAATTATAGAGGATGGAAGGCAAAACTTAGTTCTCCAAAAGATATTGACAAGTCCTCTCAAAGAGGTGCTTCAGTACCTTCATCTCCACGAGAATCTCCGAAGATCAAATTGAGAAATCTTGGGAGTGGGTTTTTGAGCTTGAAGCTACTCTTCCTTTATCTTTTTTGCAGGTATTGAAAAGGATCTATCAACTGAAAGACTCCATGCAACTACACTTTTTAAACAGTTTCAAAAGGCAAGTTCAGGAACAGTTTGAAGATATGCGTGTTCTGAAGGAGGACCTCCTGTAGTAACAAGACCGGTAATCAAACAAAAGTGATAGAAGGGAGCAGTTTCAAACAATTCAACATGGTTCAATACTGTTGTTTTTGTCACAAACAGGCGGAATTTCCCTCTCAGCAAAGGCACATTGGCAGGTATCCTCAAAGGTTATGTTGGAATCAATGCTGCAGTATATACAGAAATCTACATTGGAATGCTTGACAAGAGTTCAGTGAAATTGCTGTTGTTTCGGACTGTGAGACTTCCTGCGGTCTATCTCCTTGTGATGTATTTTGTTAGGCCTTGCACGCCATCTATGGGAGAAGATACAGGGGAGCATGGATACCTTGTGAAAAGATACACTGCAAGCAGCTTTCGGATGTACATGGTTGTGGCTTTCTAAACAAAGGATCAAGGTTGGTCTTTGTAATGGGTATTACGTTTGCAGTCGTGCCTGTTGCACAGAACTGTAATCTCAGTCCTAACCTCCTGCACATGTAATGGCATATCTTGTTTGTCAAATGGATCATGCCAATCATGTCCACAACTTGAAGGGAAATGCTTATCTAGAGAAGATGCCTATGGTCATGTACTTGGCACAATTACTGTCTGTTGTTGGGTACAGGTTGCAGTTTCCTTTTGTCCCCCAAAGACTTTACGACGAATTTTTCCACCTTTTGTCATAGGGACTTGCATTATATTAATTGGTGTCTCCTTGATAGCCACTGGCTTTGAAAATTGGGGAGATGGTTCAATTTGTGCAAGTCAGCTATGGGATCAAAACATGCAAGATCTTGGAATTTGTCAAGATGATGATTGTTGTGATGTCTTCCATATATATGATGCTGATCTCATCTTTGAAAATTATGAAGATATATTTAGTGGCCCCCAAGGGGAATCAACTTTGTTGTTTGGGGATCTAGAAGCTGGAAGCTCCTCCATGGATATAGTTGTTTCTATTGGTGATTCAAGTGGATGCAATAACAACTTCCTTAAGGCATTTTCAGCACCTACAGCTGGCTTTGTAGCTTTATCATCTCAAGAACTTGGAAAAGAGGGAGCAGCTCCACATCCCGCAATTGGTAAAACAGTTCAAGGTGTACCAGGTCCAAATGTACCTAACAATATTAGACATTCTGTGCAGCCAGCGCCTGCCAGTTATAGTGGGGATGGAAATGCTACTGATTATCATGACTATGATGTATCCCCTATGTTTTGGAAGGGAGAGCCTCCATGGGGATCTACAGACACTGATTCTGCACTTTTGAATGCTAGGGGAAATGCAATGATCAGATACAAGGAGAAAAAGAAGGCCCGCATGTATAAAAAAGGATATGTTATGCTTCTCATAAAGCTAGGGCAGATGTATGAAAGCGTGTAAAAAGTGGTACTCTTATGAAGGCAGGGTTCAGCTTCTGGAGATTACACAGGTTCCTGTGGATCATTTTGGTGAGTTCAAGTCAATTGAGAAGTTCAAAATCTTCAGTAAAGGACCCCGTCCGTTCTCTTATCAGCCGAGTCACATTGTAATCTCTGATTTGCTGTGGAATCCACTCAAACTTTGTTAGCAGCTCACGGGATGAAATCGTGGAGATCACGATTTTTAGTATTTGGCAATTCACTACATTAATTGTTGACTTCATTATTGGCAACAATTTATTGATAGCACGATTCGTTGATGTTTGGAGCAGCGCCCCATTGACCTCCGGTTACAGAATCTGGAAGTCATCGGCACATGTATTGACAGTCGATCACAGAGTAATCAATCACGTGCCGAGATCAAATGGGACGGTTCCGAATTTGTTGAAGAATCACAATCAAACGTCGAGCGGCTAAGTATACGGGACCATGCTACGATCTTATTGTTGGCAGCCGATGGCGTGACTCGTTGTTGAGGGGGATAGCATTCATCTCATACAACACGCAGCTGGCAGAACTCGTGCCCAATTGCAGACTATAGTGGGTATCGATTTGCTAGCAGCCAAATGGATGGTGCTTGGAGTTTGGTTCACGTAGAGTTCTCGTTTTCAGTGGTGGATGGTGCTTGGAGTCAATCTGGGATCCCTTCACTTCCTCATGAACAGTCACCAGCCCACGTATCAATTGGCTTAGCGGCAGCTGTTTCACCTCAAACAAAGCCGGCTCTCAGTACTGTAGTTTATGGTTTCAGCGGCTAGTCAAAGTGTGGGTTTATTTGAATATAATGTTTGTGCTAGGGTACATGGGATAGTTTAAGTGCTAAGTGCTTTAATAAAGTAGAATTTGGACTTCTAGTAAGAGTAGTAGTCCCTTAAAATAGAACATTAGAGGATATTCGATTGGAGAAAAAAGTGGATCTAAGATCACACTTTTTCTCCTATTATTTTATTATTATTATTTTTTACTTTTTTGAAAGGGATATGAGAAGGGTTTTTGGCCTATAAAGGGCTAGCCTTCTCCATTTGTAAGGATGGAATTTTTGGCTGGGAGGATTTTTCCCCAGAGTTAATAAAGAAAGAATCATGTTGAGTTTTTGGACATTTTGGGCATATCTGTCGTAGTTCTGTGTTTTTTCATAAGTGGTAGACTAGACTTAGCATAGAGGGCTAACAATATAGCATGTTGGGCAAGCATTTGCAGCTGCCAAGTTGCTTGTCGCCGTTATGTTCTTAGAGGTCTGGGAGTAATGGAAAGTAGTCATTTATGCTTCCATTCTCCTGCCCTCTAATTATGGA
>LPNX010469677.1:0-39511 GCA_001517045.1 Pseudotsuga menziesii | reverse complement strand
GCCTGAAAGGACTTCTGAACTCTGAATATGAACAAGTATCTTGTTCATCACTGGCGGCTCACTGAAAGTCCAACTAGGTGCAGCCTAGTCGGTAACAGAAGGGACCAGCCTAATCTCCCTTCTGCGAAACGCAAAGCCTTTCTAAGTCCCCTTCTGACTCCATTCACCCTTTTGGTACTGGCACTAGCCTTCCCTCGAGGACTGATCCTCCCTTCCCTTCCTGCCCATCAACCCGACTCATTTTCCTTTTTTGCTACCCATGTTTCACTAAGGCAGCCTCTTCAGATCACCTTGCCCTCAGCCGCACCTGCCTTAGCGATCCTAACTTAGGGAAACCCCCCTAGAGCTGGAGAAGAGCCAGCCTGAAGCGAGGAGAGAGGGGTGTGGTGACATTGGCCTCTCGAGAGAGAGTTGTCGTCGGGCCAGCGCGCCCGCAGTTTGGGCTTTCAGCACTCGGCGACTCGCGTGCCAGTTTCAGGCTATATTGAAGGATCTCTATGTGTCAGATAACTATTTTCGAGAGATTGTGGAACAATTGAAGAATCCAGTTGTCGGGAACATGGATTTTATTTAGAGTGAATATTTTATGCAAGATCACTACCTCTTCAAAGGAAAACAACTATGCATTTCGTTTTATGAGAGAAAATATTATCAAAGAACTTCACAGTAGTGGATTAGCAAGACAGTTTGGAAAGGATAAGACGCTAGCCTTAATTGAAGATAAGTATTCTTGGTCAAAGATGAAAAAGGATATAACCAGGTATGTGGCACAGTGTAGAATTTGTCAAATGGCTAAAGGACACTCACAGAATATAGGGTTTTGCATGCTAATACTAGTGCCCACAAATCCATGGACAAATCTGAGTATGGACTTTATGTTGGGGCTCCCACACACACAACGAGGTAATGACTCTAATTTTGTGGTTGTTGATAGGTTCTCTAAAATGGCTCATTTCATTGCTTGCAAAATAACTAGTGATGCATCAAGGGTGGCGGAATTGTTTTTTTCAAAAATTGTTAGATTGCATGGTGTTCCAAAAATTATTACCTCTAATAGAGATACTCGGTTCTTGGATCATTTTTTGGAGGACTTTATGGAAGAAAATGGGGACTAAATTATAGTTAAGTAGTGCCTATCACCCCTAAACGGATGGCAAAACTGAGGTAGTAAATCCGAGTTTGGAAAACTTGTTACGGAGCATTGTCGGAAAGAATCCCAAGCAATGGGATTTGGCTTTACCTCAAGCAGAATTTTCCTACAATAGTCCAATGAATAGATCTATAGGAAAATCTCCATTTGAAGTTTTTTACGATAGAAATCCTATGGATGTCCTAGATTTGGTGCAGCTATCGCTTGGGGGGATAGAATCAGTGATGATAGGGAAGCATTTGTAGAACACATTCAACAGTTGCAGCAACAAGTGAGATAGAAGCTACAGGCCAGTAACGAGCAGAACAAAATATAAAAGATGCTCATCGACGACATCAGGCATTCAGTGAAGGTGATTTGGTGATGGTTTATTTATGGAAAGAGCGGTTCCCTAGAGGAAACTACCACAAATTGAAGTATAAGAAAATTGGTCCTTGCAAGATTCTCAAGAAAATTAATGACAATGCTTATAAGGTCGATTTACCAATTGATCTTGATATTTCCCATGTGTTTAACATTTTTTATTTATATATCTTCCATGGTGACAATTTGGGTGGTGACAATGAGGCAAGGGTGGATTGGCAACAAGCCATTCCGAGAAAGAAAAAGGAAAAGATTGCTCATATCTTAGATAAGGAGACCCTTCATACTCGACAAGGTCAATACAACCGATATATGGTTCAGTGGGAAGGCTTAGCCACCAACAGAGAGTACATGGATTACAGAGGGGGACTTGCTGAATCTAGATCTCATTAAGTGGAAGCAATTTGAAGACAGTAACTTGCAGGAGTTACGTTATTTTCAACCAAAGGAGAATGATGTAGGGATTCTTGAAGGTTGAAAGAAAAAGAAAAAGAAATAAATGATGTAGCGATTTCCAAGAGTCATAACTTTTGACTCGGTTATCCATTTGGGCTCAAATTTAATAGGAAGTTGCATTGCAAAGTGTTCACTGCAATGACCAATCAGATTCTCCTAAATAGGAGTTTTTTTCGACACATTTCGGGGCCAAATTCCCCCATATAAGACCTCAAATTGGGGTTTAGTATTTTTGTTGGAAATTTTAAATTTGTAATTAACAGTTATCTCTTGGTTTATGCACCTAATCCGAAAAGCGAGTTGACAACTAATGTCGCTCTAGTTATCTTTTAGTTAGTTTTCAGTTTTAGATTCATGCGAGAATTTTCTAAATTTAGCAATTTTCGAAAATATCAGATAGTAGTTATAAAGGGTTGGACCTTCATTGTAATAGTTAGGATGGGCCAAATTCCCTCATATGAGGCGTCAAATTGGGATTTAAGTGTTTTTACAGGAAATTTTAAATTTGTAATTACAGTTATCTCTCAGTTTATGCACCTAATCAAAAAAGCGAGTTGACAACTATTGTCACTCTACTTAGCTTTTAGTTAGTGTTTAGTTTTAGATTCATGCGAGAATTTCCTAAAATTAGCAATTTTCGAAATATCAAATTTCAAAAATCTCAGATAGTAGTTATAAAGGGTTGGACCTTCATTGTAATAGTTAGATGGAGAATGAATAAAAGATAGTTATTTTTTTCCACTCTTGTGTTTGCATGGTTTTTAGATCTTGTGAATGAATCAAAGCTTATTGGCTACATCAATGATATTGTCTTGGGGAAGGTAGCAGTAGCAAGTAGGAAACAAAAAAATGAAAATCCTCTTCCACTCTTGAGAAATCCATCTATCAAATTTGGGAATGGGACTGCAATTCAACCAACAAGAAACATGCCAACTCCAAGTGGCAGTCCAATGGGCAAGATCTTTCAACAAGAAAAGTGAGAGGAGGTTGATCTTACCATTGGGTTCTTTTTCTATCTCAATTTCATTTTCATTTAATGTTGCACGGTTTCCTTTGTTTATTGAGATGTGTCAAGATCTAGTTGAAAGGGCTCCAACCGGGTATGTGCATCCTAGTTCAAAGTTATTAAAGATGTAGGTGTTGATTCTTGTGTGCAAGTTATCACAAATAATGCACTTGTTTTCAAGGTTGCTGTCATAATTGTGGAAACTAAATATTCACAAATATTTTGGACTCCTTGCATTGTTCATTCTTTGAATTTGGCACTTAAATCTACTGCTTCGGATGTGACATGGATGGGAGTCTTATAAATGATGCACATCATATCAGAAACCATACCAATGCCCTTACAATCTATAAACAATTCACACATTTATCATTGTTGAAGATTGTGGATACTTGGTTTGCCTTCCCATCCATCATGCTTAAGAGGTTGAGGGAGGTCAAGATCGCTCTCGAGGCCATGGTTATGTCATATTTTTGGTCTTTTTGGAGAAAGACGAATCAAATTGTTTCAAAAAAGGTCAAAGATATAGTGTTAGATGATGGTTGGTAGAAGATCTTACCATTAAGATCATGGACATTATCATTTCTTTGTTGCAATTTGCAGACACAAACTAGCCCATCTTAGGAGATGTTTACGAGAGGTGGGATTCCATGATTGAGTCTATGAAGACCATTATTGTTCATAATGAGTGCCCTGAATATGGGACATCAATAGAAATCTTATTCACCACCATATGGGATATTGTTATCACTAGGTGGGATAAGAATTGCACAATTTTGCATTGCTCGGCTCACTCGTTGAATCCCAAGTACTACAATGATGATTGGCTCAATGGTCGGCCTTCACACAAATTCCCTCCACACATAGATGAAGAGATTTCACTGGGGAGGAAGGAAGCATTTAGACGGATATATGAATATAGAGCATTCCTTGATGAGGTGGAGGAGGGCTTTGTAGTGTTTTCAACTACCATTGGGAGATATAGAGGCTATGATGTGCTCAGAGATAGGGGGTTCAGAAGCCCTATGCTTGGTGGGAAACTCATGGGACAGCATGCCCTATTCTACAGTAGTTAGACATGAGGCTCCTCTCTCATGTTACTTCATCTTGCTGTTGCAAGAGGAATTGGAGAACATACAAGATTTTGTACAATTTGAAGAAGAGCAAGCTTGAGCAATTCAAAGCAAAGAAATAGTGTATGTGCACTCTAACCTCCATCTTATTTATAGGTAAAGAGAGAAGTGGTTGAAGAGAAAGACAAAGATGTGGGATGTGTTTCCTAATAATATGGATTTGGAAAATAGTATTGAGTTGGCACACTAGACAACTTGAATCTTAATGATCTAGTCTTAGAGACGGTCACTTTTGGTGATGGAAATCTTGTTGAAGGGTCATCCTCCACAGCAGCAAATGCAAATTGTTACCGATATATCTTTCTTTTGTGCCTCATTTGCCTAGTTTTATCAATCCTACCTTAGGGACACCCCCCTTGTGCCAAAGGATAAATGGCCTAAAGAAAAGAAGAGGGTTGTGTGGTGACAATGGCAACCTCTTGTAATTACCTTTTGTCTTGCACCTTTTTTGGGGACTTTCTAGCTTAAGTGCAAGATATACAACGAACACAGATCTTGGATTCGATATAGAGGAGAAGGAAGAGGTGGAGGATAAGCGCAGTGGTAGTGGTGATCATAGTGGAAAAAATCGGCATCGGCAAAAAATCAGCGAGGGTCCAAAAAACATCTTCTCGGCAACATCGGCGAAAAAATCGGCAAAAATTGGCAAACCACGGCAAGCATTAAAAAATGCAAATTTTGTATTTCAATAGGGTCAAAATTTGCTTACCGATTTTTTCCCCTATTTGCCGATTTTTCCCGATCTTTCCCGATTTTTTCCGATTTTTCTTCTGTCCGATTTTTTTTAAAAATAGCAATTTTTTTGGGCCAAAAAATCGGCAGCCAAAAAAAATCACGATTTTTCGTGACATCGTCGAAAAATCCGAGATTTTTTCCTATGGTGGTGATGATTTTGATGATTCTGACATGGAGGAGGACTATTGATAGTGACAAGCTATGAGATTCTTCCATCTATGGTCCTAGTATCTACCCTATTTTGTATTTGTCATTGGCATTTCTACCAATATTGCCAATGACTCAGTATCTGTAATAAATTTTGATTGTGTTGACTTCAAATTACTTAATGAGAAAACTACAATTTATTGTTTTAACTTCTAATCTTCTATTTTATGACATATTGGTATTGAATATTCTAATTTCGTGTGTTTGATCAGCATTGATGTAGTAACTAGTTGTATCAATTATTTTGTATTTGTAATTTGTATTTTTTAATATATTAAAATTTGTCCCATATCTTATTTCCAGGGATTGCGTACTTGTGTCATGTGACTTCGGGTTCCATTGGGTTGAAATTACAATTCTATGGAAAAGTGAAAATGATGAATCATGGAATTGTTGAAACTGAAGGTAAGACTTCTCTCAATAAAAAAAACATGGAAAAATACCCAAGCCAATACCCCATTAATGAGATTATGTGTACTTGTTCTTGATTGTGTAAATTTGCATATTTTGCCTCTGGCATATATATCAGAATTAAAAAATTTACTTCTTATCCTCAATCCTTTACAATAAGAGCTGCACTGCCATCTATCAGAATTAAGAAATTTACTTATTATCCTCATCCGTTTACAATAAGACCTGCGCAGCCATATATGAATGAATTCTGATTTACAAAAACCAATAGAACTAAACATGGCAGCGAGCGTACCTATAAGGAAGAGCTTGTTCCTTCTTGTCCTTGTAGGCGAAGGAAGGAATGCAACTGGCGGTGAGCAGCGACGTAGGGATGATGTGGGCTGTTTAAGTGACAAACAACTAAAATGCTTTGCCGTCCTCTCGAATAAATTGACCACTCCACAGTTACCCGGAAGCAGTTCCATCACAGTGCAGTGCAGATTAAGGAAGCGGTTTTATGTCAAGCTAGTGAGACAGATGAATTGATCAATGCATAATGCTTAAACCCAAAACCCTCTTGTTATCATCAATGGTGGAATGGTGACGGAGGGTAGTACGATGGAGTGGTGGAGACCAAAACAAAAAAGGAATGTTATCCAAAGGAGTCACACAGTACTACATAAGCAAACAAGGTATAAAAGCCACGAAACGGCTAATCCTCGGTTTATAGTGTTTGTTGTGTCGTGGTATTTGTGTTTTGTTGCTTGCCTCTACAATCGACAAACTATAGTTCTGCCCAGTTGTTTTCATAGGTTTCCCTTCTATGAGTTGTGTGTTAACATAAATTTCCAAAGTTAATTTTCAAGTTTTAATGGCTGTATGATTTAGAGAATTTTTTTTCTATGATTTGAGACAGTTTAATGGAAAAGAGTGTGTTATTTTCAAAGTTATAAATCTCAAACCAGTGTGTATAATGGAATTAGACTTATAATATAAGTAGCATAACTATTTAATTTGTGGTTGGTGAATGTGGTATGTTAAGTACTACAAAATTATATGTCATGTTGATTGCTAGTTCATTCTAAAATTATAAGTTATCCATACAATCATGCCGTTGTCCATTTATCAACCATCGCTTATTTTTTATATGTTTTTTCTAACATTCTTTTACTTATATGTCACTAGGTGTTGGTTATCCATTCATGAGTTACAAGTCATGCATTAATCCACTACTAATTATTCATTCATGATCTACCAATTATTTTTTATATTTTTTTATTTTATAATTATTTATTTCGAATTTCAAACCACTACCATAAAATCAATATGGAGAGTACACTTGTCTCATCCTCATCCATAATAAAAATGCAGAGTGGGTAGTCCACCCCAAAATTTTAAGATATTAAGACCTATGTGATCTTAAAATTAAATTGTTAATGTGTTTTTTAATATAAAATTTGAAATTAAACTATTTATGTGTTTTCCTAATATAAAATTAAAAAATAAAAATAAAAATAAGCATTTTTTTAAACATTTACTCTTATTCTTTATAGGGTATTGTTAATATTTTTGAAATTGTTCAAGTTTTTATTTTTATTTTTATAAAATATTGATTGTATAAATGTTAAAGAAGAAGAAAAATGTGAATTTTTAATTCATAACAATATGCGACCCAATTTGGAGTTATGACTTGTTCTTCAATACTTATTGTCTTATCATCCTCATTCATGGCAAGGAGTACGTGATGTGATGAGCGAAGGTATGGCTTGGGCTACCTTGCAGTAAAGGTCATTATAACTTTTGCCTTGAAGTTTGTTGGTGTATTTCCTTGCCTTGATTATTTTGGAAACAATTAACAATGTACACATCCTGGAACACCTAAGCGGGCCTAACGGTTAAGAATGTGGGTTATCTTTGTGGGGGTCATGGTTTCAAAAACGGTGGGGGGTAGGGTTTCTCATTTGCCCATTGTGTCAAGGCTCAAAGGGTAGGCAACCCCTAGGATATAGGCTCACTACAGTGGGCTTTAGGACATCTCGGCCCCTGTTGATTCACAAATAACTGGTATATCTGGCTTGCAGGTTGTTGGATATACCCTTGGGAGGTTGTTGTTCCCATGGTAAAAAAAACAATTTACACATCCTTAAGCTCAATAGCCAACTATAAATGTGTCCAAGCTTGGATAGAATGCTAAAACAAAGCTAGTTAAAAAAATTGATCAGCTTTTTAAATTGAAGCATATGTAATCATAAGACGTAGCTGACCATAAAACTATGGTCAACCTTTTCAACTTCCAACTTTATGAAACCATGTTGAGTGCGTTGAAGAAAGGTCTTGGGTTTGTTATTGTGCCCAGGTCCATTCCCTTTGAAGATATCATATGTACTGTTGAAGACGATATCAAATCCCTTACATATAGTGTTAAGGAAAAAATAGGGTAGGATGTCGCTATAGCTCTAAGCCAAGCCGAACCACCTAGAAGTAATATGAAGAAAGAGGAAGTTGAAGCCCTAAAAAAAATTTAGAATAATGAAAGCATTGTCATTCTAAAGGTGGCCAACAATAATCTTGGATAGACAAGATTACAAAAACAAGATGTTGTAGCATCTTATTTTGTTAAGCAACAAATTTCCAAAAAGAGCATGAAAAGAGCATAAATAGACCAAAAAGAGTACTCCACGCCTTAACAATGAAGAACATAGATGAAAAGTGAGCCTCTTCGAGGGGGCAACCTCCTTATACAATTTACCGAGTACATAAGACAAGACAAGACACGTGATTCAAATGAAGAGGTATCCTTCCTATATACAGGAGACAAAGAGGTACAATTACAACTAATGGACCCAAGTCAGCATTACTAATATAATAATACTAATGACAATTACTACTAATAGACCAAAGCCGACATCAAGACTAATATAATGTGCAACATTATAGGAGGAAATGTGCCCAACATTTAGGGGTTTAACATGCCCCTCCCCTTCAGACAAGTGTTGTCCTCAACACTTGGTTAGTTGTGGATGTTTATGTATGAAACACTTGTCTTCCCATGTCGAATATGCAACTGGTAAGTTCTTCCACTTTATGAGGTACTCAATAATAACCCGATTTCTTAATTGTTTAGTCCTTGTTTCAGTGATTTGTTTAGGTTCCCATATGATTTTTTCTTCTTCAAAACTTATTTCACTAGGATGTTTATCTGCCCATTGTTTCATCCTATATTTTGACATATCCAGGTTATCCTTCAGTATTTGGAGAACTTATTGCTAATGCTCTATGTGATCTACCACAACTTGAACTTTAGGTTTTTATTTTAAGGGAGATGTGATATGTGGAGGCTGGTACTCATAAAGTGCCATAAATGGAGACATTTTTTATGATGTATGGAAGAAGTATTGTACCACCATTCTGCCAAAGACAACCATTTCACCCACTGTGTTTGTTTATCAATTCCAAAGCAATAAAGATAGCCTTCCAAATATTTGTTCACTATATCAGTTTTCCCATCATATTGAGGATGGTAAGATAAGTTGTGATCCAATTGGGTACCCAAACAAGAAGATAATTCAGTCCAACATATTCCAGTAAAAATTGGATTTATATTGCTTATAATAATCTTTGAGTTCTCATGTAACTTCTCCTGTTTTGATGAAGGTTGCAGCTATTGTACTTGCATTAAAAGGGTGAGAAATATATCTGTAATATGAGCCATACTTCTTGTGTACCATTACCACTGGTGTAGAGTGTTAAATTTGAGAACCATAGATCTACAGGCCAATATGATGCGGCTATTGGAAAGGAATTATGTAGTGGAATAATTAAGATCAATGTACACTGAGCAAAAAATTCATGGCACAAATTTCTAATAAATCGGGCAAGAATTGCTCAGATAATCACAACATTAATCTTCATTCATTAATCAGTAATACAATGGTAGTACAATGAATAAAATTCAAATATTGTGGATAGGATTCGAATCTACCAACTCTAACTAATTGCTTAGCTAACTCAATGTGGAAAAATCACAGCTGGAGCTCACTAGTCTAACTCCAAATGTCTAAATCAGTCTACAATCAGTTAACTAATGAGCTAGGTGGACAAAAGGAGCCACACCCTGTAACACCATGTTTTTACCTTGACTTATGAGATTATTATAACTAATCTTTGAGGGCATTCTATGACGAATGACCCAGCTACTTACAATTTTGAAATCTAAAATAAAGTTTGTATGGACGGAGTTTTGATGGCATATGGATTAGGAGGACCTACACTTGTGTGAAGAAAGGAAATATTGATGAGACATGACCTAAGAAGGATTATCTAACATATTGTTGAGTAATTATGATTATGAAAATAACGCCAACATTTGAGCAATTACGTATGCAGTTATATTATGATTTTAATTATGAATGAAAAATCATGTAAATTTATCAGCAAGGATTAAAGTTGTATAATGTTTTGACAAAAGTTATGTATCATGTACTATGATGATCTGTCGAGTGTGATAGGAAAGACAAGTACATGAAACGCAAGAAAGCATCGAGATGCAAAAGACTCTAATTGAGTCGACAACTATGGCAGATGATATCAGTCTTGTATATAACATGATTGAAGTGTGATGTGTTTGATGCACTGGCATGCATGGACTCTGGATGATTCGAGAAACCTTGACAGTTGAGGTCGATTGATGGTTTTGTTATAGTTGAAATCTTATTTATGTGATTTAATGCAAGGGTTGTTTTATGTGCAAGTGATGGGATTGTGATTGCCAATCGGTCCACATCAGGTAAATCCTTACACCCTTCAACTACACTGACTGGAGGGCAGATATGCAGATAGCCTTGCGCAAGCTTGGTCTATTTAGGATGACAATGGGTAGAGAAACTGAGCCCCAATAGTATGTTGAGAAGAACAAATTTTTGAATCGGCTTCATGTGCACTCATATCTCCCGAGATATTTTGTTCCATATTAAGGGACTAAGGACTCTGAAGGAAGCTTGGGATAATCTTGAATCTTTGTTTGGAAAACAAGATAAGCTTTGAGGGCATATTTTGGAAAATGAGCTCATAGCTCGATAGCCTAGCAGTTTCGAATCTATACAACAATTCTTTACAAAATACAAGTCACTAGTAATGCAATGCAAACAATGTGGATTAGAGAGGAAAGATGAGTATCTTGTGTTGTTAGTACTAAGCAAGCTTGGCTTTGAGTACTCAGTCCTTGTCTCTACATTCCATTCCGGAAGAGCTTCCATCCCTAATTGGAAGATGCCTTCTCTAGATGTTTTTGTTGAGTCCTTGATACAAGAGAAAGATAAACTGGTTCAAATGGGAGTAATTCAAACCTCCAAGAATCAAGCACTCTCGATGAAAGACTCAAACAATGCGCAAGAAAGAGGGAAGCACAAAGGGCAGGAGACCAAAAACTCTGATTCGAAGCAAAGGATAATCACAAATATTTCGATGGAGCCTCGGGTTCCAAGAAAAAGAAGAAATTTGAGAAGACTATATGTCCATACTGTATGAGTGGCTTTCATCCAAAAAGTTAGTGCATGAACAAGATCATCGATCAGTTGACAACACTCCTTGAACAAAACAATATTTCCCTTCCACAAGGTGCAAAGATGTCTGAAGCTAGAGAGCAGACTGAAGAATATGAGAGGTGCCATGCTTTGAAAGCAGGCTTCACTCAATTGAAGGCTCATTTGATAGAATCTGGAGAATCCAACCACATGGTTGCCTCTAGGGAATCCTTCACCACTCTCAATCTCTCAGGAGGACCTAGCATTCATACAGGGGATAATTCACAAATCCCAGCAGTAGGTAGAGGTTCTATGAAAATCCAACATGGTGAGTTCAAGAATGTACTCTATGTCCCCTCTCTTGCAGAAAATTTGTTATCTGTTTATCAGATGACACATTATGGCTCACCAAAGCAAGTTGTATTTGGTCCTGACTCAATAGAGATCTCAGATATCTCAACTAGGAATATTATAGCGAAGGGTGTTGCAAACCATGCCTCCAAGGCATATGAATTCTCATAGTTTCTGTCATACTCAACTCCAGCACAATCTCAACAACCATTCAAAAGGGGAGGTATAAACTCTCTTTCATCTCCATTTACAGATAATGATATGTTGTATAAGATTTCAGTTTCAGAAGATGAGGAACAAGATCAACATGATCTTGATATTGAGATTGTACCTCAAGATGATCCAGATCCATCTCCTATTTCGAATCAGAATCCTAAATGGGTTGAAAATCTCATTGAAGCAGCTGGGAATGATGTTGGGGATCCAGATGATAGAATAAAAACGAGGTCCTGATATCAGAATGATTATGTTGCACTATCTCACACATGTTCACTACCTACAGAGTGGTGCAACAAACTTCCAGGAAGATGCTACTTGATGATAGCGAATAATCCACAATTTGGCCCACTAAAGAACAAAATGGATCATGTCATTCCTCCTCTAGAAAGAAGAGACAAAAGCAACATCCAACAGATTGAAAGAAGATGGAAAGGTTCACATGCACAATCCTAGGATGTTGATGCACGAAAGAACCATGATTCTGCATGGCTTCTCCACAAAGAGGCAAATTGCAACAAAATTTTACAACTTTTTACCCAAAGAGGAAAATTTCATCTTAAGTATAACTTGTTTTCCTAATTCACTGCTTATTTTGAAGGGGGGGGGGGGGCGTTCCCATGAGGTTTTCCCCATTTCCCTTAGTTTATTAAGCAACTTTTATTTCTTTTAGATTGTATGGGTGACTTTTGGCCTGGTTTCCAGGGCCCAAGTTGTCCAAGTTAGGATTAAGGGGGGGGGGTGTTGGATTATATAATCCTCCCTTGTCCATATATAGTATATTCGATCATCTTGCCTAACTTAGGATTCATTTGGGTGAGTTTGGTGCCACAGGTGCCAATCCCTACAGTCTAGGAGCCACTCTAATTGCCACAAGCAGCCTCCATCCGTTGGTTGTGGTAGGTAGGTAGTTATGATGAGTCAACCTCCAGTTACAATCAATTAGATCACTCTCAGTTATTCTAGCGCCAATTTCGCATGGCTTCATGGGGAAGTGGTGCCTTTTTCCACATACCGCATCAGTTTAACTAGTTTAACTAGTTTAACAGATTGTAGATTGATTTAGACGTCATGAGTTACATTAGTGGCTCCCATGCAGTGATTTAGACACACTGAGTTAGCCAGTCAGTCGGGTTTAGTTGGTAGATTTGATTCTTATCTACATTATTCAAATTATCCTTATTGTAACATTCTTGTATTACTACTCAAATAATGAAAATTAGTGTTGTAATTAACTGATCAATTCTTATCAGATTTGTCTCAAATTTGTCTTGTTCAGTGTACATTGTTCTTGATATTCCACTGTACAATTCTACTTCAATATTGCTCTCATTTTCCTATATATCTCAATAATTTAACACGAGAGCTAAAGAATCCATCTTTCTGCATGTTGAATATTCAATTCCTCAAGAAGCTATGTAGGTACCTACAAATAACGCTGCAAAAACCAATTCAATTCGCAATCATGTTAGTTCAATCCTTTCCACCTCAACATGTACACTTTCTGAGAGTTCGTCACACCTGGATATACTTCTCTGGACAGAATCCAAAGGGAGAAATGCTACCATTCCAGGATTTATGTGGAAACCCAATTGCTTATGGTATACAATGGAGATCGGACAAGACTTGTTGCTAGCCTGAACAAGGCTCTAATACCATGTTAACATTTTGAACCATTGATCTACAGGAAGATGAGAGCAATTGAGAAGAGAATTATGCAGTGGAATTATCAAAGACAATGTACACTAAACAACACAAATTTGAGACAAATCTGATAAGAATTGATCAGTTAATTACAACATTAATCTCCATTCATTCCAACAATAATTCAATGGTGTTACAATAAGAAGAATTCAAATCATATGGATAATATTCAAATCTACTAACTAAACCTGACTGACCGACTAACTCAGTGTGTCTAAATCACCGTCAGAGCTCACTAGTCTAATTCCAAGTGTCTAAATCGGTTCTACAATCAGTTAACTGATGAGGTAGGTGGGAAAAGGCGCCACTCCCCATGCAGCCATGAGAAACTAGCTCTAGACTAACTAAGAGTGATCTAACTTATTGTAGTTGGAGGTTGACTCAGCATGATTGTCTACCTACCACAACCAATTGATGGAGGTTGTTGGTGGCACTCAGAGTGGCTCCTAGAATGTAGGGATTGGCACCGGTGGCACCATTGGCATCGATGGCACCAAAATATAGAAAATGACTCCTAAGTTAGGAAAGTTGATCAATTAGACTATATATGGACAAGGGAGGATTATCAATCCTAACATTATTGTCCTATTCTTCCTTTTTGCAACACCTTTTTGTTGTGGATTGTAGGGAGTGCTCATCTCCCTCTTAATCCTTTATTCTTTACATAAGAAACTTTTTGAAGTAGATGAACCACCATTGTCTGAACTCAAGGTATTTATTTTCCTTTCAGTGTGATTTTCTACAAGAGCTTTAAATTCTTTGAATTTGTTGAACACTTCATCTTTTGTTTTCAAAAAGAAAATCCAAGTTTTGCGGGAATAATCGTTAATAAAGGAAACACAAAATGCATGCCTGCTTCGTGAGTTGGATGACATGGGTCCGCATACATATGAATGTATTATCTCCAAGATGTCCTTCACTTTGTTATCACTGCTTGGAAATGGTTTCTTCACATTCTTCCCTTGTGCACATCCTTTGCATACGCCTTCATGTTTTGTTTGGATCTCTGGTAGACCCGTCACCATTTTTCTTATGATTGGTAAAACATTGTAGTTTATATGTGCAATCCTTTTGTGCCATAACTCACTTGATTCCATAGTGCCATGAACCAATGCTTATTTTTGTTGGCCTTTCAATTTGCACAAGCCTCCCTCTTGCTCTCTAATTACTACTGCATCATCAAAAGTTTTACCTCTTGGCCATCAACAAATGCAACTTGGAATCCTTTCACATCTAGGGATGATATGGAAAGGAGATTCTTCTTCAATCCTATTACATATATAACATCTTTCACCTTGATAAGTTTTCTTGAGTCTAGTTTGTAGGATGCTTCTCCAACCCCTTTTATGGGATATTGGAAATCATCTCCAAGTTTCACCTTGTGAAGTGAATCCTCTTCTGTCAAGTTGGTGAGAGAGTTCTTGAAACCTGGCATGTGCTTGGAAGCAACACTATCAACAAGCCAAACATTGCTTCCATGAGTGACAACACCTATGAGTGATGAAATCAATACATATTCTTCATCCTTGGAGGAATCTTCCCTATATCTCTTCTTAATTGTTTCATCATCTTCTGTAGAATGAGCATGATACCTCTTCTTCTTTCCTTTCTTTACATGGAATTTTACTTTGGGGAAATCTCTTACAAAATTCCCATTCTCATCACAAGTGTAACATCTGTAATTTGAGTAGTCCTTATAAGGTATATGATTCTTTTGGAAAATCCTAGGCTTCTTGTGAGAGTGTTCTTCTTTGCGTGAGCTATTAAGGCTTGATTGTCATATTCACCCATCTTCTCTTATCTGGATTCAATTATGGCTTCCTCTTGTGTACAACCCTCCCATAGTCTACTGAATTTGGTGAGCTTCTTCTAGAACAAATTCCTTGAATGAATGATTCCCATGATCTTGGGTGACCATTCAATGTAGTCATCACCAATTTTGATTCTTCAACATTGTCTCCAATAGCTTCTAGTTGTTATTTGATTTGGGAGACCCTTGTGAAATAGGATTGGATACTTTATGAGTTATGAATCTTCACAGCCTTGAGTTGAGTTCTCAAGCTCATCTTCCTATTAATATTCTTCCCTCCATACAATCTAGTCAATGCATCAAACATATCCTTGGGAGTCTTCAAGGAAGAAACATGTGGGATTAAGTGATCCCTTGATGGAGTCAACAATGATCCTCATAGCCTTGACCATATTATTCTTGTGTCTAGCCTTGTCTTCATCTCCCTCTGGCTCTGCAACTTCTTCCTTGACATAGTTTTCCAAGTCATTCTCTTCTAATATGAGAAGCACTCTATACTTCCATGCCCAAAAGTGCTCAACTCCTTCAAGCTTGTCATCAAGCTTGGTATTGTTTGTCATCTTGATAAAATGAGAACCTCAAATGGAAATAAAGATAAGAGTGATTACAAATAGATATGCTCCAACCAAATGCTTGCTCCAATGCCTTTTGAAATCTGTTTTCTGGTTGATCTAGAGTTTGTCAGAGAAACCCTAATTTTCCAACTTTGGAATCTTGCAAATCTAAACTGAGAGAGAGAGATGTGCCTCCCCAAGTAAAGTTGAACAACGATCCTTTTCTTCCAGATCTATGGACAGAACTTCCAAAATTTGATGCCCTAGTTTTCCCGAGCAACAATGATAGGGACAAAAATTGAAAATTCTTGGATCTAGAATCTACCTCCATAGGAAAATGCACCCTCCTCAGGTGAATTGATTTGACCTTATTTTCAATATTATCTGTGGAGGGAAGTGTCCAAAACAGGAAGCCCTAGTTTCCAACTTTTGTTAGTTACAGTTGCATAATGACTTCTTTCAAGATGGCTCTGATACCATGTTAGAATTGTATACTTCAATGATGGTTTTTTTTCCATGTGGTTCACTAATCGGCTTGGCCGACTGCTACATCCACGAAATAATTTCTGGCGGACCCACCCGAAGGGGCCTCACACCTGCGGCCGCTACGTGCCTAACCCCAAGAGAGTCGATGAGAATGGATCCCGCGACCTCACATGCTGGGAGGCCTAACTACGAGTACTCGACCGATTGAGCTAACTCTTGGGGCTTACTTCAATGATGGTTGTGTTATCTCTTTAATGAATTTACATTATATCACAATAACCATATGCAATAGGATCATTGAAATAAATACAAGCACAACAAAACAAAAGTACACAAAGATTTATCCTCTAGGTTGTAGGGATGAAAACCCAGCAAACTTCTTCATCATAGATTCGTTAATAAGTACAATGTCTTCTAGTACAATCCAAGAGCTATAGGCTCTTTCACACAAAGTTCTTGAGAATAGGATAAGATAGAAACTCTAAGAATAAATATGTCTTCACAATGCAACTACTCTTCCTCTCTAGTGAACTTGTTCTTCTTCTCTCTCAAGCGTATATGCTTGAGTGCTTGATGTGATCAAATGGCAAGTATGCCAACCCTATTTTTACTTGTTTTCCAAGTGACTTTTCCTTATGGGGACGACTTGTCAACTTCATTGGGCCGACTTTACTAGGGTACAAAATAATATGCTATTTCTGGATTCTTCTGGGTCGACTCAACTAATAGGGTTTACATTTATTATTTTAATACTTTTACATGATCAAATACAATGTGAATTTCTCCCGAAAGTGAGTACAGTAATAATTCAATAATAACACATCAAGAATATCTTTCGAAGTTACACAATATTCAACAATAAAATGCGACGACTACAAAATCATGAGTAGCTATAGAAAGGCGAGCAGGTGCAGAATCGTGGAAGCTTCAGAATCACAACGGCTATAGAATCACAGTGGCTACATAATCACACATAGCTATAGAGTGACAAGAAACTACATAATCACGACAACTGCAAAATCAATTTAAACTCTAAAATCTCTTCAGATATGCAAATGAGCTTATTAACCTTCTTCGATAATGAAGTGCAAGTAAAGAATCTAAATGATCGCTCCTACAAATCAACTATGGTAGATAGTGTCTATTGAAATCGAATCCCTCTCTCTTAGGGTTTCATCCAAGAGAAAGCCAAATCTACAGAGCTCTCAAGTTTTAAAAAATACAATTGACAAGAATGAACTTTCATGTTTTTTCTATAATTCACTTTTCCCCCTTATGACTTTTAAACTTCCCTTAACACTTTCTCACCTTTTAATATTATAGCAGTGATTTAAGTGAGATATGAACCCCTCTATTTAATTTCCTCTTGGCCCCCCATTGACCCAACTTTTTCCTTTTTTGCCCACTTATTATTTAAGTGACTTTTATAGAGTCACTTTATTAAATTATCTATAGTGTCACTCTATAAAGTGCTTTTGGCCTAGGTGACATTAAATAATTAATTAATTCCCTATCCCACCAACTATAGCCTACGTGAATTATATAGGCTACTAAGTCGTCTCCATGGATCATTCGAAAAAGGGGCATGAAAAAGGGGTGGTTGTTGTTGGGAAAATATTTAAACTTAGATTTGGGTCATAGTATATGTTAGCATTTATAATCTTCCCTTTTCCAAATTGGTCTATTATATTATATTTTCCTAACTTAGGATTCATTTAGTTATTATTGGTTTCACTAGTTCCATTAGGTCCACTTAGCCTAATGGGGCCACATGTACCAGACACTAGAGTGTGGGGAACATAGATAGAGGCTAACTGCAACTGATTCCACATTCATGCATCAGTTTAGGCTCCTCCTACACTAATCCCTACCATTTAGGAGCCACTGGGAGTGTCGGCACCAACCTCCTTCAGTTGTTGGCAGTTGGTGACTAGTCAAGCTTAGTTATGCTTCAGTTACATTTAGCTTAATGTCCTCCAGTTCAGTTAGCACCAGTATTTCATGGATGCATGTGGATAGGCTCCTATTCTCACCTGCGTCTCACCTACCACATCAGTTAGACTAGTTTAACTGATTATAACTGATTGAGAGACTGAATTAGACAACTAGAGCTTAGCTAGTTAGATTCAATAATGATTTAGACACTTATAGTTAGCCATGCAGTCAGATTGAGTTGGTAGATTCGAATCATATCCACATGATTCGATTTCTCCTATATGTAACACTATTGTATACTGTTGGGATTAATGAAGTTTATAATATAATTATACTGATTAATACTTGTATGTTTCCTGTGAGATTTGTTTTGTTTAGTGGGTATTATTCATTCCTTTACACTGCATAATAATTAAATCTTATTGCACTCATTGACTGAAGATAAATGACACATTAATTATAATATGGTAGCAGATCCTCCTCATGCAAGCTTTGAGTCTGTCTGGCCTCCATTGTACACCAGAAGCAGCTAGGTTTCCACAGAAGTCCCACAAAGAGTGCCTTGCTAACTCTGGATTCATTCAGAGCGGTGGTGCGAGCATGATGGACCCTGAAAAAGCATACATGTCGATATGGAAGGCTTGATTCTGACATAGTGCGAATTGTTTTTTTATTTGCAGTGTTTTCTTACATGTGCTACGTACCTTGATTGAAGAAATTGACATATCATAAGGAGAATTGATGGAGAATCAATCTTTCTTACCCCGGATCCTAACACCCTTCAACTATGTTGATTGGAGGGCAGATATGCAGGTCTCCTTACGCAATCTTGGCATGTACAGGATGACAATGGGCCAAGAGATTGAACCTCATCATCCTGCTGAGAAAAACAAGTTCTTGAACTGGTTGGACGAAGCCTTTGGCTTCCTTTGTGATCACATCTCCAGAGACCTCCTCTTTCATCTTGAGGGATTGAAGACTCCCAGAGAATCTTGGGAGAAGATCACATTCTTGTTTGGAAATCAAGATGAGCTTCAAGGACACATTCTAGAGAATGAGCTAATATCATTGCAGCCCAGCAGTTTCGATACCATACAACAATTTTTTACTAAATTCAAGTCTCTTACACTACAATGTAAGCGGTGCAGAATAGAGAGGAAGGATGAGCAACTTGTGCTCTCGGTACTCAGAAAACTTGGTTCTGAGTATTATGTCTTTGTCTCTACCTTCCATTCCGGAAGAGCTTCCATTCCCAATTGGAAGATTCCTTCCCTTGATGGCTTTGTCGAGTCTCTAATACAAGAGCAAGAAAAGTTGGTACAAATGGGAGTCCTCCAAACTTCCAAGAACCAATATCTTCTGAATTCAGACTCTACCAATGCACAAGCTAAAGGGATGCATAAGGGGAAGGAGCCTAAAGCATTTGATTCAAAACAAAAAGAGAGTCAAAAGTCTTTTGAAGGAGCTTTGGGCTCCAAGAGAAATAAAAAGTTTGAAAAGACAAAGTGTCCTTATTATATGAGGGGTCTTCATCCTGAAATCCATTGTATGAAGAAGCAGATCGACCAGATGGCCTCTCTCCTCAAGCATAACCATATTGATCTTCCACAAAGAGCAAATAAGTCTAATGATGGAGAATCGACAGATGATCATGAGAGGTGCCATGCCTTGAAATATGGACTCTCTTAGATGACAACATACTTGATTTATTATGGAAAATCCAACCACATGGTTGCCTCCAAACATTCCTTCACTACCCTCAACCTCACAGGAGGGCATACTATTCACATGGGTGATGACTCCTAAATTCCGGAAACAGGAAGAGGTTCCATTAAAATCCATCATGGTGAGCTCAAAAATGTTCTCTATGTTCCCTCTCTTGCAACTAATTTGTTGTCTGTATACCAAATGACTCACACTGGATCACCAAAGCATGTGGTATTTGGGCTTGAATCAATAGAGATCACATAAATCCCAACAGGGAAGACTATAGCGAAAGGAATTGCAGATCATGCCTTCAAGGAATATGCTTTCTCTCATTTCATGCCATACACAGATCTAGTACAACCATAGCTTCTATTCGAAGCAGATGAAGGTATCAAAACTCCTTTACTTCCTATTTTGCAGATACAGATTTATTGTCTAACATTTCAGATTCAGATTCAAAAGAAGAGGAAGACCAACATGATTCAGATATTGAGTTTACACCTGAAAGAGATCTAGATCTAGATCCAACATCCACTTCATCTTAGCAGCCTAAATGGGCTCATCCGCTCATTGAAGTAGCTGGGGATGGTGCTAGGGATCCACATGATAAGAGAAGAACAAGGTCCCAGTATCAAAAAGACAATGTTGCACTATCCCACACATATCCACTTCTCCCTGAGAGCTGCTTCATGATGTTGGGGTTAGATCCTCAAACATTCAAGGAAGCTTTCCATGATCCTAGATGGTAGGTAGCTATGGATGAGGAATTTGATTAGCTGCATGACAATAAAAATTGGGAACCTGTCTCCTCACCTCCAGGGAGGAAGCTTGTTCAGTGCAAATAGGTTTACAAGAACAAGATATCCTCTTATGGAACCACAACCAAGTACAAGGCTCATTTGGTGGCCAAAAGATACTCTCAGGTTCAAGGATTGGACTACAATGAGACATTCGCTCCAGTAGCTAGAATGGATTCCATCAGACTTGTCTTGGAAGTTGCAGCTTTCAAGAGATGGGAGGTACATCACATGGATTTGAAAATTCCTCCTTGATGATTTGAAGGAAGAGGTTTACATGAAACAACCTGAGGGGCTTATTGATGATCCTTCCTTAGTTTGTAGACTGAGGAATTAACTATATGGACTCAAACAATCCCTAAGGGCATGGTACTCCAAAATGGATGCCTTCCTCATGTCACAAAAATTTGAAAGATGCAAATGAGATTGCAGTGTTTACATGAAGAAGAAAGAGGGATTCTTACTATTGATTGTGCTTTATGTGGATGACTTACTCATTACTAGCAGCTCTGCTGCTGGATTGAGAAGCATCAAGTCAAATCTAAACAAAGCATTCTCTATGACTGATCTAGGAGTGTTAAGACAGTTCTTTGGTCTTGAATTAAGTCAAAATACTTTGGGAATCGTGATCTCACAGTTCAGATATTCATCAGACATGCTCATAAGATTCCACATGGAAGACTGCAAGGAAGCCCCTTCTCCTTTCCTATCTGGCATAAGGCTAGAGGAAGGTGGCTCTACACCTTTGGTAGAAATCACTCTTTACAGACAGCTCATTGGGAGCCTTCTATATCTCACACATTCGATACCTGCCATATCCTACGCTATGAGTGCTGCTGCTAGGTACATGTAGGAGCCACATGAGTTGCATTGGAAGGGAAAAAAAAGGATCTTGCACTATGTGCAGGGTACTAGAGATTATGGGATTCATTATGCAACTGGTGCCCAACTTGATCTCATAGGATTCAAAGATTCAGACTGGGCAAGAGATGGGAATGATAGGAAATCCACTTCAAGATTTGTGTTTATGATCGGATTTGGGCCAATTTGTTGGTCCATCAAGAATCAAGCAGCACTTGCAATCTCTTCAACAAAGGCAGAGTATCGAGGAGTTGTGAATGCAGTTATTCAGGAAGTTTGGCTACATGGCATCTTGACAGAATTTGGGATTCACACTTCACCTCCAGTGGACATTTATTATGACAATCAGAGCACCATAAAAATTTCCAATGATCAAGTTTAGAAGCAAAGAAGAAAGCACATTGAGGTTCACATGCATTATATTCGAGAACTAGTGCATGAAAAAACTATCACACTGCATTACTGTCCTACAAAGGATCATATTGCAGTCATTTTCACCAAGTCTTTCACTGAAACGAGATTTTCCTTTCTCATATCTGTTTTAGGTGTTAAGGCTTGATTCATAGTTCTTGTTCCTGCTTATTTTGAGGGGGGGGTTTCCCATGAGGTTTTCCTCTATTTCCTCAATTTATTAAGCAGCATTTTTTAATTATTTTAGATTTGTATATGGGTGAATTTTGGCCTTCTTTCTAGGGCCCACAGTTGTCCAAGTTAGGATTTCGGGGGGTGTTAGGATTTATAATCCTCCCTTGTCCAAACTAGTTTATTAGATTATATTTTCCTAACTTAGGAGTCATTTAGTTATTATTGGGTTCACTAGTGTACTAGTCACTAGAGTGTGGTGAACACAGATAGAGGCTAACTGCAACTGATTGCACATTCATGCATCAGTTTATGCGCCTCCTAGACCAATCCCTACAATTTAGGAGCCATTGGGAGTCTCAGCACCAACCTCCTTTAGTTGTTGACACTTGGTGACTAGTGAAGCTTAGTTATGCTTTAGTTACATTTAGTTAGATGTCCTCCAGTTCAATTAGCACCAATATTGCATGGATGCATGTGGATAGGCGCCTATTCTCACCTACTTCTCACCTACCACATTAGTTAGACTAGTTTAACTTATTATAACTGATTGAGAGACTGCATTAGACAATTGGAGCTTAACTAGTTAGCTCTGATAGTGATTTCGACACTTCTAGTTAGCCATGCAGTAAGATTGAGTTGGTAGATTCAAATAATATCCACATGATTCGATTTCTCCTTTATGTAACACTGGTGTATATTGTTGGGATTAATGAATTTTATACTGTAATTATATTGAGCAATACTTGTATGTTTCCTGTGAGATTTGTTTTGTTCAGTGGGTATTATTCATTCCTTTACACTGCATAATAATTAAATCTAATTGTACTCATTGCCTGAAGATCATATTGGGTAGAAAATCCTCACTCTACCATGCCCATGAGATTGTGATTAAGGAAATGACATAGGTACATCAACATCCAATAACTAGGGTACTTAGAATGGGAATTCCCATTCTCACATGTTTAAAATGAAGGTGATGTCTTTGAATATTTTAGGTTTGTGAGGCCAAAACAAGAAATTTTCTCTCTAACGTTTAGTAGATATACAAAAGCCTAATTTATTTCTACACTAGGAAACAATGGGTAATAGGATTATCTAAAAAACTCTTTGTTGGTTAAGACTTTATATCACTAGATTCCAATGGAATCTTTGAAGGCATTATCACTAGCTAGTCACAAAGTATGGTTCTAACTAATGTCGATGCACGATTGTCTTAGTAATAATTTGGGTACCCTTATAACTTATATATTGAATGTGTATATTGGTTGGTCACAAAGTATGGTTCTAACTAATTCCCATGCATTCATTTCAAGTCTATGCACAATTTGTTTTAGTAAGAAATTCGGGTACCCCCTAACTATATTAAATGTGTATGGACCTTACGAGGACAAGATGCAATTTTTAGAGAAGATTTTTAATTTACAGCATATCCTTGCAGATAATGTGATGTTCGGAGGGGATATTAATTTCACTTTAAACAACAGAGAAGAGTGGGTGTTATTGCTAGATTAGATAGACATGCTATTTTTTTTAATTTTCACATTGAAAATGTATAACCTATTACAATGGGTCCTACATGGAGTAACAATAAGATTGTTATGGGCAATGTTTCTAATAAGCTTGATAGATTCTTGGTCTTGGATATAGTTCTATAAGGTGTGGACATATATATGTCTAGGATATATACTAATATATGCTTCAATGAAAATCCATTAATACTTATGGGTTAGAACTCAAAATTCCATATCGTGTTTCCCCCTTCAAGTTCAATCTAGGTTGGTTTGAAGAGGACAAATTTGAGTCTAGAGTTGTGGAAAACATGTTCTAGAGCTATGCACATTGTCTTGTAAGAAATGTACTATCTATCTTTGAACAATAAAGGGGGGTGGCAAGTTGGGATGGTAAAAGAGTCAAGAACATATATAAGTTGCTCAAGGACGTTGAATGGGAAATATGAGTATTGTTTGATGGAAATGGGAGTGGCATATTTTCCAATGAGGAGCTACTGATACTAACAAACTTGGAACCTAGGAATATTAAGATTTTAGAAGAATGGGGGATGGATTGGAGGATGAAAAGCATAGCTACTTGGCTAGAGTTAGGGGATCAAACACAAAAAATTTCCACAATTTTTTTAATCACAGGAAGAGTGTCAATACCATTTGGGAGATGATTTATGAAAATTATAATAAGGTTAGAACCTTTCAAGGTTTGGTTGAGCTAGGCGTTGATAATTTTTAGAATGTCTATATGGAGCAAGGAAAAACAAACATTGTTGAGATAGTTAAAATTGCTTAATAATTTCCAAGGTTTGTTATTTAGGAGGAAAATTAGTGGTTGTAAGAGGAGGTCACTAAGGAAGAAATTTTGAAAGTGATATCCCCCTTCCATAAGGGAAAGAGCCTTGGTCTTGATGAGTGGATTTTTGAATTCTACTTGGGCCTTTTTGAAGTGATGGGTGAGGATTTACTTTAGGTAGTGGAAGAAGTGAGAACATATGGTAAGGTACCAAGGATTTTAACTCAACTTTTATTGCAACTATATTTACAAGATAATTTCTATGGTGTTGGTTGTTTGATTGAAGACATTACTTTCTGTTAGTGTCTGAGTAGATATGAAGAAACTTGAACTTTAAAACTTTAATACACAATCATAGTGCAGATAGATCTCATGAATAATCCAAATACATAAATAAATCAAACCATAGAACACATGATATACAATGGGAAAACCTTCCATTGATTCGGAGGATAAAAACCCCAACAAACAATATTAGAGTATGATTGATAATCGACAAAGAATGATTACAACACAATAGCAGATTTCCTTTTCCGAGAGCACAAGAGAGTAGAGATCAAAGGGAACATTGTTATGATCTTGCGAAGTGAATAACACTTTTTTTTAACTCAAATGGGTACATTTTTTTATTTTTTGAAAAAGGATGCAGGACCGGAATGACAATTGTTAACCATCCAAATACAAAGTAGTCTTAAGAATGACTTGAGGGAAAAAATCAAAATATACAAGATTTCCCCGAGAATGGAAATTAACTGCAGTAAATACTAATTACAATTTGATGATTTACACTTAAGGAATAGAACTAAAGGAACTAGATTTTCCATTTATGCTGAGGTGACCTTGACCCAGATGGAAAGCCTTATTCGCCAATTCATCAGCCAAACTGTTAAACTCCTGAAGAATATGGAAAGATTGAACACTTTCAAAAAATTTAAGAAGATTTTGAATCCTCAATAAAATGTTGTTTAAATCAACATTACAAACCCGACTGCCAGAATTTAAATATTTGATCAAGAGCTTTGAATCGGCAAAGATTTGGATTGACTTGTAGTCGAGCTCCTTAGCGATCTGACTAGCATTAAGCAGCCCATAACTTTCAGCCTGATTGTTTGTCATGGAACCAAGTCCCCAACTAAAACTGGTTTTAATTAGCTGACCTGATGAATACACCAAACCCCCGTCTCCTGAAACTCCATGATTTCCCTTAGATGATCCATAAAAAAAATAGATGCTGAAGGAGAACTGCTCCACCAGGAATTAAAATCAACTCCGAGGTTACGAATTCACCAGGAAGGAGGAATAGCTGATTTAATGCATAAAAATTTTGACAAACAAATTGGGATGGAGCTGATTCAATTAGCTATATTTGGTGACAACGAGGAAATGGACCATAAATTGACTGCCAATTCAACAATGTGGCGTTTGATTTTTCCACCCACGACCTGTGGAGTGACAGGCTGATCATTGAATATTTGATTATTCCTGGAGATCCATATGTTCCACCATACTACGTCAGGATTTGTTGCCAGATTTTGAACCAGTCCCTATTGCTACCATGCGAATATGACTAACGAATTATCCAATGCTCAAAATGCAGAACGGTTGAAGTTTTAAAAGAAAGAGGACAATTAAGACCATGGAAAACGAGCTCCCAAACTGCAGAGGAGAAGCCATAATCAATGAATAGATGGTCTGTTCTTTCAGATGCAGAGGTGCACAAACAACATCTGAAAGGACCATGGAATCCACGCTTTGCTAGATTTTCACCAGTTAGCAGTTTGTTATGCAAAACAAGTCATGAGAAGAAATTGATTTTGGGAATGCAATATGGAGACCAACCCACTTTCCAAATTGCAGGAGGAAGGCTTGGTTCAAACGATTTCTATTGAAATTCAAGGTATCTTGAACCAACTGAATAAGAACCAGAAGAAACCCATCCCCATTTATCCTTAAAGGATCTATGAATTGGAGCTAGTCCAGTAAGAGTAGCAAGAAAAATATTTCTTTGGATGATAAGATGATCAAGGAGCTCGGGAAAGGACCAGTTAGTCCAATTTCTATTGTTATCCCAAGAACAAATATCTGCTAACCGAAGTAATCCTTTATTCGAAAACCAGTCCTTGATCTCATCTAACATGGTTACAACAGAGAGAGGAATATTATTAGATATTTTATCTTCCCACAATCGAATCTTCTTCTCGTTTCCTGGAATTCGATATAATTGTTGATTAAATTTATCTAATCCTTTTTTGCAAAGATTCCAAATAGATGTACCTATAGGAAAAGAGGAAGTGGTTATTTTTCTCAAAGAACTGCCATTGAGATATTTCATCCTAAAGATTTTGCTGACGGGATGATTTTTTTCAGCATATAGTTGCCATAGAAGTTTGCCTCCCAACGCCAAATTAGCCAGACTAGGATCTCGGATTTGAAGTCTACCCTCAGCAATAGGTCTTTTTAAGATTTCCCAACTTACTAAATTCATTTTTGTTTGAATTCCTTTTCCACCACTCGATAAAAAGTCTTGCAGAATTTTAGTAATCTGAGAAGAAATAGCCTTCGGGGCAAGGAGAAGGGATGATTGAAATATAGGAAAGGAGGAGAGAACAACCTTTATTAGAATCAGTTTTCCTGCCTTGGTTAGCCACTGACCACCCTAAGAAGCTATTTTTCCTTTAATATTAGCTAATACATCAAACCATAGAGAGGAAGGGCTAGAACCAAGCTTTAATGGCAGTACCAAATATTTTATCTTCTCCCATTTAACAAATCCAGGAAATCCCAAAGAGTTTGCAATCTGGGTAATAGAGACATGATCTACACTCAATCCATAAACAACACTTTTTTTTCATTGATTAGAGCGCCTGAGATACTACAGTAAGTTTGAAGTATGACTTTGAAGCCCCGATCTATATTTAGTGAGGCCCCTCCAAGAAGGAGAGAATCCTCTACAAAGGGGGAATGATTTATTGGATCAATCCCCTATGCAATTTTTATACCAGGAATGTAACCAAATTCCTTTTCTACAGTTAGTTTTCTGCAGAGCATCTCAGCCATTAAGATGTAATAAAAAGGAGATAGCGGACACCCTTGGTGAAGATGTCTAGTAGCTTGAAAAAACTCTGTTGGTCTACCATTGACAAGTGGTGCTATCCAGGGGTTCTCTATACATGCTTTAATCAACTTGACAAACTTCGGGATGAAACCAAAAGAGAGAAGGACTCCAAAGAGGAATGGGAGCTTTACTCTATCAAAGTCATTCTTCATGTCAAGTTTGATAAGAATGCCTATGTCCTTTCTTTGGGAGCTTGAATGCAGGGCTTCTTGAGCCTATATTACATTATCTATTAAGTGCCTTCCTTTTGCAAAACCCCCTTGAAGAGGAGAGATAAGCTTACTTAGCAAAGGCTTGAATCTATTAGCTAGAAGTTTGGCTAGACTCTTGTAGGAGGCATTACACAACGAGATAGGTCTGAACCTGTCAAAAGTAGAGGGGTTCGATTCCTTAGGGATTAGAGCAAGAAAGGTGGAGTTAGTATTCCATCCAACTTTAGCTTTTTTATGGAAGGCAGAAACCATACAGATCAAATCTGGTTTAATAATATTCCAGCAGGCTCTATAAAAGTGAAAGGAAAAGCCATCTGGGCTCGGAGCTTTATTAGGCTCCATTTCCCAAATGACTTCCATAACTTCATGTTTAGAGAAAGGTTTCGATAGAGCTTTGTTATCCTCTAAGCTGACAAGTGAAGGAATGTTATCCAAAAATTCAACAGAACCCTCTTTATGAGATAAACCATCCTCCTGAAACAAAAGTTGAAAATGACTTCTGGCAGCTTTCTTGAAAGCTTGAGAGGTATTGAATTGAGCAGACTGTTCGAGAGCTAACTGAGTTTTAGTTATTTCTCTATTTTCCATTTCAAATTTAAATTCTGATAATTCAAAAACTCTAGACTGTATGCTGTTAGTTGGTGTGATTTGGGGCTTTTTAATCCAATTTTTTAGAGCAAACTTGGTGTTTTTAAGTTTCTATTCCCACACATAAAAGGGAGACCCAACCACATACTGCGTCCAAACTTGAACCATAGTATCAAAGAAACCATCCCTATCGATCCATAAAGGGCTGAAACGAAAAGGAATAGGCCCAAGATCTTCCTCCTCTTCAATCACAAGGGAAATTGGATGATGGTCAGATGATAATTTGGGCAAGATCTTTGAGGAGATAACAAAGTTACCATCCAGCAGAGAGATGCTCACCAAGAATCTATCAATATGTGCAACTATTTTGGTTGTCCCCAATCTGTTGTTTGAACAGGTATAACGACCCTTCTTTGGCTTAAAATCAATTAGATCCCAGGTTTGGATCAATGCTTCAACAGAATCTTGAAAGAAATCTTTACCAACAACTCCACCTTTTTTTCATTTGGGGCTAACGTTATGTTAATATCCCCAACTATAATGGAGTTTGAGGGTGAATTGACATCAAAGAAATCTGCTAAAGACTTCCAACACTCTTTCTTTTCCACAAAATTAACATGAACATAGAGGTTGAATAGAGCCAAAGTGAGCTTACTTGATATATGGAATAATTCAGTAAATATCCAATGTTGAGATACAAACCATCTTTTAAGGTGAAATTTTTCTTCACTCCATAGAGTAGTGAGGCCCCCATAGGTGCCTCTAGCACTGACAGCCTTTCCATATTTCAATTTCCATTTAGAGTTGCTTACAAGAAGAAGAGAAGCTTCATCAATCTTGGTCTCTTGCAGCAGGAAAATATCATAAATTTCCATGTTCAGTAAATCTTCAACTGCATTAGCTTTGGATGGATTCCCCAGACCCCTACGATTCCAAGAGGTTAGATGCATTACTTACTTGGGTGGGAGGAATTTGTCGCTCCCTTTAGAGGTATTGTCCTTTTTCTCCTGCCATAAGACATTTTGATAGTAGATTGGCTTCCTTGCATCTACAATCTCTCAGCCTCTTCTTCCCTAGCTTCCTTTTTAGATTTCCTGCCAATCTTTTTAGAGAGTTTATCAATGGAATCATCACTTGAAGAACATGAGCTATCTATATTTTTCTTCTTAGCCATATCTACATATGAAGGAGAGGATTTAGCTCCAATACGGGAAGGAAGATTTGGATGCAAGAATTCATCTTCTCTAAGCAATTATGAGCTAACCGCTCCAGATAATAGGCCTGAACTTGCTTCAGGAATATCAACATTCTCCTGAGAATGATGTATTTCTCCTTCTTCTAAGATACCTATATCTTCGACGAAGTTTGAATTATCATTGTTGTTAGAACTTGTATTAACGTATTCTACTTTTGCTTCAGCTTCAACATCCTATACATGTTGCAGTTCTCTATCTTCTAGGATGACCAGATCCCATGAGGTGCTAAAAACAACGAATTTATTAGAAGCTATGATAGTTTTAGCTACCTGTACATTCTTCCCTTCTGCATGAATTCCATTCTTAACCTTTCCTTCATTACCCATATTTTTTTTGGTTTGATTGGATTGAGCTAATTTCTGTATTTGAGTCCATTGAGGCTTTTCTTTTTCAAGGTCATCTTCTGATCTTTTTTTACAATTTCTGGTGAAATGGCCGTAGTCATGGCAAAAATGACACTTAAATGGGATTTGTTCATAATCTAACTCTTGTATATAAGACCAATCAGCAACTGTAACATTAATTGCCTCAAGCAGACCAATTTCCAAGTCTACCTCAATGCAGATTTTGGCACAAGAGAATTGATCTTTCCTTTCAGCTCTGTCAATGTATTTTTCGAGCTTGTTTCCAATGGCTTCAAGGGATTCTGAACTCCAGCAATGCAAGGGAATGTGGGGAAGTCTTACCCATACAGGAACTTCCAATGGAATGTCTCGAGTGGGGTTAAAGTCTGGGCTCCATTTTTTCAGGTAAAGCCCCTGAGGGCCCATAAAGCATGGACCGTTACGAAAAATGAGGCCGGGATCATCTGCAAAATAAAAAACAAATACGTAACACCCTCTTCCAATGAAGTGACTTCTAATCCCTTCAGATAGTAAGGGTCTCCATTTTCTTTGCACCCATCCATCTATAGCCTTTGGAGATGGCCAGAGCCATGTGAATTTCCCAATTAGGCCATGCTCAACAAGGCTTACAACAGATCGACAAGTCCTTTCTATTGGAAGTTCCATTGATGGAATGTCAACTTTCTTAACAAATTTATGCAAAGGGCCTCCCTTCCTCTTTCCACATGAATCTATCAACCTCTTAAAGGCATCAAATTCTGGTGGAAGTGACAGGGGAGGATCCTTCCTGAATTCCAACACCAGAATAGAAGCCAAACACCTCGAAGCTCTGTTCACAACCTGAAAATCAAGAAATCAAAGCCCTGCACGCGAGCTACACCCACAGTTAGAGGGAACTTGGAGCTGCCTGGAGATCATAGAGCACAGTCTCTTGAAAATCCATGATCACCTCCTCGGACAAGGTCAAAAAATGGTCCCCCAAAGAGAAGGAACCTTCAAAACCCAGAAGGGATGCACCGAGGAAATCAGATAAATGAGCAAAGGCAGATTCCTTGGAGTGGCAAGAAGCCATGCAACAGACAATGAACTCCTATTCAAAACAACTTTGCCTAATTTATTCAAGAAACAGCCGAGAAACTCCAACAAATGTAGAAGACAAATCTTGAAAAACTCTTCAAAAGCGAGTTCACTTTCAATAGAGAAAAGCATCAAGGAGAGCTCCTCCAGTGAGCAGAGAATACCAGGCCCTCCCAAAAGCCGAATCCACAGAAACTTCAATGATCAAAGGCTTCAAAGAAGCAAAAGGGATACAATGAAGAAGCACAGCCAATTTAGACATGAGCTCCTCCAACGAGCAGAGAATCCCAGGCCCTCCCAGACTAGATCCAGAGTAACTTTAGTGATCAAAGGCCACAAAAACTTCAAATAAGATAAAAAAACCTGCAAAATATTTTCAAACGCGTTCTTGGAGCCAAAAAATCTTCTGTGAGATCAAATTATTTTTGTGGAATATCTCTAAAAACAAGTGCATATCACTTTAATAACAAGTCAAAATAGGTCATACAAGGAAGGTAGCGTGTATTGCATGCTTCAATAAGCAGTTAACATTGAGAACACTACTTTATCTTCAACCATGCGCTCTCACTGACTTGGTGCCAAGTTGGCACTCTGTAATTATCTCCCACAAGGAAGATATTTTCCCTCCATTAATTCACTAAGTTTAACTGTCTCTAACTAAGTTGTCAGCTGAATGAACTGAACTAAATGGAACTACATGTAACTGAATGGAATTCCATGTAACTGAACATAACTGAATGTAACTCAATCACTGTCATCTCCAACAACTACTTGCATAAATTAAGGAGTTGATTCCTTAATTAACTGAAACTTGTTTATTATAATTAATACTCAACTAATGCCTTATCAATTCGAGTTCACTTGTTGGCATGCATGGATAATTTGAATTCTCTCTCTATCTCTGTGCTCATATTATTTTTTCTCTGCATGGTCCATATGTGCTTTCATTAATTCTATATCATATCATACTCATAAGAATTGTTCTGAACCTATGGTCATATGTATTACCCTGGGTCATATAGTCACATGCTAAAGTAAATCACTCTAGGCATAGCTAATCCCTAAAGGAGACTTGCAGCACCTGTTGACCATGACTAGCCATACATCACATAGTATATCCTCGAGACTTAATACAACATAAGTTTTGGACTTGATACAACACAAGTATCAGACCTTAACATAAGGTCATGATCTTAACCATATCTCTCCTGAATATGATAGTGTCATGTGAACTTAATACAATATAAGTTATGGACTTGATACAACACAAGTCTTAGACCTTAATACAACATAAGGTCATGGAGAATATCTTAACCTAATTACAACATAGATTTTGGACTTGATTACAACATAAGTCTCATACCTTAATACAATATAAGGTCATGGAGAATAACTCCCAAAGTTGTACTCTCGACACTCCCTCTTAGTGAGGGAAACATTCTCTGCCATACCAAGCTTATCTCAGAAGTGTCTAAACTTCGTCACAGATAAAGGCTTGTCACAAATTTGCAATCTTCTCATCAGTACCTATGTACTGGAATTCATTTTACATGACCATAGCTTCAATGAATTTAAACTTCATCTCAATGTGTTTTTATCATAACAAACATATAGGGTTTTTGAGAAAGCTTGACTATTAACACCTAATGATTGTAGGCTCAAGTATTTCACCCTAGTAGGTAGCTTCCCAAGCCACACTACTCCTTGTTATGTAGTACTATCTGCAAAACACATTTTACTTTTGTAGTACTCTCAGACATACATCTTGCTTTTGTGTATTATCCACAATACAATTAGATTTTGTAGTACTAGCCTCAAATTACATCACTTATCTCTAGCTAAAACAATACCTGAATAGCATTTTCATATAATAGGTCCAACATGTATCAAATACAATAAAGAGCCTATTCTAATGTACCTCAAAGGTACTCAAACATATGCCTAGTAGAAAGAATAAAATACAACAAGTATGCTCAAAGACCAACCAACTACTTACACAAAGTAACATCATCTGGATCCAATCCATAATAAAGTTTCTCTAAACTAGAAACCATGGATTTTAAATCCATCACATACAACATTATACAACAAATATGTAATAACATGTAGGAAAAAAAAGATTTTATCTTTTCTTTCACTCTTCAACATTTGTTGACTTGTTGAATCTTCTGCTATCTGGATAAGTTCTCTGTGAGATTTCCATTCTCTCTTATGTTCTTCAAGTCATGATCACTTTCTCACTAATCCTTCTCTTTATATTGCAGCACCCCAACTACCTATCTGGGAGTTTTAATTGTTCTCTAATAGTCCATACTATAACTCTTCTGAGTATCAATAGTCTATGAGACTTTGACCATGTCTATGCTCATGTGGAATCTCTCCACAAGATATCACAACCCTTGGCTGCCTAAGTCATGTACCATGACTAACTGATGGGGATTTTATTTGTTGTTTCCTATGAAGACACATCAATACTCCCTCTTCAACTGGAGGGTTTTTTTTTTGTAATATACCAAGCTTGTCACAAACAGAGGCTTAGTAAGAATGCAGGCAATGTTTCTCATTTATGGATATGTACCATGTCTCAAATATAACTGACTAGAAACCTCAAAAAGATTTACTTATTTTCAACATGTTATGTGTAGAGCAACACATGTGATCTTCCTCGATCACTATACTAGTCATATTTCATTTATATTTGAAACTCTATTTCACTAACCAAGACATATATGAGTCCACATACACTTATACCAAGTAGGTACCATAACACATGCTATGTACATGTATATGTATAGACTGCAAAGAACATGACTAATCCCGGGTCCTGTGACTAAGCAGGTTCATCTCAACTAACTTTTGAGATCTTCCAGATCTGATCTAAACTTCAGATTTCTATTCATATAGATGGCCATGGAATTTTAATCCACCATCCTAAAACTCTCCAGGTTCTCTGCTGGACATTTTCCTTAATTAAGGAAAATCTTATTTGGTGACTGCTACACCTCTAATCATAAGAATCATAACAAGATTCTTGAATACTATTATGACTTTCCTTCTAAATTATAAGCAACATATCTTCTTTTTATAGGAGGTACATCAACCAGTTACACTGGTTTTTCAGGAGTTAGCGAGACTATCAACTCCCTCTCACCATGTAAATGTGAGAATCATAATATGGGTCCTCCATCACAGCGACTTATGCTCATCTATATTTGAAGCTCTTCTTTAACACTTGAATCTAAATAAGATAGAATATCTTCAGAAGTCTTCACATATGTCATAATATAATTAAGTCATCTATTATGTCTGCTTCCCAAGAGACATAGGAACCTCCCGAAATGTTCTCTTTCAGGCTCACCCATCTGAATGACTCTACATTCATGTCCTTATTTACTTTAAGGTAAGGTCATATTAATTTTCCCTACAATAAAAATTATTATAATGGTTAGAACCATTTCATACTCATGAATTTTATTCACATGAAATACTCTCAATATACTGATAACGATTTACATAGTTATGCACAGATATTGACCAACCGGTTTAACATAACTCATTATAATCTTATATACTGATATGAAGCCCTATATCAATCCTATATCAGTCCAAAAAATTTAGTTTATGAAAGAAATATACAGCCCCATGTTCATATCTCATGAGATAAGCATGAAGCCCTCTATCTGGCCAATCATGTAGTCCTATATTCACAGTTTATGAAACAATCATGCAACCCTAAATCTCATGTCTTATGGAGGATGATTTCAGCCTTATATCAGTCCCATATGAGTATATATCAATCCTACATAAGTCTTATATCAGTGCTATATCATCTCACAAAATATGGACTCATGAGATTTATAACATGCCAATAAAGATAGAAAAACAATGTATATGCTAAACACAATTCCAAGTCTAGGAATACAGATCTATATGACAGTAATGAAACATAAAAAAATAGATCTGATTTATAACAACATATAAAAAATAAGGTACTCATATTTATTGTTTGTGTGGGATCCCTCTTGATCTCTGCACCCTTGTGGAGATAGGTGGAGTCCTTTTTTATTCACTGCAACTTTAAACACTGCAAAAAGAAAACATAATTCATGTACTAGAAGGTGTGTCTCTGCATGGGAATAAGGATCCCATGAAATCAAGAGTGAATTCTCTTCTTCACTAAAGGAAATATTCCTTTAGATCATTCTCTTCCTTGGATGATTTCTCTTGAGAAGGTTCACCCCCTTCTACGTTGGTGGATCCATGAACTGTTCCTTCTTTTCTTTTCCTTGCATTGCAATCCCGTATAAAGTGACCTCCCTTCTTACAATAAAAACATATTAGTTTTGATTTGTCCATACCTTTATGGATCTCTTTCTTCTTTGCACGGAAGGTGTTCTTGGAAGCAAAAAGTTTTCTTTCTTTCATGATTCTTGATGTGAGGGAAAGATTCTCCTCCTTAGTGCTCACCATCTTGTTTCTAGATGCACCTTTCTTCTTGGATGCAATCATGCCAAAGTATTTTGAAATTGGGTTGATCTTCTCTTCCATTTACTGCAACAAGAAAGGTATCCCATGAGGAGGGGAGTCCGTCAATGGCGGTTTGTAGAATATCATCCTCATCTGTCTCTACACCGATGCTTACTAGTTGATCCTTCACTTGTGAAATATTTGTGAAGAAAGATGCCACGATCTCATCCTTCTCCATCTTCATGTTGCACAACTTGTTATTCAAAGCCCTCTTTTGAGTAGGGGCCTTCTTCTCATAAATATTTGTGAGTGTGTCGAAAAACGCCTTTGTCGTCTTCAATGGTGTGATCACCGTGTTNGGCCCCTCCTCATGATTTTGCATTCTTTTAATCGTTGGATCCTTTGAGTTTTTGGTCGTGTTTTAATTTTAGATGATTGTAAAAGCTTAACTCTCGCCCAAGGTTCGAATTCTGATTGCGTTTGGAATTTATGGTGAGTCGCAGATTCTAAGTTTGTTTCACTTGTTGATCGAACCAAGTGTTCTTTATTGTGGGTCGTCATTGCAGAGGTATAACAGGTTTTTGTCCGTTGTTAAGTTTGAGAAGCTGTCCAAAACACTTAATTTTTCTGTTAAATCGGGTGTCACACTATGTTAAATCGGCCACTTTTGTCCTTTTCCCTTCCGCCATTGCAGCTTAACGTCCGAAGCGTAAAGAGTTCCGACTGCCGATGAGTGTTGACCCTTTTCGTCGCAGACCCGTAGTTTTCTCTTCCGCCGTTGCGGCTAGGAAAGTCATTCAACTTCCGATTTAAATGTCTTCCGACTTCCGACTAAAGCCTTTTCCCGCCTGCGTTTTGCTTGTCCGTAGCTTATGTCTCTTCCGCCATTACGGCTGGGAAAGTCGTTTAGCCTCCGATGTTAATATCCGTCGACTTCCGATTAAAGCTTCTCCCGCCCACGTTTCGCGTGACTTTAGCCCTTGTCTTTTCCGCCATTGTGGCTAGGAAAGCCTTTTCGCGTCCGATGTCAAAGCCTTCCGACTACCGATTTAGAATTTTCCTGCGCAAGGCTTAATCAAAATTCTTTTCAGATCAAGAGATGCACCTGGTCATTTCCTTGTGGAATAGTCGTTTCAATTGGTAGAATTTGATGCTTTATTTTGGAACGCAGTCCCAATGAATGATGCTTGTCAATTGATTGCAGGTGGGTTCAGGAGATCGTTCAAACTACCGCGGTGTGGAGGGAGACGGACCGAAACTAGCAGGATCGCAAGAAGGACAAACAAAGGAAAAGACAAAATAGCAGCTCTGAAAGCTCCGGCAGTTACTCAGCCAATCACGATCATGCGCAGAAAAGATAGAGGAATATGAAGCATTGGGGAACTGAAGGGTCAGACGCTTGGGGGGCAACCCAAGCGGTCTGCAGTTGTAGTTTAAATATTTGAAAGTAGAGCTTAGACGTGGAATTTTTCCCTGGAATAACTTGTAAACCATTTGCTTGTAAGAGGAACTATTTCGTTTTACAATCAGAAATTGCAACTTTTGCTTGCTGGAGAAAGCGAAATGTGGAATGTATCAATGTGATTAAATGAACAATGTTGAAGGGGAACTATTTCGTTTTCAGTTGCGTTGCATTAACTGTGAGAGTGTTTAACTTCCTGAACCTATGTTCTTGTTGAATGCTTTTCAATATATTTTGTGATGTTTTCCACTGTGAGTGATGAATGTTGTTCATAAAACAATTGGCTAACTGGTTGTTCAAAAATCTGCAATTGTTCATGTGTCTTGAAAGAAGTGTCAGCTATCTGTAACTTTTCATTATGCATGTACAAAATATATTACTCACCAATGAATGATAATCCTGCTCCCTAGGGATAGATTAGGTAGGTAGTTTTAATTTCTTGTTGTATGTGATTTAGATGCTAGTGAGTCTAAGACGAGAGGTAAGAACCTACGCATTACGTTGTGACTGCTCCTTGCATCTTATCGCCCTGCATGGTTAATTAGGCACTTGCATTTCATAGCTTAAGTCAAAATACAAAAACTCGGTGGACCGGGCCGCAACCGGTAAAGCCCTTTGTTATGTACTTGACCTACGGTAGCCGGACCGCAAACCGGACGGATTCCCCACACCAAACAGTCACGGGCTAGTTGGGAACGTTGACTGGGGAGAATCCCTTACTGTTGTTGCCTGCGAATTTACGGGCCTCAACAGTTTTGGCGCTAGAAGGAGGGCTGCCAGTGTATGGCTGGCCGAGGAAACCCGTTTTCCCGATATTATTCCACCGGTAACAGTTCTGAGAGCAGTGGGTTTCATAATCCAATTCCGGAAGAAAGAGAACATCTATATTCTGTTGGCAACGAAATTGTTAATGATATGAGAAGACACACCAGGGCATATGTAAAGAAGATTGGAGGATTGCCAATCATCCCTGAATTGCCCAGAAGAGAGTATAAAAAGAAAGATCGTCCTGTAGCAGAAGACTCAGTGTTGGTTGGAGACTGGGAAGAACTTGCAGAAACAGCCTTACAAGAAGTTGTACTACCTTTGAACCAAGAAGGCCCAAATACCCCTCACAGTTCTCCTGCTCGCACTCCTATTTTCTCACCTCCTCACTCTCCACCTAGACTCATGGCGGGAGTAAATGCTAATCCACCACCTAATCCACCTAATCCACCACCTGCATGGAGAGCCAGATCACCGTTAAACCTGACACCTCCATTACACGACCTACCTCAAGCCTTTGACAAGATGTTGCCCAAGTTCGACCCAAATGAGAAAATATTAGTAGATGATCACCTACAAAGTTTTTACTTAGCAATTGAAGAATTAAGGGCCGAGGAGTATGAAGATGTAGTCTGCAAACTGTTCCCGCATACCCTTAAAGGAGCTGTAGCATCATGGTACTTTGGGTTGCCTTCTAACTCTATCCCTGATTAGGATACCTTCGAAAGAATTTTCAGAAGTAAGTATGCAACTCAGAAAACTCATGCAGCCCTCATGAAAGGGCTATGCGCCTTGAAGAAGGAAAGAAAGGAAAAGGTGCACAGTTTCACACAAAGGTTTGCAGCCTATCTCAAGAATTTTTCTGAAACGGATAAACCTTCAGACAAAGTTCTGATTGAATATTATACTTCAGCTTTAGGCCCTGATTTGGCCATGTTTGCCAAAGGTAGGGCCAAGCCTACCTTGACGGAAACCTATGAAGAAGCAAAAGTAGTGGAAGCCGAAAGAGAGAGCATTGAAGACTATCCAGAACAGTCAGGAGAGAAAGGTGCGGGAAGAAAAGCTTTATTGTTTACTAAGCCTAAGGAAGAAAAGTCGCCAGATTTGGAAAATATGGCCAAAATGATGCAGAAGCCTTCCAACAAAATCATAGATATGGAGAAAGAAAAGGAAACACAAAAGTTTTATAAACCATATTATAAGAAAAGAGAGGATAACCATCAGTCTCAACCTCCTCCTCACATTACTGCATCTATGAATTTAACAGAGGTAGGCATGGAAAAATTTTGCACTTTCCACCAACAGCCACACTCTGAAAAGAATTGTCCTCAATGGATAAATTCGATGACGTTGGTCATGAATCAGCTGTTGGATTCTAGATTAACAGAAGATGGAGATGAAGAGAGAAAAGAAAATACTACGTCAACAAAGGAACCAGAAGAGGAAACCATGGCTTTCTGGGATTCTGTTTCGTTATTTGATGCTGAAGAGGAAAAGAATCAGGGCTACAAGGATGTCATGGAAACCAACGTGGAAACAAGGAGCCAAGGGCCAATTAAAGAAAACAGTCTCATTCTACCAAAGATCAAAAGACTGCAAAGGAATGTAAAGAAATTTCAAAATAAATCCTTAGCTCATAAGACTCCAGAATTCACTATTACCAGCCAAGATCCGAAGCAGAATAATACGGGGGCTAGGCCAGAGGAAGGAAAGATGAATGCTGATAAACCTCATCCCATTGAGCAGCCGATGGATTATGACATCGTGGAGGATTTAAAAGAGGTAAACGCGAATGTTCCACTATTCGAAATGTGTAAAGTGCCGTAGCAAAAAGAAAGACTGTTGAAAGCACTTGAAGCATCGGATGAGAAGCTGCCCACGGATAATCAACCTCAGGAAGAAGAAGAAATTGGAGAAACCAGCGTTGGAGGTAAGTCTAAAAGCAAACATCCACCT
>LPNX010469635.1:73482-129495 GCA_001517045.1 Pseudotsuga menziesii | reverse complement strand
CCATTTATTGTCTTTTGATGTATCATTGACCATCCCTAAAAACATTAGAAAAATGATATACGCGGCCTTTTCCCCGATAACCGTGTACATACGTGGATATTCCCTATATAGTCGCGTACATCGGGATGTGTGCATAATCCAAAATTGTTGGACCTTTCCTTGCCTTGAATCCAACTCATATGACTCCTGGCCTTCCATATGCCTTGAGATCGCATGGATTCGACCTTTCAGTATCACTTTGGAAAGCTATATAAGGAACCATTGAGACATTGAAAAAAAGAAGAGAGAATTGAGAGTACCGAAACTATAGTCCATTGTTGCCAGAACTATACTTGAGTCTGCATCCCTTTGTCCCTTTGGAGCACCTTTGTGTTCTTCCCAAGCTTGCCTTTGTTTGTGAGCTTGCTATCGGAGTGATGGAGGATTGAGGTGGTGGAGGCCCAAGTGGGGGATTTAGTTTCTCCGGTTTGCAGACGTGCTGTCAGAGGTTGTCACTTGTAATCTCTGATTCATATTAATAGAAATATCTTTTCCTGTCCAGTAATGTGTATTTGAATGAATGTTGCATCCATTGGAATATGTCAAATGCTTATACATTATTGATTATATATGCTAGAATAGATCTAACACCATGAAATATAGTATGCTTGTATTGTTTACTTGTTGTTGAGGAAGTGCTATAACAATTCAAGCTGAAGATTGGAAAGCTCAACGGGGATCTACTTCAACCGTCCGGAATAAGGTACGAGGTTCGATCCTTTAGTGTTATATGTTTTTAATTTCTATTGCATATTGGGAAAGATTGATTTCTGGAGTCTAGCGGTCTGTTGTGGTACCCCAAGCCATAGGAATTTCTCTCCGTAACAGGGACAAACCATCATATTGGCAACCTAGGGACCAACCAGCATATCAGAAATTTCCACTGAAACCTCCACTCTATTATCCCCCATATCAACCACCTTAACAATGGAACAATTCAAGTTGGCAGAATTTGCCACCCCAATACCCTCCTCCTCAATTTCCACGACAGCAATATTGGTCACAAGGATGGAGAGGAAAACCATATCCTCAGTCACAACCTATCCATATCATCCTTATCCTCAGCATCAAACAAATTTCTAGCAAAATTTTGCCTAGATTCATACCTTCAGTTCCTTTTATCACACAACAACCTCATCATTTCCAGAACATAAATCCTCCTCGATCGACATTATTACCTGCACAACCGATACCTAACCTTAGTAATAAACCAACTCAAGCTCGTAAAATCATTGAGTTGCAAACTCTTCCATCGTATCTTATCTCAACCATACCTGTACATGAGATTCAATTGCGATATGGAAGAGTTGTGAATGATAAACCCAAGTCATCAGTAATCATTCATGAATGAAATGAAGAAGAAGAGGATTCAAATGAACCCGTGAATGATGCTATTTTGGAGGATGTGAACATTCCAAAGGTTCCAGTACACACCCATCCTCCGCAACAAACTATTCAGGAGTAAAGAGTTCCTCCATTTCTAGAAATACTAATAATAGAAAATCCCGTAGTTCATTTGGAGTATAACATTTTGAATGAATTAAAGAATATCTGTACCAAAAATCCCTTTTCTACAAACCATCAAAGACATACTGATCTATAGCAAGGTAATAAAGGATCTATGTATTAAATTCCCAGGAAAGAAGAAAAAGGACCCTCTCACAATTCATGTTATAGGAGAGATGTCTAAATGTATGACATATCAGCCCTGGATTGCAAAATATACAAACCCAGGAGCCCCAATAGTGACTATAATTATACAAAACATCACCATATAAAATACATTAATCGATTTAGGATCCGCTATTAACATGATTACCACCGCAATTTTAGAAGTTTTACAGTATAGGACAATTTCTTCGACCTACTCCTTCCATCCTATAACTAGCAGACCGTACTACGGTAAAACCTGCTAGTGTCCTGGATGACATTGTTGTATCAGTAGCCTCATGGGAATACCCTTTTGAATTTATGGTCGTAGAATCAAAGGATCCTTCTAAAGGGAATCCTATTATCTTGGGAAGACCATGGTTAGCTATCGCAAATGATTTTATAGGATGTAGGGATGGAGAGATGCCTATTTCCAATGGGTTGTCTACACAGAGACTTATTTTATACCCCCTAGCACAACCAATAACTAAAAATTCATTGTGGTTAAATTATTCTTTCATGGATGAAGACTTTGATGACCTCTCCCTTCCTAGTGATTTATCCTTGGCACTTCAAGAGTAGACAACTGAGAATGTATTAAACCAGTTTGTTTCTTCAACAAGCTGTATAGATTTCCCTCAGTATTTTGCTAAATTCGATCATATTTATGGAGATAAATTTCAAGAGAATATGGCTCTCTCAATGTTTATAGAGACACCTTGTGTCTTCATGATTGAAGGGTTTACAAGACCCTATACTATACCTTGCGAGGTTGGCCCTGAAAAATTTCTACATATAAACACAGGGTTAAGTGAAAACCAACAAGAATAGCTGTTTAAAGTCCTTAAAAAGCAAGGTAGAGCATTTGCATGGGAATACACTGATATAAAGGGTATACACCATGACACCTGCATTCACCATATTTATATGGATCCAAACATTTCACCTGTAAGGCAGTCGTAGAGGAGGATGAATCCTACTCTAAAGGATATCATAAAAGAATAATTACAAAAACTCCTTTGGTTTCATCTATCCTATTTCCGATAGTAAATGGGTATCTCCTTTACTAGTATTCCCAAATAAAGTCACAGGGAAATGGTGCATTTGTGTTGATTTTAGGGAGCTAAACAAAGCTACACTTAAATACTACTTTCCCTTACCTTTTATTGATCAAGTGTTAGCTACTCTGTTAGGTAAACAATATTTTTCCTTCCTTGATGGATATAGTGGTTATAACCATATTTTAATAGCACCAAAAGATCAAGACAAGACCACTTTTGCATGCCCTTGGGGAACATATGCTTATCAAGTTTTTCCATTTGGCCTATGTAATGCGCCTGCCACTTTTCAGCGAGCAGTCTTAGGAATCTTTTCTGATCTTATACATGACTGTGTGGAGGTGTACATTGATGATTTTATGGCCTATGGTAATACCTTTCAATAATTCCTTGACAACCTTGAGAAGGTCTTGATCAGATGTCAAGAAACACATTTATCTCTTAGTCATGAAAAATGTAAAATGTTACCGACAGAAGGTATTGTTTTAGGACACCATGTTTCCTCCCAAGGAATTAAGGTATATCCTGCTAAGATGGAATTCATTGTTGTCCTTCACCCTTCAAAAATGCAAAAAGAGGTTAGAATATTTCTTGGTCATGTAGGCTATTACCATCGCTTTATTGAAATTTTCACTAAAATAGCTGCACCAATGTTTAAATTGCTTACAAATGACGTAGAATTTTAGTGGACAGAATCTTGTCAAAATGATTTTGAAATTCTAAAAGCTAAACTATCAGTGGTGTTAGTTCCATAAATTGTTCTCAGACTACTAAAGAACAAGCCAACACAATCTCACAAAATAAAACTAAGTAAAACAAGTTTTTAGGGTTTTGGTTTTGCAATTTGTTAACAAGAGGGTAAAAACTCATAAAGCTAAGACAAACACTAAATCATGCAACAATGAAAGATTGAGATGTATAATATATGAAACATAAACCATAACAACATAGGCACAATACTGAATTTCATCCACAATTCACAAGCACTTCATGAGAAATAACCTTAAACAAGAAATGAAATTGTTAACTGAGTGATCACACCAATCATAAATGAAACCAGGAGATAGGATACAATAGTCTTATAGTTTGCATATATATCATAATCAGTAATCCAAAATACATAAGAGTTTTTAAACTTATCTTTGTATACAGTAGCTAAAAGCCTCCCCTTGTACAAAAATTTGAACCTTTTCTCATTCTATTGTCTTGCTTTTATCTTGGTTACATCCAAAAAACAGTTATCTAACTTCCTAACTACCTTCTAGGTTAGACTATCGACCACTAAAAAAGTAACACTTTTCCAAAATTAAGTAATATCTTAACAAAAATTAACTAATAACACCTGTCATTAAAAGCCTTTTACAAATCTTTGGCAGCCTCTACCAAAAGGGATATCCCCTCCAAAGCTTGGGTCTTTCTTCTGGTTCTCTGCTGTTCAGCTTCTAGGTATTTGAATCTTTTTGATAATTCCTGATTTTGTTGAGTTACTTCTTAGATAGTTTGCTTCAACTCTGCACATGAATTTTGTGTCTGCCTTTTCCTCTTCAATGCTTCCTTGGAAACTACAATTAATTCTTGGTAATGGCTATTAATATCCTCTAGATATTCTGTTAATTTTCTATTGGCCACTACTAATCCTTCATTTGTTTCATGTAGAAATTCTATCTGATACTTGTACTGCTTGATACTTCTTCGAAGGTTTTCATTCTTAGAATCTATACATTTTCCTTCTGAAGCTGAAGACAGTCCTTCTGGCATCCAAGGGATTTTCAATTTTTTTTAAATCTCCTCCTCATCCTCTTGTTGTTGTTCTGTCATTGTTACAGGAACCCCTGGAGATTCATCGCCTTCAAGATTGCACTGAGTTGATAGTTCTGCCATCTTTTCCTCATTTGCACATAATGTTGTCATCATTGACTGTTGTTTCATAAAATCATCCCGCTGATAGATAAGATTTTATTTTCTTTGAAAATCTTCTAACTGCTTTGATATTTTAACCTCTATTGAGGTTGAATTAACATTCAAAGAAACCTATTTCTTACATTTGACCTTTCTATCATTCAGGCTTTCCTGCTCTTCTAAATCTTATTGGGAAGAAGGGTCTTCTACTATTGTGATTTTCTCCTGAGCTAGCTTAGGATTTAGAATCCTTTTCATGTTCAACCTCAATTTGTTCTTAGGTCTAGTTTTAGGTCTCCAGCCTGCTCCTATTTCTCCCAACATGCTCAAGGTTTTACCTTGATGCTTAATAGCTACCAACTGAACCACCTTTCTTTTGACTCCTTGTAAAACCAGCTTTTCCTCAAAACCTTCTTGTGAAGTTTGTTGATTGTCAACCCTTGTTTTATCAATTAGTGGGATTTCCTTTCTTTCTTCATGTACTTCTGTATGGATCTATTCTTGTTCTAATAGGCCTTCATCTACTCCTTGGTTTGCATCTTCATTAAGGGTATTTTCTGCATGATCTAAATTTTGTCTTTGAACTTTCAACAATTCATTTTCATTAGTTTTCTTTTCATCTTCATCTGTTTTCTTTCGTTGTTCACTTTTAGGATTTTCAACCCTCTGTGTAAAAGAATTTTCTTGTACAGTCTCTTCTTCCACTTCAACTATGACTTCTTTCTTCAACTTTTTAACTACGTTCTGGGATTTGTTCACCTGCCTTCTCTTTGATTGGTCTTCCTTCTCACTTTCAAACCTAGACAAGAATAAAAAATAATCCCAAGTCTTTCGTTTCTCTTGGAGCACAGTACTGATGATTAATTTTATCAAACCATGATAAAATATGGGCTGCTTAGTATGATCCTGATGCTCCCTTACTCTACTAGACATCTTCTACAAACTTTTAAAGAAATATAAAGGTAGATTCATCTTTTATTCATGTCTTAAATGTTGTAGAAACCTGAAATGATATTTAAACATAGAGGCATATCTTCCTTCACAAGTAACATAACTTTGCAGGATCTTGATTGGCTCTCTTCATTCTGGTTTAAAATTTTTTATATGTACTCCTTTACCCCAATCTACAACAACATTTGGTAATAGGTAATTCTCTGAATTAAAATCAAAAGACACCTTCTTGAACCAATACTCACCCTCATCAACAATGCCTGTAGCTTTTGCTATTAATTATCTAGTCAACTCAATTTTTAGGGTATTAAATGTAATTGTGTTTTTGTCTAATCCCTGAGAAAATTTATATGAAACCTCTCTATGATGACCATCAATTTTCTCAAAATATTGCAACTAGCCTACTTCTGAAAACAACCTTGCACAGTCAGGGAAAGGTTTAGCCCAAGACATGTATGAAGGCTCATCTCTATTCATCTTCCCACTTCTCTTCATTCTAGGTAATAAACCTTAATTGTTTTTCCTTCAGAAAATGGTTCAAACTGCTTTGAAAATATCAAGTATTGACAATAAATTATAAATTTAGTAGATTAAAAACCATGGATCTCAACTTTTCCTCAAGACTGATAAAAATTTTGGGACAATTTTTAATGACAACAAAGATTAACAACTGAGAAAGAAATCGGGCTCCTAAACCTGATGTAATTCTTAATTAATAGCCATCACTACTCTTCTGTCACTACAAACCCAAATTCAAGGATGATGTCATCAATCGATTGCATACCTGTCGTGATAATTGTTTTGATTGCTAAAAATTTGGTATCTTGGCTACCCAGGTGTTCCCTGACCTTTGTTTCTCTATATTTAGCTGCCACGATTGCGCCAATCAATTACCCTGCAAACCCTAAATCTCTAACCATGTTCATCTTCCAACCAAGAACTGCCAGGTCTCAATACGGTCTCTGTAATCTTTCATACATTCAGTAAATTCATAATTGACAATGAATTACCCCCATCTTGCACCATCATTGTTGTTTAAAGGATCTGCATCTTACACCTTCTGGACAGCTGCAACTCGCTTGAATGATTCTCTCAACTCAAAACAATTGTCAAAATGATTAGTAAAGCCTGAACATGTATCAATCTCCTCTATAAGTGTGAAAAACTCCTCTCATGTGCAAATTTTTGAAATTCACAAGCAAAGATACAATTTTTCAAAAGTCACAATTTTCTTGTAGCGCCCTTGTTCATATTTTTTGTCTTTTCGCTACAAGAATATCCGTTTAATGATTTTTTCAACCAACGCTCAAAGCAATGTGTTAAATTTTGGTAATTAACCTTTGATAAGACCTTATGATATTTCATTAGAACCTTTCAGAAATATATACATCCTATAAGCCCATAAAAATGATGAAACCTACTAAGTAAAGCAAAATTAAAAAGAAAACTTATAAAATCATTTATAAACATAAGCCTACTATCAAAATACTTTAATATAAACAAGCTCAAAATTTTAAAGCAATAAGAAAATTCATGTTTTAAGACAAGCATATGGTTTAAAAATAGAAAACAAACGCAAGCTATAACAGGTGGCACCAATACTTGGGGGTCTCAATTGGTCCCTTCATTTTCACATATCCATCGATGCCTCTGATACGGCCATAGGAGGAGTCCTCGGCCAAAAATAGGGACAAGCACCTTATGCCATTTATTTTATTAGTAATAATTTGACTCCTGCCTAATTAAATTATACTGTTACTAAAAAAGAAATTTTGGGAGTAGTTTATTCTATTAATAAATTTCTCCATTATATTACGGGCTACGAAGTATTTGTGCATACCGATCACTCTTCCATTAGATTTCTAATGAATAAAGAAATTACCAATGGTAGAGTGACTCAGTGGCTTCTTTTATTGAAAGAATTTAACATTACTGTCATTGATAGACCTGGTAAAGAAAATCTAGTAGGATATTTCATTTCTTGTATTCAACATGAAGACGGTACTAAACCAGTTGATGACACTTTTCCTGATGAACATCTATTTGTTGTATCTGTTCATTTAGCAACTGGGAAATTACCAAACCATTTGTCTTCACATGAGAAGCGTTGTATTATAGTTCAGAGTTCCAATTATTATTGGGTATATAATGATCTCTTCCGCACTGGTCCAAATCTTATTATTTGACGATGCGTGCGAGAGGATGAAATGACAGACATCCTCCATGCATACCATGATGGACCATGTGGAGGACATTTTTCTGATAAGAGGACGACATACAAAGTATTACATTCTGGTTATTATTGGCCAATAATTTTTAAGGATGCTTCCAAATACGTTAAAGATGCGATAGTTGCCAAAAAATGGGTAGACCTACATCATCTGATCAAATGCCCTTACAACCCCAAGTTATGCTTAAACCCTTTGAGAAATGGGCTCTTGATTTTGTAGGACCAATTTCTCCCATGTCTCGAGAAAAGAAATATATCCTAGTTTGCATGGACTATGTCACCAAATGGGTAGAAGCTAAATTTTTTTTTAGAGCTACAAAGAAATCAGTGGTAGAATTCATATATGAAGAAATATTCACCCAATCTGGTGTACCTAGAGAAATTGTCACATATCAAGGTACTCAATTTACTTCTAAATTAATGAAAGAACTTACTACAAAATATGGCATTCGACATTGAGAATCTTCACCTTATCACCCCTATGTGAATGGTCAGGTAGAATCAACTAATAAAGTACTAGAAGCCATTTTAACCAAAACCATTCACTTACATCATAAGGATTGGGAAGATAGAATCCCAGATTCTTTATGGGCCTATAGGATAACATAGAGAAACACTACCGGACATACCCCCTATGAGTTAGTGTATGGAAAACAAGTCCTTTTACCTATTGAATTTCAACTTAAAACCTTTCGTATGGAAGCACAATTAGGCATGAATTTGGATGAGGGACATAAACAATGAATATTGTAGATTAATGAGTTAGATGAGATTAGACAAGATGCACTCCAAAGAACCATGCTAATACAGAATCAACGAAATACATGGCATGATAAATTTATTAAGAAAAATCAGTTTAATACTGGAGATTGGGCACTACTATTCGACTCACAGTTTAAAATTTTCAAAGGAAAGTTAACTACCCATTGGATCGGCCCATACGAAGAAGTTACAACTTTCGACAATGGGTCAGTAAAAATTAAAACGATTGATGGCTCACAAATTTCCTTTGTAGTAAATGGACATAGAATCAGACTTTATCATCAATCAACATCTAAACAGGATTTTATACAGAACGTTTTGTAGCAGAATGAAATGGAATTATTTGAAGGGGAAGCTATTCCTCCTCCTCCTGATCCTTGAAAGTATTTTGGGTTATTATCACTTGTATATATGTAAATATGTGTGTTCTTCAAATAAATAAGAGTCATTTCTAATAGATTGTTTACAAGGGACTCTTTTTATTTTTATTATATATGTCTTCATGAATAAATTGAATCATCTAACAAGTGCTTTTGCAGTTTGATTACAAGTATTCTATCTCTATAAGCAACTCATGGAGTATTGCTTGGAAAACGGAAGTATGTTAAAACACTCATCAGGTATCTTAACCTTTCTTGGGGATACTTTTGAAATTTGCAGCTTATGGTGAAAATTAAAATTTACAATCCTCGGTACATCATTCTTAACCAGCTCTTCTATGATTCATATGGTTTTTGGTATTTTGATTTAGACATGTATATTTTTTATTTGTTTTTTTGAACAGTTTCTTGACATACCTACTTTCATTATAATATTTTTCACATTCTCATCTTACACCTATGGATTACTAGTTCATCTTATGCTTATTATCAAAACTTGTCTGTCATGTATGTTGGTGATAATTTGAGAGTAAGTGGAATTTTTGTCTATGGGGAACATTAATTTTTGTGAAGAAGAAGGACTGTAAGGTTATATAACAGCTTTAAGTTATTCTCTTTGACATGATCTATGGTTATGGCCATTATGAAATTACTTATAAGTTTATTTTACAAAAATTAAATTATGTGTTTAGAAGGACTTAGCACACTCTAGTACCGATCGGATTCCATATATTTAATATCATTATACAAGGCAAACCCACCAGGGTACTGAACAGGCTTGCTGGAAGCGGGTCAATGCTAAGTAAAAAATCAAAACACGGAAGCTCGATAAATGCAAGTAAACTCGTCAGGGTACTGAACAGGCTCGCTGGTAGCGGGACTATGCTTACATGGTAACAAGGTAAACCTGTCGAGGTACTGAATAGGCCTGCTGGAAGCAGGGAAATACCTGGTAAAAGAGATCTGGTTAATGCACTATTATGCACATAGTTCGTAAAACAATGATCATATAAAGACATTTTTTTAGAATTTATGAATAAACATATCACGGCCAATTTTTTAACATGTTGTTTGAGAATGGTTGTAAGTTGGCTTTGACCCTGGCCATCTAATTCAACATATACCTAGGATGTCATTATCCTAGAAATGGGACCCAAAAACTGTAAATCTCACATACTCTGGGGTAAAATTAAAAATTCTGTGATGACAGGATATCTTTAAAATAATGCATAGATGACTAGATTTTCCTGTGGCATTCTTTTGGTTAAATTATTATCATTCAAGCGGTCTTTCTAAGCACTATTATATTTTTCATGAATATACATATCTGAATCATTTCCATTTACTAGTTAGTTTTTTTTTCTTTTTCTTACAAAATAATAAACAGCATAATAGAACTCTTTAATTTTTATTTTTTTGGAACAATCAATTCTTCTCTCTTCTATGGCTTCAGGACACACCATATCTTTGGTTTGGGGGGAAGGATTGGGAAAAATTAGATTGTTTTTATTTTTCATTATTTTTGACAGATCTATTTACCTCTGACAAATTGTTGTTCAGGATAAAGCACCCTTGTAACCTAGGGTCTGGGGTTACCAACTTACTACTAACTTGTAGACAATCAGCTTTTTACAGGGAATGGAAAGAGAATAGGAAGAAAATATTGACTTACCCTATTAACGACGGTTGATCCAAGCTCGATCTTCTCTCGTTCCACTTCTCTCCAAAGCTTCTAGGGATGTACTTCTCCACCTACAAAGAGTAAATCCTTCAAGTAATATCTCATGCATATGTATATTAGAGGTTAGATGAAAAGCATATATATAACATAATCACAGATATTCATTAAGCCAATATAAATGAAATAAACTCAATACAAGATTGGAAAAATAATTCTCTTCATTAGCAAGTGGTGCACAAGATAAGAGTACAACCCAACTTCTGACACAAGGACTCCTTTGCAACCAAAGGAATCTGAGTTCTACTACTCCAAGACTCTGAAAATATACCACCAACATAACTTTTCTCTCCAAAATTGATTGATTAGCCCCCACCCCAAGGCCTCTATTTATACTTTGGGAAATAGAGTGGTTTCGAAGGTTGGGATGGTTGAGATGGTTGGGATAGTTATGGATTAGGCCCCAACTAATCTCATCTAATCTTGATTATATTTTTTTAATGTTGAATTAGGGTATACACAGGTATTAATATAGGCAACTCGCGTATGACACCCGAGTTGCTCGAAGGGAACTCGCGTATGCAAGTATCCGCGGGTTGCAATGAAAATACTCATGTATGACACACGAGTTTCAATGCACATAGTCGCGTTCGCAACCCAAAATCCATAATAAAAATATACAAGGCTTGTCTGAGGAAAATGCATCAAAGGTCATTCCCATCTATAGTGTTTAGTCCACTTTAATCCAAATTGTCCTTTTGTGTACCAACATGAGGAATGTCGGCACTCGAATGGAGAAATGCCATTTTGGATGATAATAGATGCTCCCTAATGTGTGAGGTCAGAGGGAAGCGATGGCCGAAATACATTATAATCATTATCTTCGAGAACTTAGAAATCCAAGGAAGCAGAGGAAGTACCTGGAACAAATACATATCAAATGTCATATACAAAATCATATTTGAGGATGTCATGTTCAATATACTGGAACACTAGCTCCTTTACAATATTTGAGTACATCATATGATATGGGTACCAGACCATGTATATTACAAAGGTGGATTGAAGCCACAATATACAATCATGATGAGTCTTCAAATATTTGGAAGTTGTGTAAGTGAACACAGTACAATGTTGTGCAACTTAGGTTATAGATGTGAACCTAAGGTCTTCGTCATAATCCAAAGGAACTAATACAATGTAGGCCATGTGAATAGATGTGTCAAAGTATAACATGGAAAGGATTTGACAGATTGCCAATCAATAGGTGACAATCGACAACTGAAGCAAAGGAATTCACCAATGATGAAAGTGAATCCTAGGGTACTATCATTGAAACTCTAGGTCTTTGTCTTCAGGAAATGCTGATGAGAAACCATGCTATGATGAGGAAGGCAATGGATCCTCCAATGGATCACAAGAGTGACTAGGAACTGGATAAAGGAAGGTAGACACAAGTGATATCAAATAGGATAATGATGGAATCAGGATAAAAAAGAAGAAACAGGGATAGATCCTTGAATAGTGAGCACAACACAAAGATGACCCAAGGAAGCTTTTTAACTTTGCAGATAGAAGAACTAGACTTATCTGTCATGTAGGATACATGATCAGATTCTCCAGGCATAAATGACAAGTGGAAGAGTAAGATACTAAAAGTGATAGCTGAACTAAAAGTGTACACTGAGACATGAGTATCAAAAAGTTCAAAGAGTGCTATGTTCAAGGAGGACATGCTGCCACCAACTATAACCCAAAGAGAAAAATTCTTCCTTATCTTTCCTGTTAAATTTTAACGAGCCTAGGAAAGTCAACTCAGCTCTCTATTCATTTTTGACAAGCTTGAAGAGAAGAAGGAATAATGCTTGATAATGTCACTTATTCATGAATTTTACAAGCCCGAACTAGTACATGCTTGCTTGGTGTTTTCATATTTAGAGAGTTTGAAAATGCCAAAGAAGACTCCAGGGGGTTCCTTTTTTGTCCAATTTAGTCTCCTAAAATCGAAAAAGTATAAAACATATCTCAAAATAACTCTCTTAACTTCCGAAGAAGAAAAGGTGAACCTTTTTTGTACTTAGTCAGGGAGGTCTGAAAAAGGTTAAATTACCACCTACCCAATGCTCCTTCAAGACCAACTTATAGCTTGAGTTTTACGAGTGTGAAGGAAAGCAAGATCACTTGGAAAGATCCATTTGGGTAAGATAAATGAGGCTTACAACATTAAAATCGATGTTTTGTTCTTGTTGTTTAATGAGCATGACAAAGACATAGAGTACACCTGGAATATTTTTCATGTTTAGGTCCAGAGCAAGAAAGAGAAAACTAAGCTCATACTGGGTAGTCCTTTTCTGTAAGTTTAGTCCCTCAGGTCTGGAAAAGTGATAAACCTATACCTGAGAATACTTTTCTCAATTTCGTAGAAAAGAGAATGATCCTTTCTCGTATTATTCCACATGGTCTGAGAAAGAGATAACCTACCACCAATGTGGATTCCCATCCACATATTATTAACAAGCCTAAATGAACAAGTTTACTCAGTAGTCAATTCTATTTTGAGGAGTTATACCTGGGCCTAAATAAAATCCATAAGGGTGGGGAGCCTTATAAAGGTGATAGCTTGTAAAAAGAGACAAAAAATGAGGCTCAATTTGGCGTGAAAAATAGCTAAGAAGGCTCCCCAGAACCTACGAAAAATGTAGAATGAGTACCAAAAGACAATAAATGTGTTCTAAGCTACGGTACTCATGTTAGGAAAGCCCTATCCACAGAAGAACAATGATATAGACAAGGTACTAATGGTTGAATACCATAGTCCATGGTCAAAATAATAGTCCTAGGGGGAAAGCAAATTAAGTATAAATGCAAAAAATGCATATAAATGATCAAAATCCTACCCTATATGATTGGAAGACGACTTTGAATAACCTTGGACCTATTTCATTAGGTAAAAAATAACATGGCATTAGTTTGATTTTAATAAAAATTACAAACTATAGGTTAAAAAACCCACTTTTGAAATAATTTCTATAAATAGTGCAAAAATAGAAATCAAATTCACCATTTGGCATTTTTACCCAATATAGACAAGTTTTACCTCTACTTTCAATTGCTCGCCATGGTCAAAATATTGGACAAATATCAAAACCATAAGTGCCAAGTAAATCTACTCTCCATGCTCTTTCATTTCATCCAAGCAAATTTTTGATTTTATGAAAAAATTGATGTTTTCAACCAATTTAAAGGCAGCCACACTGTATACGTCGGTATGCTATGTAAACAGTCATGTATACACGTTTTATATGTGACTTGGTCAAAAGAAACTTGCGTATGATACGTGACATGTCCAAAGGAAAGTCGCGTATATTGCGCGATATATAAAAATTCTATTTATGCCCAAAATCAAATTTTTTTACATGAATTTAATGTTTGATAATGGTCTTGTTAACAGGCTGAGACATGGTGTTGGAGTGGAGGGAGAGGGAGAATGAAGACATGGACCAAGATTCTCTTTGAAGTTCCCCCACGGTGCATGCATTGTGGCAAAGTGGGTTTCTTAAATTCTTTTGTACCTCACCGATGCGATCAAATGTTTGCTTATTGGAGTTTTTGATAAACAACTGGGATCATGATCTAGGTGCATTTGACTTACAAGGTGAGATTCTAGAGATTACATTGGAAGACATCTAATTCATATTTGGTTTGTCATGAAGGGGAGATCCTATCAACTTGGAAGGTACCGGTAGGGGCGGTGTCCTTCTAAGCGTTCAGAACTACATTGACACTTACTACACACCTGGTACTCAGAAAAGGGGTACTTGCATCCCTATTTTTCATATTCGTAGCTTTCCATTACAAGTGTTGGTAAGAATTATAGTGAGGGTTGCAGGATCATCATCACTTCATCTTACAACTCGAAACCAGATGAGAATTGTAGCGAAATTTATACATGGAGCCTTATATGACTGGTGCTCGGGAGTAATCCCGACAATGAAGAAGAAACTCTCTGACTACAAAAGAGGTCGACAGAAAAAATTTGATTATTCTAGCATATTGGTGGCCTTTTTGTTTGAGAGAGTGCCTAGTCTCAGTCCTATAGTACCTCTACCAGTTTCCTCTCCCTGTCAACCTAGGCTGAGTAAGTGGGGAGAAATCTTACTCCGCCAGGATGGCGGTGGATCAGTTCAGAGAGTGTACGATGATGACTTCTACCTATGGTGGGAGTGACAGTTACTAGCACTGGAGTAGTTTCCATATGCTGGGCTAGATTTTTGGGGTGACAATGGCCTTTTCCTCCCTCCTAGAGGAGCATGGGGAGCATTAGGTATTTTGGTTTTTCAAGTTTTTTAAATTTGTTATGAATTTTAGTCATAAAGATATATACATATGTATAAGAGTTTTAATCCTTTAAATGTTTAAAAATGAAGACATTGGACCAGTTCACCCTGTCAGGAATCGTCGTATGTATATGCGACTAGTGGTGGGAGAAGATCACAGTATGATTAGGGTTCTTGAGGGGAAGTTGGCCAGGATTACCCAAAGAGTACCTACTTTACATATTGAGTAGATCCCTGCCATTATGCAGGAGTTAGTGGTTGGTATCCCACCTATCTGGATACACCTTATGAGAAGGGTAGCCATAGCAATACTTGTTTACATAGAGGCTATTGAGGTTGAAGAAGCCTAAGAGTAGGATGACCAGGATGATCAGGGTGGTCAGGATGACCAGGGTAGTCAAGATTAGACTTAGGAGCATTTTTATGGATTACGATACAGATTTTGTATATATTTTTTGTATATTATACAGTTATGACTAGATCTGAGGATCAATCTCGACCTATCTATATGGACATATATTCACATATATATACATATTTTGCCGGTTTACTTACATGTGTTTTTCAATGTGTCTGTTGTAAATTTTATGAAATATGTGTTAAATGCCAATCCAAGATATAATTTGCATATGCATCAATTAATGAATTTTGATTTCTTGGAATATGATTAAATGTAATAAAATCAAAATTTATTTCCAATAACATAACTTGCATAAATTGACATAGTAGAATGTGGTTTCGCACCTGATATGCTCGATTGAGCGGGGAAACTACCAGTTGAGAGTCAAGCCTGACTTCCAGCTAGGTAATGCCTCATGAGAAGGCATCCCATAATATCTCAATGACAGCCCTGTACTTGGCCATATTATTGGTAGCAGGACCTAGAAAAGAGCCTCCAGAGGAAACTAGCTGTCCTAAGGGTGAGTAAATAACCCATGCTGCTAAAGCCAGGTTGCAAGTGTGGTGACTAGTGCCATCTACAAAACCTACAAACCACTCGGAAGACATCTGTAACAACCAACAGATGATATAAGAACACAAACCAGTGAACTATTGTACATAAAGTTACATACAATAAAAATAAAAAAAAGTGCTAAGCCTAATCATAGTACTTTTTGAGGTAGATCCCATTTCTAGGCTCAGGCAGCTTATTTCCCTCGAAATTAGTTAATTCATAAGCACCTTTATTTTAAAAATTTTGACATGACATAAGGTCCTAACCACATAGACCTAAATATCCCTACCCCCATGGGTTCTTTGTCTTGATCCCAAAGCAAGACAAGCTCCCCTTCAGATAAAATCCTAGGTTTGACCGATTTATCGTACTTATTTTTTACCCTATTTTTATGAGCTTCGTTTGCTATCAACACATCTCTACGCTATTCATCTACATGTTCTAAGTGTAACAACCATTCCTCCAGCTCAGTCGTATCAGGTAGCACATGAATATAAATCTTTAAACATGGGATTTCGCATTCGATCGGGGCCCACTGCTTCCACTCCATGAAAGAGTTGGAAAGGAGAAAACCCTATGGCAGTTTTAAGCCCAAATTCCAGGATACAGCATGATTTTCCAATTAGAGCAGGATGCATTAATAGTGTGCTTGAGAATAGTCTTCAAGGTTTTATTTATAGCCTCGACTTGACCATTCGCTTACGGGTAGAAAGAAGATGAATGTTACTATTTAAACCCTATCATAGTGGTTAATTCAGTCATCATGTGATTTTGGAAGTGGCTTCCATGGTCAGTGACAATATCTTTAGGAATACCAAACTGTGTGATAATTTGGTTAAAGACGAAAAAAGATGCAATTTCCCTGTCAGCCTTATAAGTGGGCATTGCCTCTGCCCACTTTGTGAAGTAATCTACAACGATAATGATGTATTTGTGCCCCCTAGCCAAGACTGGGTTGCACATCACATAATATATCCCCCATTTTGTGAAGGGGCCCACTGAGATGACAGGAAATAACGGATCAGAATGCGACCGCATATTTCTGGTGTAAAGCTGACAAGGATGACAACGCTTCACAGCTTCCACACAATCTTTAAATATCGTGAGATAGAAATAACCGGTACATAAGATATTCTGGGATGTTGCTAACCTAGATAAATGAACCCCACATGCTCCACTATGGGCATCATTTAGGACAGTCTTGGCCTCTTTGTGGGTAAGACAACGACACAAAATAGAATCTACCCCTCTACGATATAAAGTATCTCCAATAATGAGGTATTTTTTTGCATGTAAGCATAGTTTGCACCTTTCTTCCCGCGAAAAGGTTGCAGGGCACTTCAGAGTTTGGAGATAGACAAGTATATCTTCGTACCAATGGTTAGAGGTGGAAATCAAAAGGATGTGGTCATCTGGGAATGAGTCTTCTTCAATGGCTACATCTTCCTCAATCGAAAATTCTGCAATGAGCTCTGCAACAACTAAGGATTTTTTGGATTTGGCGTAATGGAAATCTAATTCAAACTCCTAAAGAATGATTATCCATTTGTTGAATTTTCCTCCAACTATCCATCGAGACAAAAAATATTGGAAAATATTAACATCTTCCACTACCATCATGGTCCTTAGTAAGATGCAGTGATGCAACCTATGAAAAGCATACACAGCTTCTAATTCCAACTTCTCAACGTGGGAACACCTAAGTTCAGGGCCAGCTAAAGCATGGCTAAGATAGTAGATGACATGCTCTTGGATTTTGCCATCCTCCTGGACTAGTACTACCCCTATGGTTGACTCAGATGCGGCTAGATACAATATAAAATCACGAGAGTAATCTAGCAGGCACAACAATGGTGCCGAAAACAAATCTTTATTTAATGCCTCGAACACAAGTTGTGAGATTTCATCCCATACAAATGGGGTGTCCTGCTTCAACAGGAACATGAAACCTCTAGTGATCTTGGAATAATTTATGATAAAACATCGAAGGAATTTGGACTTCCCTTGTAGGATTTGAAGTTGCCTGATGGAATGAGGAGGAGACAAATTTACTATGGCCTCAACTTTTAAAGGATCCACTTGAATACCTTTTTTAGAAACAATGAACCTGAGCAGTCTACCTGACTCGACACAGAAAATGCACTGGTGGGGATTCAAGCAAATTTTTTAGCATCTACATCGTTCGAAGATTAAACGCAAGTGATCTCAGTGATCGATCCTCTTACGAGAATGTGCTGGTAGATCATCAAGGTAGGGTTTGACAATAGACTTAATGTCATGAAAGGAAAAATTCATTTCTCTCTGAAAGGTAGCCCCTACATTTTTCAATCCAAAATGCATTTTCTTGTACGCAAATGTACCCCAAGGACAGATGAAAGTTGTTTTATGTTGGTCTTCTGGTTTAATTTGAATTTGATTATACCCAGAGAAACCATCCATAAACGAAAAGACTTCACTCCCCGCACAAGCATCAATGATTTGATCTATGAATAGTGTGGGGTAGTTATCCTTAGGATAGGATTTGTTTAGATCCTGAAAGTAAGTATAAACGTGTATTGTCCCTTTCTTTTTGTTGACAAGAATGGGGTTGGATACCCATTCTGTTAAAGCTATTGGGTAAATGAAACCAGATTTCAATAGTTTTTCAACTTCATCCTTAAAAGCTACCACTTTACGCGGATTAACAGGTCTAAGTTTTTGTCGAACAGGTTTGGCATTAGGATATCTTCAAATTTCATGTTTGAGTATTGATGGATCTATGCCTAGCATCTCCTCATATGACCAGGCAAACACGTTGCAGAATTCCTTAAACAAGGTTGTATAGATAGCAATCTCCTCCGGAGAGCAGTTTGCATCGATATGTACATTTTCCACAACATTTAGGTTCGCAGAGATGTTGATAGGAATAGTAATGAAAATGTTTGCCATATTCCCCTCAGCAAATATTCTCTCCCTAGGTAAGGGATTAATGGGTGTGTCAGCATCACCTTCCAGTTGTTGGGGCGCGCACCCTAGCGGTCCTTAAGATGGGTAACTCCGTGGTTTTTGTAAGTTTGTAAGCGGAGTTGTGACTCAAAATAGTCTTAGGGGTATCGGGGGTAAGTCAAAGTCCTCTTTTTGTAATAAACCCATGGTTTAAGTCCAGTGTTTAGGGTTCGGGGTACCCATGGTTTAAGACCATGGTTTTGTATTAATGCGCTGTATAAATATGCACTTGTGTAAAGAAGTGAGGTTAGGTTTTTGAATGTAAGAAAGTTAAGGCGAAGCTAAGGCTATTTTGTAAGCGAAGGATAAGTCCCAGCTGCGTGCGTGGATGACCTCTGTCGCTATGTGTGCAGAGGGTTTGTAAGTGTTAAGGAAATCTGTAGCTGTGTGCGTAGAGGCCTACTGCTGTGTGTGTGGCTTTGAGGACTGAAGGGATTTGCAGCTGAGTGCACAGATCAGAACTGTCATTTTGTAGAAAAGTTGAATAAAACACAGTTCTGTGGACGTAACCCCTACACTGGGGGTGAACCAAGTTATATCTGGTGTTGTGGTTCTTGTGTGATTTCTGTTATGTTCTTTTATGCATTGATAAGTATAGATAAATATGATAAGTAAGATCGTTGTTTAAGAAATAGCTTCATTGTGCATTCCCAGTAAGGGTTAACCAAATCACGGTGTTATTTAACTGCGAAGATATATATATATGTGAATGATTAAGCTCTGTGTTAATTGATTATACATTGATAAAAGATAAAGGTACAGTAATCTCCCTCTTCTGCTTGCAGAAACCTGATTCTGCGGCATCCCATAGCTGTTTCGGGTGAGACCGCAACCTGTTCGCAGGTTGTTGCCGAAAGGGCCAACACTGTGGGTTTTTTGTTGGTGCAAAGCTAAAGATATAAACCTCGGGTCTGCCCTATAGTCCAACAAAGTGGTTCCGTTGCCAGTTGAACTCAGTATCTATGCAAGAGGTTTTTACGTCGTACCTCGAGGGCTATGTTCTGGAGACCCTCTATGAAAGAAATCAGTGATTGGCTGGATGAGACTTATCTGAAATTTGCTGAGCAAGAGAACAAAGATCTGCGTCGTAGCGCAAATGAATTTTTACAAAGGTATGTTTTTTTTGATGTTTATGAAATTTTCTTTGGTAGTATCCACATAGAGATGCACCAGTGGGTATCCAGGTTGGCTGAGCGAAGGACGAACTTTCGTGGAGGTTAGTTTCCTACTTGGACCCCCACAAGAATCAACTTGTTGAAAAGAGTAAACAATGAGATTTCTCGCGCTGTTGATTTCTGGACGACGCAAACCCTTGAGGCGTTCATGACGAAATTCACTATTGACACGAGTACCTCCTTTAGTGAAGCGGAGCGACAGTTCTTCAAAGGACCAAGGGGTAAGTTTTTAAATTTATTTAGTCTGGAGATTAAGATGCTATTAGCTGAAAAAGGAATATTGCTTCTTGAATCAGACTGTTAGATTGTGTATTACTAACCTATTTTTGCAAGTGGAAACACCTTCGATGAGCAAAGTGGTTTGCTATGAAGTGGCAAAAGGTACAAGAGAACTTTTGAGTCATATACCTTAGGTCAGGATACCGATTCTACCCCTTTCATTCCAGCAGCCTCAGAGCCCGAAGCAATCCCTTCTATTGGAAACCCCTTGGTAACCCCGCAGCGCCAATCTGTTATCCCTGAGAATCCATCGCAGACTGAAAGTAACCCTAGCACCAGTACTCATGTCGCAGGCCAGTCTACTCCAGTAAGTTCCCCCCCGCCTACTTCCCGTCCCCCTCCAACCCCCCCTAGTTCTACTATGGCCCACATGACTGATGATATTAAGCTCCGTGTTTTCAAAGGAACTAGATCAGAGGATCCAGAACAGTTTTGGTTTTTATGTGAGGCGGTGTGGACTACTAAGAACATTACAAACCCAGTTGTAAGAACTGCGCAGCTCATTACTTCTTTCAAGGACCGGGCTTTGGCCTGGTTCATGAAATTCTCTAGTACTCAAGATCCTTCCCTAGATGATATCAAGGCAGCAATAATCAAAGAGTTTAAGAAGCCCAAATCAGAGTCGCAGTGTATCACTGAATTAAAGGAGATTCAGCAGAAGCAAGGTGAATCAGTGTGGGACTTTGATCAGAGGTTCAAAGTTCTACTAGACCAAGTCAGTTTCACAATTGGCCCCGCGCAGCACAAGGAGTGGTTTATCGCCACACTACTACCACACATCAGAACTCCACTCATGCAACAGAAGGTTGCTGACCAGCAAGAGGCTCTGGAAATCATGATGAAGCTTGAGACCGCACCTGTTAAAGATAATTCTGGTATTGCTCAAATCCAAGCACAGCTCGCGGCCATGGCTCTCAAGCTTTGCGATATGAAAATAGGAAAAACTGGTGGTGAAGCGGTTTGGTGTACACTCTATTGGAAAGAAGGTCACGACAGGGAACAGTGTCCTGGGGTAGGAAATTACCTGAATACTGCAATTCCAAACCCATTCAATCCCGCTGTTCTATATTGTGAGATATGTCGGACAACTGGCCAGCATCGCCCCGAACAGTGTCATCCGCTCTAGAGGTATGTGCAATTCCCTAAGAACGCCTACTGCAAGTTTTGTAAGTCCGTAGGACATAATGAAGACGAATGTCGTAGTTATGACCTTATGCGAGAGTGCACTTATGACGCCTATCGGGTACAAAATGAGGGCCAGGGTAATGATGGCTATGGTTACCGCGGTGGTGCATCCAATAGAGGTGCTTTTGGAGGTTGGGGTCATGGTGGCATGGTAGGAAGAGGCCGAGGCCAAGTCATCTGCTACAACTATAACCAAGATGGGCATTTAGCTAGAGATTGTCGGAACCCCACTACGACATGTCGGTATTGTCGCGCAGTTGATCATGTGATTGAGCAATGCCCGCAACTGATAGGTAAGATTCAGGAAAGAAACAGTGCTCCTACTCAGAATATCCAGATGATTTCCATCAAGCCCCGACCTATCACAGCCATTAATATTGTTATGTGGAGTGGAGCTACGATGCACCTACAGAATGCAGAGAGATAGCTTGACGAGGACTGGGTCCCAGAAAAAGTCCCAAGCGAACACGCGGCAGTCATGGAAACCCAGCGTGATGATGTTGCTCCTAGCACAGTAGTAGTACCTGCGTAGCAACATCAGCAGGAGTCATAGCTACAAGATGCCTCACCGGATAAAGTAAGTACCCTATCCTCCTTTTTACAGAGCTGTATGAAACTCTTACGGAATCAGAACGCTCTAAAGGAGTTGCAAAAAGTTCTTGCTGTCTATGAACCTCAGAGAAGAGTTGATAAGGAGAAAATTGTTAATCGTGTTCGAAGAACTAGCAGGGAAATGAGATTGAATGCTCAGATAGGAGGGTATGATATGACTGATGTCATCCTGGATTTAGGGTCAGAAGTCAATTTCTTAACCAAGAAAACCTGGGAACATATGGGGAAACCTACCCTTTCCTGGTCCCCTATACAGTTGAAGTTAGCCAATCAGCAAAGGATTGTGCCCCTAGGGAGATTCCTTAATGTTCCAATCGACATTGACGGGGTCAGTACTTTGGCGGACTTTGAAGTTATTGAGATCAGCGATGACAGCAATCCCTACCCAGCCCTGTTAGGAATTGAGTGGGAAATGGCAAATGCTGCAGTCATTAACCTTAAGAAGAGACAGATGACCTTCGAAGGAAAGGGTTTGAGAATTATAATACCCCTAGACCCGTCCCAAGGAAAAATATACATAGAACCATTCAAAGATGAATATCAGGATGTGTTGGACCAGATCTATAATATCACTGCGAAGGAAGAAGATTATGAGGATCCTCCTACCGAAGGTTGGGAGTCTGGTAGCTCCTGTATGACAGACTCTGAGGATGACTTAGAAAGTTGGCAGAACTAATTGTATGAGCTACAGGGACACTGAGGTGCCTGAATTACCAAGTACCTCAGAAGGCTTAGTTCGTAGCTAAATACCTTACCTACTTCTGATGGTTCAACAGACCCAGAGGAGTCCATTATGCCATTGTCAAAACAGATACCGGAGTCACAGAAACTGGAGAATCTGGATTCAGCATTAGGAGTCACCAGGTGGACTGCCTATAAGAAGTACTTTCCAAATTGGGAAACTTGTCAGACATCACTTCACCTGAGATTTGTGGATCAGCTCCAGAGGGCGTGCAGTAGATTGAATAGGCAAAATAGGCCACAAGAACATTTGGAGCATTGTTACGGGGCATGGAAACTTGTATTTTGTACAAAAGGGGTACCTCAACTTGGTCATACCCAGGCATTTGCAGCCGAAAACTGACACAGGGAGGTTGGGCCTTGGCACGCTAATGTGTCTCGTGATAAAGAAATAACCCAGTCCTACCCTCGCTAGCTGGCACAAGATGCTAAAAGAGCAAAGCTCACAATTGGGTCGCAGAACTTGCCTGCATATGCCGAAGGTCATTCTCATGATGAAGATATTTATTGTGATGCAGCTGTGGTACTAGTTTCTCCGCAGCACAAAAACCGACCGTTGGAACATTGCCGATTTAGTGGCGCCGGTACTTTATTTTCCTTAACTGCCTGTCCTAAGGAGATCTGCCAAAATCTAGTGCCGTGGAAGCAACATATCTGCCAGAGTTGGTGCCTTCAATGCACATTTATGACCGATTTGATCGATGGATTGTATAAGAAGACACTCGGGCATGGGCAAGCCACATTCCACAGTTTCACAATTGAACCTATGTCCGCCGATCAAGAAATTCAGGACTTATTGAGAGAATTTGGACAAACAGGTCTACAAAACATCGTTCACCCTCCATCTGCACCTACAGCATGAGAGGAGACTCTACCTGCACCGCCCCTACCAATGCAAACACGGTCTGCAAGGAAACAGTTCAAACCTGAAGTTCATTCTAAGCGGAATGAAGATCGACATAAGCAGTCCGGGAAAACATCAGAGGATCCCAGAATGAATCTACCTGGTTCGGTAGAAATCCCAAGTGAAGGAGAAGAGAACATTGCACCACGGCGGCCACCATATGTCCCGCCTCTTCGACCAGGAGTTAAATCACCTCGGTGGAACAAGCAGTTCACAGTAAGTACCCCTTCACTGCCAATGGGTGTGCAGCTGGTTAGGACCATGACAGGAAAGATAGACCATCTTAAGTACTCCGACCATGATACAAGCGATCGTGGCAGGTTTCCACAGTTCGCACCAGAAGCATATTTGCATTTTTTCAAGTACGATGAGACCGGGTCGACATTATTAGAAGTCAAACGATGGGCTGCCGGCTTGGATCAAGCTGGTCTGCTGAAGATGCTCGACGTTCCCCATTTTGGTCGTGGCACACAGGTGACCGTAGTGGTCAAGCATCTGCTAGAACTAGTTCATGATGGCCACCTATGGATAGGAGACAAGAAAATCCCTATCAATGGCGAGCTCATCTAGAGGATCACTGGTTTACCAATAGCAAGCCCTAATTCGGCGACCAAATTTCCATCAAAGCATGAGGATACAAAGCTCGCACAAGCTATGAAGGAACGCTTCGGCCTGAAAAAGGGAAAACGTGGGTATCACACTTCCGCCATTTAGGAACAACACATTTTCTTTGCAGTGGAGCTTTTATCCTGCAAAGTCATACGGAAGTGCAGACCAACTGAGGTACCTACCCCGGTTATCTGAATTGCTATCAACTGTGCCGAAGGTTACAACTACAACTGGGTAGAGTATATTGCGCAGGAATTTTTGGAAGACGCTCGCGACGTGCAAGAAAAAGGTAGGCCCTTCCATTACTCTTGGTTGCTCATCCTCATCGCACTGGTAGGATGGCAAGAACCTATTGAGGCACAATTTTCTGAGGCACCAGAACACATGCCTGGCACAGCCAGGTACGCATCACTGTGGGTTTCACAGGATACAGCACACCAACAGATGACAAATTATGTATTTGCTTTCTATATAATGGATATCCAGTTTTAGATCGCAAAAACCCCACGGCTCAGTAATAAGCTGTTCTCTCAATATGACGGCGCAGCTGCCTTCAGCGCCGACATGCATCATACCTTCATACAGGCTTGCGCAGATCCACAACACCAATGGTTCAAGCTACCATATGTAGTCACTGAGGGTGATATCCGGGCAGTAGTTCAGCACTGGCCGGTTGAATGGTTGAAAGATGTAGGGAAAAAACCTCACATTCCGGTCCCCATAGCTACTAATGTGGGCGCAAGCCCTTGTCACCAGCAACAACAAGGTCCCCTGGAAGACAGCGAGGAACAGACTAAGTCATAGAAGCATGATAGTAACTAGGGTGGAGAAGTAGACACCAATGAAGAAGAAGGACAGGACTCGGTTAAGACTACTCCAGACCCTAATCGGCAGGGTAAGCACAAGACACTAGAAGTAGAGGAAGTGAACAAACCATAGCCATGACACACCCATTTTGACAAGTGAGGAGCTTGATGAGGCTTTGTCAAAGTCCACAGAAGTTCTTACCAAGAAGTGGTCCGAATTCACAGCTGTACAGTTGGATGCCATCAATGGTATTGCACAGCACATATCAGAGCTGAAGGACTTAGTAGCACAATCGGTGACCGGCACTATAACCAGCAGTACCCCGGGAAGTGCGTAGCCCAAATTAAGGCAATGGCCAGCCCAAGAAAACAAGGGCCAAGTATCCACCGCTGCCCTCATCACAACTGATGCAGCATCTTGCGCAGAGATGAGCATGACAGTAGGAATTGATTACACCAAAATGTCCATGCTAGAACTACATCTTTGCTAGTCAGCTATCGCAAAGGAAATCCAGGCCCGAGACCACTATTCACAGATACAGTTGGATGATATCAAAAAGCAGAATGATAGCCTCGCAGCGCAGCTGGAAGCCGCAGAGCAGTGAAAAAGAGACGCAGAACGTAAGTGGATTACATTGGTCCGAGTTTTGGATGAAACATGTCGAAGTCTCCCTGACTTCGACGTATAGCTCGCGGAAGAGCCAGAGAAAATATTAGCCAGGTTGAAAGACTATGCACAGCAGTCACGTAGTGAAATAGAGAATCTCAAAGCAGAACATGACGCTCAGATTGTGGAGCTCCAACTTCGCATCAAACCAGAAATCCCCCCAGAGGTTAGGGAGCAGCGCTGAGCAGATATTCAGGCCTCCGCAACAAAAATATTCGATATTGTGAGCAGCGCAGCAAAGCTGCTAGACAACACTATAGAGGCATGGACCACCCTGCAGGAACACCCAGAAATTGGGCAGCTGTGAGAAACCATTAGGCAGCGACAAGCAGAATTGGACACAGTGAAAGCGCAAATTAAGACTCTGCCACCTACGGAGAAAATGCTGAAGGTCAAGTGAAGCAATGAACTTCAGCAGGAAATTGAGTCATGTAGGGAAAAAGCAACAGCAGTGGAAACTAACATGCAGCCACATATCATCGAATCTTTCGAGCTGAGTACTGTTGCGGACACCCAACTCAAAGTCCTAAAAGAATATGATGCATATGTGTAGAAACAGGCCAGGGAAGCATCAACAGAAGTATTGCAGGAGTTGAGTGAAAAAGAACAAGCAGCTGACAATATTATGCACAGCCTCAACAAGCAGTACACCATCTTCACTGACAAAGTTCGTGGACTAGAAGGACAGCAGAGTGTCCCGGGACGGGACACTGGTGAGTCTTAGGGGCCTATTGGGGCGTGCACTCTAACAGTCCTTAAGATGGGTAACTCTGTGGTTTTTGTAAGTTTGTAAGCAGATTTATGACTCAAAATAGTCTTAGGGGTGTCGAGGGTAAGTCAGAGTCCTCTTTTTGTAATAAACCCATGGTTTAAGTCCAGGGTTTAGGGTTCGGGGTACCCATGGTTTAAGACCATGCTTTTGTATTAATGCGCTGTATAAATATGCACTTGTGTAAAGAAGTGAGGTTAGGTTTTTGAATGTAAGAAAGTTAAGGTGAAGCTAAGGCTATTTTGTAAGCGAAGGATAAGTCCCAGTTGAGTGCGTGGATGACCTCTGCAGCTGTGTGTGCAGAGGGTTTGTAAGTGTTAAGAAAATCTGCAGCTCTGTGCGCAGAGGCCTGCTGCTGTCTGTGCGGCTTTGAGGACTGAAGGGATCAGCAGCTGAGTGCACAGATCAGAACTGTGATTTTGTAGAAAAGTTGAATAAAACACAATTCTGTGGACGTAACCCCTACACTGGGGGTGAACCACGTTATATCTGGTGTTGTGGTTCTTGTGTGATTTATGTTATGTTCTTTTATGCATTGATAAGTATAGATAAATCTGATAAGTAAGATCGTTGTTTAAGAAATAACTTCACTGTGCATTCCCAGTAAGGGTTAACCAAGTCACGGTGTTATTTAACTATGAAGATATATATATATATATATATATATATATATATATATATATGTGAATGATTAAGCTCTGTGTTAATTGATTATACATTGATAAAAGCTAAAGGTACATTAATCTCCCTCTTCTGCTTGCAGAAACCTAATTCTGTGGCATCCCATAGCTGTTTCGAGTGATACTGCAACATGTTCACAGGTTGTTGCCGAAAGGGCCAACATTGTGGGTCTTTTGTTGGTGTGAAGCTAAAGGTATAAACCCCGGGTCTGCCCTATAGTCCAACACCAGTCTCAAATGGAACTCTTGGTTTTCAAACTTGCTTAACTCTAGAAGAAAATAGGATCGATGATGAATATCTTCACAGATCTTATCTCGTCTGCACATAGCTTCCAAAATGGATTTGTCATATGGAAAAACCATATCTAATCAATCTTTAGTATGCAAAGAGTTCTCTTCCCAAGTAGGAAAATAAGCTTCTTTCGGTTCCTCTGAGACTATGAGAGGGACCGTAATGGGATCAATAGTGGTATGAATGATAGCTTGATAAGATACTTTCGCTGTCGATAAGGGCACTTTAGGTTCATGACGGGAAGGAAGAACCCAAGGGTCTATTCTATCGACAACTGTTGCAATAGACTTCCCTACACTAGTGCAACCTAAGTAATTAATAGGAGATGGAAAATTGAATTTGCCCATCAATGATGAATACATTCCAGCCCCTAAGCTCTCTAAAGTAGGTTTAACCTGATCAACCAATGGCATAGTGGAATCATTAGTTTCCATGTATCCCTTTCGATTAAAATTGAGTTGGTCTGTAGTAACAAGCTTCCCTTCGTGCAGAAACACTACTACCCAAAGTACAACTGATGCAATAGCAGACATGGCATAAGTCCAACTTCTCCCCAAGAGCAACTTATAATCCAAAGGTACCTCAATCACCTCTACCTCAACAAACACTACCTTCCCTACCAACTTTATTTTGAGAGTTGGTAGGATACCATGTGGATGAAATGACCTTCCATTGAAAGTAGTAAGTAGGGTGTTCGATAGAACTAGCTTTATAGATCCAAGAGACTTCCAACAAGACAAGGACATGACACATGTGGAAGCTCCCTCATCCACGACTGCCCTTCCAATGGTTTTTTCTCCATGGATGACATCTATGGATAAGGCTACATGATACGGTAGGTGAATTTCGACATTAGACAAATTAAATTTTTCCATGAGGCTTGATGAATCCATACTACCTAATGCTGCTAAGAGTACATCTCGCTGGGCAGGACAATTCTGTAAGACCTCTAAAGCCGACATCGCACAAGGGGTTTGGGCTAAATCTTCAACTACAGAGTAGTTGGATGGAGCCCTAGCGTTAGGATTGTGTAATGTTTTCTTAAAGACACCCTTTGGTATCTTGGGCATAATTTCAGTAGGTTTTTCAATTGTGAGAGGGTTAGAAGTTTCACCTATAGACTTACCCTTCTCTGGAGCCTCAGTATCATAGTTCTTGTTCCTAGTCTGGAGTGAATTCTGGGATCAAACCATGTTGATATAATTTGCATCAGGAGCATTTGGGGTGCCCCTTGCTACATTTGAAGCTGAAGCAGAATTTTGTCCCTAGGGAAAAGGATCCTTCAGGACAATCGGTTGTTGGCCTTTAAGCAACTTCTGAGCTTGGTCAATAAGGGGACATTGATGGGTCAAGTGATCTCCCTGGCACAACTTACATGGAAATTTCACCTTCTTCTTCTCTTTTCCCCCCCCATTATAATTGTTTGTGGGGTTTGGCTTGTTTTGGTTTCCCTCACCTTTCTTCCCCTTTTTCTTTTTCCCATCGGGCTACTGATTTCCCTTTTGGGAGGATTGTACAAAAATATTTGCATTCTAGGGTAAGGGAGAAGCCTTTACTGCCTTCGTTGTAGATTGTTTGATGGACAACTCATGGAGTTGTTTAGCCAAATATTCTACAGTGGGATATTTCATTGAACCTACCACACCATCAGCATGGGGTCCAGGATTAAGTTTTTCGACACTATGGGTTGGTCTCAGTGCATTAGGGATGATTTGATATAGAATCCCAGACTGAGAATATATAAAATCTAACTATTGGGCCTTGAGGATAGCCTCTTCCTCATTAGTTATTCCCGAAGTTGATACATCCTTAGATATATATGGAAATAATGATTTAAGGAACCATTCTAACAAAAACTCAAGAGAGATAGTGGCCTTAATGAGCCTTTTCTGCCTTCTCCACTCTTGGATATGATCCAAAATGTGAGTGGCTTTGTCCTGCCAAAAAGTGGATGGTAAATATGTGTCGGCATCATACCAAAGATGAAACTAGAAATGGTTAAGGAACACATCAGCTAAGTCCCAAAAACTATCAAATGCGGCAGAGGGCAGTTCAATGTACCACTTTGCTGCGGCACTAGTAAGAGTTATCTGGAACAATATGAACCAAACAGTGTCATCATTCAATGAGTTGGAAGATCACCATAAGTGAAAAGTAATGATATGAGCCCCTAGGTCTTCACCAACTTTTCCTTCAAATTTTGGAATATCCGATGGCAGTTTGGTAGGGACAGGTGGCCAGGTGGAATCATCTTTCACCTGGTCATTCATTAACTTGGCCAAGTCTGGAAAGTTCAAAGTTTCAAGGAATGGAAGTTTGGGTCTGACTGGAGCCTGAAAAGTATGAGCTTGGGAAGTAGAAGGACTTGCCCCCTAGTTCCCAAAAGTAAAGGCGGGGTTGCCCCCAGCTACCGGTTGTGAGGTAGTCGGACCACTTTGGGAAGGATTCCACCCATAAGCTAGTGGATTGTTCATATGTGGTGCAATTTATGTGGCTTGATCTACTCCAGATGAAACTCAAGTTTGGAAAATAGGAGTAGGTATCCCTCCGCTAAAAATCAAGAAAGGAGAGCTTGTGAAAGGAGTTGAAACCAACGTTTGAAAACCTTGACCATAAGGATTAATGTTTCCAAACTGCACCCCTACATATGTAGGTGTGGGACCTACATATGGAGTGGATGGGGGAATGTTCCCCCCATTCCAAATAAAATCATGCAAAAATGAAGAGGATCCCACTGGACCACTCTGGTCAGTGTGTGAAAAAGAAGTTGAAACAGGAGGTACACTAGGGATCCCAGTGACCACCCCACCAGAAGTGCCTACTACATTTGTTGAAGCCAGTGGTCGAACCACCCAACTAGCTAGAGTTAAAGAAGTATTAGGTATGTTTTCTCTAGGGGAACCCATTGGGAGAGGTGGTACCCATTCAGCCAGAGCGACTGAGATGGAGGTAGAAGAAATTTATCCTCCACTAGACATTAGCCTGCCCACAGGAACACCAACCATAGGCGAATTGAAAGGAAGAACCTGGATGATCACTGGATCATTTAGGTCAGTAAGAGGTGAATTAAATTTTCTCACAAACTCATTAGCCTACAAGTATTATATCTCTAATGGGGTTGTATCAACCTAGTTTTTCCTAAGTTCTGGTTCACCCAAAACTTCACTAATTCCTACCGGTTCGAAATAACCATCCATGTCTAATCTTCGCCTTTGAGGGGGAAATGGAGGATCCACTGTAGTGAGTAGAGGAATTTTTTGCAACATTCTTGACCTTCTAAAAGGTCAGTCCCCCATGATTGAAAATTTGACTCTTCACACCCTAAGGTCGCCTAAACACAAACAAACCACAGAGCAATCACTACAAAATTTCCTAAAGTCTTCAACAATCACAAGGGGTATATGATATGGTTTCCAGAAGAAAGCTGAGAGACAGTTACTTGGTGTCCTTGAATATGTTCTTAGGCACAAGCAGAGGAATCACCCATCTCCCTCCCACACTTTCTACAAGGGTTACCTTCCAAGCCTATCCAAGGTCAACCAGAAATAGCCTTCCAATGTACCTATGTATGAACCCTAGATATCTAAGAGACTATAGGCTACCTTAACTATATTGACATTCTAGGGGGACAGTCACAAACCTGGTTCGTATGCATGGGAAGGGTAGCAAATCCTGAAACTTTGTCTAGGACAGAATCTCCAGATGCGTAAAAACCTTGGTCTATGCTTTGACAAGGAATCAGAGGGTTATCTCCTCAGTCCAAGCCTCCACGCGGTCTCATCCTTAACTCCCATTTGAGAGGAGCTTCCTAGATACAACCAACATAGGAAAGGGTTTACTTATCGATTGGCCAACTACGTCTGAATTTAAGCACTTGTGAGGAGTTTAAACTCCCTATCCCACAAGTCTAGCCTGAGCTAGTTGGTTTATGACCCTATAAAATAAAAATTACTAATATATTTTAAATTTAATCGTTTATTTTAAGGGTTGTTCTTAGTCGTAAGGTAAGTGGCATGAAGGACTATGATGTTATAGACTCGATAAGAAAAGTAAAAATGATGTATAAAGAAACTTCCAAAGAAAAATACAACTACTTAAACCAAAATTCTTTTCTTTTTGTAAATGTAAGCTAATGAAATTAAAACTAAGCGTAAAAAAAAACTAAGACTTGTTATAATTTTTGAAATTTTATTTGAAAATACTGAAAAGAAAACGTGACTAAGTGCAACTATATGCAAAATCATGAAATGTTTTTCTTTCGCTTTTTCAAATTCTTCAAAAAATACTTAAGCATCTAAATGCAAATTTTTGAGCAAGTTTGAAAAATTACAACACATCAAAAGCAAAATGAAGTATAGAGGACCTACAATGACCAAAATTCAAACAAATAGGAAAGAAACTTGGTAAAAAAACCATGACTTGGAAAACTAATGAACCAAATCCACTAGATTTACTAAAGAACAAGTGGCTAACTAATACTACACAAAGCAGTATAGAGAATAAGGTATCTAAAGCCCTGATCATTGACTCAGGTACATACCACTGAAATCATAGGACAAAGGGGAGAACCAACTTCAAGTCACTAGAAGATTCAAACAAAGCAAACACAAAGGCTTAAAAACAAGCAAAAAGCATGGCATACAGGACTTTGGACTTACAGGATTATGCCAACAACAGAAGACCCCTAAGAAAAAAAAAATCAGCCAAGACAGGGACAAGAAAACCCTACCAAAATATTTATGCTGCTACAGGATATACGCGACTGTTTCCCCGAGGAAAATCTGTGTGTTCGTTGTCTCTTGTGTTTTATTGCTGTGCATGTTATTCTCTCAGATAAGATCCTAAGATCATAATGTTAGCTTGAATGTTAAAAATATAACATGGTATCAAAGCTAACCTAAGAAGAAGACATTGTGTAGCTGTAGAAGCTAGGGATTCTTAATTTTTGTGTCTCTCTCCACAATCCATTAGCAAAATTATGCTAGGATGACTCTCCATTGAAGGGCGCATCTTTCTATTGAAGTGGAATTCGATTCCAGACAATTTCAGTTTTTGGTGTGGGAGATTAGGGATTCTTACAGAAGAGGAATTTTTTAGTGATCCCAGCATAGGATTTGTCTCCTCATCAAAATCGAAATTTAGAGACCTGGCTGGATATTTTTGGTTGGGTGAAACTCTGGGAAAGTCAAACCCTAGTTTGACCCCAGGCTGGAAAAACCCTAAATACTAAAACGGATAAGTTTTGGTACATTTGCTATATATCAGTATTTCAGAAGTCTTAGGGACCAAATCTTTCATAGGATGAAGATAAAATACTTATGTACACTGTGTCCAAATTTTAGACTCATATTCGATATATTCTAGGAGATATGATTCCTCCTCTCCCAAGATTCATCCCCAAACAGGACACTTGGGGAGAATTACTATATATCGGGCTACGAAGGTCCAAATTAAATTTAGGAAGATGTTCCAGAAAGGGCACAGACTGTACTTAATTTTTTCCAAGTTTTAGGCCCAGACAATGAAACAGTGACACATGGAATTCCGTACAACTTCTCTATGTTGAACAGTCCTGAAACAGGTCACCTTGGGAAAATGCTCATAAGTCCTAGTTGGTGAAACAAATTCTGATAAAACCTATGGTGTTGGAACCAAGACAGGAAAGGATATCTTAGTGGGTAGTTGTAGACATAGAAGAGTATTAATTTCATAGATACCACATAAACAGTATCAGGCATTTCTGTAGAAGAAATTGGAAAACTAGGGCTTCCTGTTCCAAGAGTTTCCCTCCACTGTTTTCAGAAAAATGAGTACATTGGATAGCTCACCTTGAAGAGGTCTATATTTCTATCCAATCAAATATGAAAGATTCCAAGTTTTCAAAATTAGGGTTTCTCTGACAAACCCTAGATTAGATAGCTTCTGGACCAGGACGGACACCTCAAATTGGTAATATCTAATCTTTTGATATTTTCATTTGAGGTTCTCATTTCAAAGTGATATATCACATCAGCTTGATGGTAAGCTTGGTGAAGTTGACAACTTCCAAGAATGGAAGTATATGATCTCTCTGAAGAAAATGAATTGGACACCTACATAAGTAGAGAGGTTCCAATTCCAGAGGGAGATGAGGCTAAAAGCCTTACACCAGAAGAACTTGGTCAAGGCCAAGAAGATAATTGCTGATCACCTTATAGCACAAGTGTCTCCCCTAAAGACACTGAAATAGATGTTTGAGTCCTTGAACAAGATATTTGAAGGAAATAACATAAATCAGAATATGAATTTGAGAAAACAGTCGAAGAATGTGAAGATCCAGAATGCAGAGACCATACAGTCATACTTTATGAGGGTCTCTAAAATCAAAGACCAACTTGTAGCAGTAGAAGAAGAAGTGGAGAATGCAGAAGTGGTAATAGCCACCTTGAATGGCCTCCTAGGATCATGGGATTCATTCATGCGAGGAATGTGTGCCAGAAGGAAACGATTACTTTCAACAGACTCTAGGAAGAGCACACACAAGAATAAGCTTGACTCATAATAAGAGAAAAGAAGATGGGAAGATCAATCTCTCACCATCCAAAGAAGATCCCTCAAGCGATGAGGAATATGAAGAACTCAACTCTTGAAGAACCTCTTATCCATATTAGCATTTGGATAAGAAACGATGCTATTATGAATGAAGAAGATGATGAAGTTGAAGGCTCAAGAAGGAGCCTACCCATGAAACAAATAAAGATAAGTATTCAATTGTCATTTCATGATATTGTTTTCTTATGCCTTTGTTTATATTCAGTTCATGTATTATGCATGATAGAATGTTTGCATCAATGACAATATACTACTAATACGCATGTGATGGGTAAGTAGCTCATGGTGCTATACAACTCGCCATTGCTACTTATCTAGAATGAAACCTCTTTTCTGACATATTGGATTAGTGCACAATCTCAATGTTGTCCTGGTAGAGATGGAAGGCATATATAAAATTTTCGTGAGATATGGATGAATGTTGTATTGGCTGAAATAGTTAAATGATCACATATTTATGCATAACCATTTGCCATTATGAATATGCCTTATGAAATTTTTCTAACCACACAACTAATGCATTTGACTTTTAGGAAATTTTGCGTAAAATCGCCTACAAGCAAAGAAGGATGAGACTTGTTCCGAAGAACAAGTGACGACTGTTCAAGAGGAAGAATAATATGATGAATGTAGCGACATCATTGATGCAGAACCTTCCAGCTATGAAGAAGTAACCAAGAAGAAAGGGAAGACCAGTTCAAGAAGAATTATGTCTAGGATGCATTATCAATACCTGAAGAGAATTTCGTAGTTACATCATGCAGTAGATGGAAACATCATGGGATACAAGGCAAGATTCGTAGCACAAGGCTTCTCATGAAAAAGAAGGCATAAACTACAAAGAGACATTTGCAGCTAGTGGGAGTTGAGACAAATGAAAGAAGGCCTTTTATGAGTTCAGAAGACACCCATGGGATAACACATACATGATGAGCTTGATGAAGATCTTAACCTTTTCTACAAGGTTGAAGATGAAAGCCTATAGAGGATGGCAAGCTCACAGATGGGTGTGAGAATAACTTTTGAAAAATTTCAAGATAGAGGATCTTGGTATCCAGTGATCCTAGATGGATACATAGAATATTAGTAGTAGAGGAAGCTACTTGTCACTCTGGTACATAATGTTTCAGTGCATAGAGTATGAAAGACAGAGGGTGAATGATGCTTCACTTTAGAGGGAGTGACTGCAAGAGATCCTGAGGTTCGACATGGTACGACAGGATGGACAGATTACTGATGACTCTAGGCTTTAGTGATATTAAAGCAGATTCCAACCTTTGATTCAAGGTTGAAGATGGAATACCAGTGATTCTCTTGTTATATGTCGATGACTTGTTCCTAACAGAAAAGAGGAACTCATTAAAGTTGCAATAAGGAGACTTGCTTCCAAGTTCGAGATGAAGGAATTGGATATGATGGAATGGAGGTGTGACCGAATATCCCTTGGACAAGGGAAGTATGCACTAGAGATCCTGAAGAGGTTCAGGATTAAAAGCAATTGATGCTATGATGTATCGTCATATTATTGGGTCCTTGATGTACGTGATGAACATGAGATCAGATATTTGTTTTGCTATGAACATCTTGAGCCAGTTCCTAACAGATCAGAGACATGTTCACTTGATTGCTGCAAAGCATATTCTAAGGTACTTGAGGGGTACAGTTGATTATGGTCTCAAGTATGAGGTGGATCAGAATATTAACCTAGAGGGTTATGTTGATTCAGATTGGGCAAGCAGTGCCATGGATAGGAAGAGCACTTCAGGGTGTTGCTTCAGTATGGGATCAGGTGTGATCTCTTGGCCTAGCAGAAATAAATCCTGTGTGGCACTGAGTACAGCTGAAGTAGAATATGTCACAACATTTTTAGCTAGTTGTGAGGTAGTATGGCTAAGGAAGATACTATTTAATTTATTTGATCTCCAGTTGGATGCTACTTGTATATATTGTGACAACCAGAGTTGTGTGAAGTTGTCAAAGAACTTAGTGTTCCATGACAAGTCGAAGCATATCGAGATCAAGTATCAGTATATCAGGGATATGGTGCAGAAAGGAGCAGTGAAGCTCCAGTATGTTGTGACAGATGAATAGATATCTGATGTGTTGACAAATCCATTGGCCAGAGTGAAGTTTGAGTACTTCAGGGAGAATCTTGGTGTTCTCCAGATCGAGGTTCCTTCCAAGGGGAAGTGATGAGTCCGTGAGTCATTCTGACATGGTGAGAGGATTGGTTCCTTCCATGGTCAGATGTAAGTGCTGAGCCATTCTATCATGATGAGAGGATTGGTTCCTCGCATGTCAGATATGAGTGCTGAGCCATTCTGATGTGACTATAGGATTGGTTCCTACATGATCAGATATAAGTGCTGAATTCCATTCTTGGAATGGAGGCACCTTGTCAGTTACCAGGAATACACAGTCTGGGACTGATGGCCATTCTGATCTGACTATAGGATTGGTTATACATTATCATATATAAGTGCAAAGGCATTCTGATGTGACTATAGGATTAGTTCCCACATGATCAGATATAAGTGTAGAGCCATTTTGATGCGACTGTAGGATTGGTTCCTACATGATCAGATGTAAGTGCAGAGCCCTTTTGACATGTAGGTAGGATTGGTTCCTCGCATGGTCAAATGTAAGTGCTGGACCTTTCTGACATAGATGACTGGATTGGTTCCTCTCATGGTTTGATGTGAGTGTTGGGCGTGCCTTTCTAACATGGTGTTGGATGTGTTCCTCTCATGGTCAGATGTAAGTGTTGGGCGAGCCATTCTGACTTAGGGTCAGATATAAGTGCTAAAGAAGACCTACATGGAGGTTAGGCCTATAACTAGCATGAAAAAGGGATGGCTCTCATTAGAGGAAATTTGGGGTCTAAAATGGGACATATAAGAAAATGTGCCAACAATAAGTTCTTGTGAGTTGGAATTTAAGAACCAATAGAATTCCAATAAAATGAGTCAACCATAATGGTTGAATTGACATATTTGTCATAAAAAAACTACTTTTTTTGTTCGCAGATTTGACATATCTGGCTGTGTTTTTACTCAAACTTCAATTAGGAGAGCTCGTTGAATGTGGAATTTTATTCCTCATCCAACGAGTACCCACATTGCATACTTTTGACAGACCCCTCTACCTCAAAATCAAGAAATACCTGAAAAAATGTGATGATGACATCATCATCATGTTTTTTCAGGTATTTCTTCTTTTTGGGGTAGCGGGGTCCGTCAAAATTATGCAGTGTGGGTACTCATTGGATGAGGAATCAAATTCTGCATCCAAAGATCTCTCCCAATTGAAATTTGAGTGAAAACACAGGGAGCTATGTCGAAAATACGAATACAAAAAAAGTAGTTTTTTTCTTTTTTCCTCCAAAATTAATAAATATTATTTTATTATTTTATTATTTTAACTATTATTTTATTATTTTCCTTAGGTGGCCCATTTTAGACCTCAAAATTCCTCTAACAGTAGAACTTCCTGTGACGAGAAGAATCAAGAGATAGCACCCGTGATGATGATCCAGCAGTAATGATCTAGATCGAGTGATGATCTAGATCTAGTAGTGATGAGATAGCAGTGATGATCCAAATCTAGTGATGATCCAGATCTAGTAATGATGATCTAGATAAAGTGATGATCCATATCCAGTGATGAATATGACTTGAAGATGAAAATGACGAGAACTCAATGATGATCTAGATGATACAGAGAAGAAGACTTGTGTTGATAAATTGTGTCGAGAGAATACCTTCCTAGTTAAGAGGGAGTGTTGATGTATTTGTAACTTTGAAAAGTATTCACCTATATATCTTATGTATTGTACCTCGATGTTTATTCCAGGAAGTATCTGTAATGTATTGAAGTCATGTCATGCCCCGGTGTGCCTATCGGGAGATTCAATAATGTAAACAAGTCATTTCAAGTCATTGTGGGAAACCCCCCTATTGTTCAAGGGTTAAAGTTCCCATAGTTGTGGGGCCCTAGGGTTATTAGACTATCCTAGAGAATTTGGCCCTAGGTGATTTATTGTAAGTCGGGGCAATATTTCCCACCGTTGTGTTAAGGATAACCCTCCTTGTTGGTCGGAGGGGAAAATTCCCCACAAGTTCTAGGGCACTAGGGTTATTAGACTCTCCTAGAGATGTTGGCTCTAGTAAGTAATTATTAAGTGAGGCCGAAATGTTGGAGTGGACATTAAGTGAATGAAAGAATATAAATAAAGAGTGAGCTTCTCTATTTATCACACACACACCCACTCACTGGGGTGCATGAGTGAGAGAAGAAGTTGTTGGGACAAGAAAGAGAGAGACTACTACTGTCGAGAGATCATATTACTATTTTTGAGGTTTTTCTTTTGGTGTTGATTCTATCTCTGAGGAATTTTTGGGGTTTTCTCCTTTATGGTTTCCCCAAGGAAAATATTTGTGTTCATTGTCTCTTGTGTTTTATTGCTGTGCGTCTTATTCTCTTAGATAAGATCCTAAGATCATAATGCTATCTTGAATGTTAAAAATCTAACACCTTTCTTGATGCAGAATGGTCCATTTTGTGTACTGGTCATCATAGTTTCCCACAGGGTAATACTGTTCCCTGACGGCATCTATGAAAGAGGCCCAAGTAGGATTTGTTTCAAACATTCCAGACTCATTTGTTGATTTTTGCTCACAATAAGTACCCCACCAATTTTGGACATGGGGGACTTCCTTAAGGAGCGCAAAGGTGATCTTTTCTCTATTGGAAAAACTATGGATAGAGAAATACCCTTCTAGAACATTTAGCCAATTATCCATGGCATACACATTGATATTCCCTTGAAATAAAGGAATATAAAAGTTAATTTGTACTTTAAATGGAGTTGCATCCTTGAACTGGCTGCTCGTTGAAGATGCACTTGCCGCTGCCGAAATTCGTAGAAGGATTTGGGCAAAACTATCCATCATCCCATTCCTCTGTCGCTCGAGGGCTTCCTCGACCAGAGACTTGATAGGATCTCCTACTCCATCATCTCTCTTTTATTCTTACATGGGAGGTCATTTTGGATTCTTACACGGGAGGTCATTTGGGATGATGAGAATGATCAAGTGAAACTAGTTCGAGACCGAACTCTCTATATCCCGACCTCGTTGGGGACATGCGTCAAGAAACAATCAAATAACAGATTGCTTTGATACCACTAATACAGATTTATGCATGAACGAAGTGAAAGAACATATACATAATAATAATCACAAACATTTTACAAAAATAACAAAGATACAGTAAACAAATATTCTATTAAATGGCGGAAATAGAACAGACTATAATACAATAGCTAGAATGGTGGTAGCTATCTCTGAGAAGAGATGTGACTACTATGCTCATCCATGCAAATATGAATACAAAATGAGTCCAAAGGGGCCTATTTATAATAAGAATGAGGGTGAGAACCCCAAAAATCCAAAATATAACCCTAGAAGATGAATTGTCATAAAGTTTGCGGCCCCAAGGTGGTAAGTTGAACAGTCAACTTCTCGGGGTCATAACGTTCGCATACGATCTCTGATTTGGGTGTTCAATAGCTCGTTGGAAAGGTCTATATAATATTTACAACTTTTGATTGGCCAAATGCATGCCAATGGCAACGATTTGGCCCCCAAATCACCAAAAAATGTCGTTTAGGGCCTCAAAACGGCCCCAAAAGTTTGGGACCCGAAAAACCGTAGAAAAATAACTAGGAAAATGGCACAATGGAAAATTGTTTTGAGCCAGTGGAATATGTGGGTGTCCACCGATACCATCTATATTAGCCACCAGTCCACTTGATGCGCTAAGGAAGGAGTTGTGTGCCACATCATTCACGCTGAAGAGGGATTCTATGTGCCACATCATGCTAAAGAGAACTAGACTCGCGCTAAAGAAGGGGAGATCCTGTGCATGGGCCTGTGATTATTTAGATGCATTAAGGATCAACTAAATTTAGAGAGCAATTGACCACTAAAGGGTCGACTTGCTCATCTCTATAAACAATTATATATATCAACCTCTGCATGAGAGCTTAGTTAGTTTGCAGTTTTATTAGTTCATGCTTTGATTTGTTCTTGAGAACATTGTATTTATGTTCCATCATTTGAATAAAGAGATGTATGCTTTGATGTTGACAATTGCGTTTGAGTAGAAGTTATCCAGGCACCACCCCTGATTGTTGAGAGGGGCCCTCATCAACCAGAGGTTTCTTCTTTTTTCTTGTTTATTTCTTTTATCTTTTCTGTTGTAGTTAGCTTTGTTTCCAGTTAAGTTTTATCATTTCATTACTTCCTGTAATACATTTTATTTCTAGAATTAAATAACTAGATTGCCTACATAGTTTTCTTTCGAATTTGCTTTCAATCATTTCATTTCCAGTTTACTGTTCAGTTTTTGCAGTTAGATAGAATAGAATTTCAGTTTTGTTTATTTCCTTTCTGTTTCAAGTTTATGCAATTTAAATTTTAGTTTGTTTATTAACATGCAATGATTTCTTTATTTTCATGAATTTGTTTAAGTTCATTTCATTGTTCAATTTGCTTAATACGTAGGTTTACTTATAATATCTATGCATTAGATTTACATCTACACGATTTCAGCTGAAGATTAGCTCATTTAGGTGAATTTCTTTCATTTTAGATGTGTAGACTGTCATTCAGCCACCCCTTTCAGACCTACAGTTCAATCTATCATTCAGCCCATAGTTTCGTTTTTAGTGTTTTTGATGTGTTTTGAGATTGTTTTCAGTTATGTTTCTTTAATGTTTGAAGTATGCTTTGACTGTAATAGTTCGATGATAGTTTTATTTATCATTTAGACTTAAAAGTTATATTGTTTTAGATTGTTTATTAAAAGTTTTATCCTTTCAACTTGGATATGTGTTATGCTATTTTATGTTTTGTTTCCTGAGTTTGTTTCCGATTCTTTTTACTGTTGTATTGTTTTGTGTTCATCCCTTTAGAATAACTTATCCATTTGCATGTGAACTTATGATTAGTAGTGTTATCTTTAGGAATAGTTTTTCTTTTCACTATGTGATTACCAACAGAGACTTGTAGGATAGAATTCAGTTTCTTTCTAAGTTTTCTACTTGTTTCTTTATTTAAGTTTTATTTATTAAGTTTTCTACTTGCTTATTAATTAAGTCTTCCTTGCATCTTAGTTTCACATTTGGAATATTAGTTGTTGATAGTATCTTTTTCCAGTTTAAATTTATTTGATTATGAAGTAAATTATTTATGGTTTAGTTTAGTATCTTCTTCCAAGTTTAATTACCTTAATAATTGAATTCTTGGGAGTTTGACTCGGTTCTTCATTTTGAAAGATATTTCTATATTTTGTTTGTTAAATTATTTACATGACACCCTCTACCTTCGCATATATTTAGTATCAACTCTAATCCTACCAACTCCGGTCAATAATTAAATATTAGGTGAATTAATCTAGACGTTATAACACACCCAACATTCTGAATTCATCTTTTGTGTATATTTTACAAAATGTGTATTTATGTGCCAATCGAGAATATAGTTCACATATGCATCAGTGAATTTATTTTTATTATGTGGAATGTGATTAAATGAAATACAATCAAAATTTCTTTCAAGTAATATAACTTGCAAAAAATGATGTAACAAGGTGGGGTTTCACACCTAATAAGCTCCATTGAGTTGGGAAACTACCAGTTGAGAGTCAAGTCTGACTTCCAACTGGGTGATACCACATGAAAATGAATCCCATAATAACTCAATAACAGCCCTGTATTCCACCACATTATTGGTAGTAGGACCTAGACAAGCGCCTCTAGAGGAAACTAGTTGTCTTGAGGGTGAATAGATGACCCATGCAGTTGAAGCCAAGTTACAAGTATGATGACTAGCACCATCCAGAAAACCTATGAACCACTCAGCTGACATCTGTAACAATCACCAGATGACATAAGAACACTAACCATAAAACTATTGTACATAGAATTACATGCAATAAAAATACAAGAAAAAGCACTAATCCTAGGCATAGTACTTCTTCAGGTAGAGCCCATTTCTAGGCTCAGGAAGCTTGTTTCCATCAAAATCAGTTAACTCATATGCCCCTTTTTTCAACACCTTCAACACAATGTAGGGTCCTGTTGCTGCTGTAACCACCACCCCAATTTTTTTTTTATGTTTTGGGTCCCCCTTTTGAATTTCTAGTTTTCAAGCCTTGAGGTTTACCCTGACCCTCCAAGAATATTTTTCTAACTTAGTTTTTCTTTTGCAAAATGAAATTTTACTAAAGGAAAAACTCATTCTTTCCACTCGACCTATCAGATCAAATCATTGAGTTTATCCGACTTAATGGAGGAGTTATCTTTTAAACTTACCAAACCTTAGCTTTTCTGTTGCTTTCTAGAAAACTCACACAATTTTTTCGATTCGTTAGTTAAGATTCAGTATTTGGAGCCAATGGTCTTGGAGAGATCTTTCGATTTCTTTCCAAATGGTTGGAGAAATTATTTCGGATCCATCGAATCGTCTTGTCGAAATTTTTTTCGATGATATCAAGAGGAATTTATATTCTTACCCGCTTGTCGTTGCAGATGTTTGTTCCTGAGTCTTTGGGGGGGTTCTTTTCAAAGGATTTTTCTAATAATTCAGGTGCATATGTTGGTATGCAACCAGTATCCTTCCTGAATACTCACTCGATGCCATTGTGGGTAGGTAGAGTCATGTGCTACCAATGAAATTCTTAAGCCTTTGCCTACGTTTCGGTAAGCATGTATTTATCCTTCTGATGTGCAACCAATTGGTCCTGTGTTTCCACCCGAGTTCATCGATTTGACTCTTAGGATCATTTCTGATGTGGGTCCTAACATTCACCCAATAAAAAGGGCCTAAGCCCGCCCAATGAACGTCGAATCCATATCTAACTTTCACCCAAGGCCATCGACTTTTATCTTCAGATCATTTTCGATGCATCATTCTTTTTGGCACCAACGGTGTTACCACCCGCGGGCCATTAATTATCCGTCCACATTTTACCTTTTTAATTCAACGGAGGGGTGCAGTACGGTCATTGTTTGACTGTTTGAGCTTGTTTGTTTTGTTGTGCGAAGCTTTCGATTATGGTGTGGATCTAGTCATCCACGTGAGAACTTCACCTACTCCAGCTCATCTACGATCGCCAAGTAGGATATTTACATTATGCACAGTCATTTTTGGTGTTTAACGAGAGATTGTTCTAGCTTGGTAGGGTTAGGTTTTCTTTCCCTCAGCAAGTATTTATACCTTGAGGTCAGAGAGTTTCATCTTTTGGTTCTAAGTCTCAATGTTTAGATTTCATGAATGGTAGAAAATTGGTCACCTCACTCCTGGTTAACTAGTGTCATTGAGTCTTTATGCTTTCCTTGAGCCATTTGTCACCTCTTTCCTTGTCATGGGGGTTTCGTAGTTAGTATGTTGTAGTAGGAGGGTTGTGGGAAGAAAATCGTTTCTCCATCTGCACCACTCATTTTTATCTTCATCAGTGCATGAGCGAGGGGGTTTTCATCATTAGCCGGGGTATAGGTTTTTCCCGTTGTAGATTTTTTTTCAAGTATCATCATGTTCGATTTTGAACTGCAAGAGGATGTTTCTTGATGAGTAAGAAAGCCCTAGTTATCCGGTTGAAAGTTTAGTAGAGTTTTCTTCTGTTTGATAGTCTTCACAACTATCTCTTGTTTAGTCGATTGATTCAGGAGTTACTCTACCCAGGGATGTGTTTTTCCAAGCGAAAACCCTTAGCTCCCTTGAACTAAAGTTTACCTACTTGCGAGCTATGTAGGGAATTTTCATGAAGAAGGTTTAATCCTGTTGCTTAACTCTCACTATAATGTCTCCCTGTTTTGGGTGGGAAGGAATAATTTGTTATCCCTGGTATCGTTGGGGTGTTGAGATGTTTCATAATGACATTTTGAAGTTTTGCTTTAATATTATTTTAGGTTGTTTCTTAGTTATTTGTGAATCACAGATTGATTAGCTTACGATGCATGCATATTGAGATGAATCTAAGACATGTTTTGTGTTTTTGTATGACAGCCCCAGTTCTTACATAGTACCATGGCTCACAAAGGGAAGAACAAGGTCCAATATATGGAGGACGATCTAGAAGTAGAATTCATAACAAGAGTAGAGATCATATACGAAGATACCAAATATTTCACTGGCATTGAGCCCGAGTTTTGATGGGGTCAAATCTACCAAATGATCAAAGACTAGAACATCCCAAATGCAGGGTTAGAGGATCTGCCAATATATGCAAACATAAAAAAGTCAGCTATCATGAAGGCATCCGGATTGTTTTCCATGTTTCGAAGTCATCGGCTGGATCCTCCCAAATGTGGAAATAACTAAGATGATTATGTCAGACATTAATAGACAAGGATTTGCCACCTACGGTCCGGTGTATGTAGTTCAATCTTGCAAGCTACCCACCCCTCGGACTTATTTGATAGAGAAGTGGTTGAAGGATCTAGACTTGGATTTTTTCGATTGCGAATGAAGAATTATGGCCCATGGGAAGTAGTTCTGAATGAATCCTATGAGAGAATATGAAACTGCAAACTTATGTACTCCATATACGCTTCTAGCTTTGATGTTGAAGAGGATTTTTGGCTGAGTGAATGGAAAATTTTACAAAATAAGCTGGGTACCAATGATTTATTTTGTAGTCACATAGGGTACTATATTCAACTGGGCCGACATAGTATCAAATAGCTTATCTTTGTCCATAAGTGCAATGCTTGGAGGTGTGTCACAAAAGAAGTTAGAATTCTATATGAGATCCTTCCTGATTGATTGGATTTTTTGCACCCATCAATTCCCAACACTGAAGTGCCAATGGGACAAGATGAATACCCTTGTATATTCTGCATACCAACTTTTCTAGGCACACAAATACTATAGCCACTACCAGAGCATATGTGAAGACTTCATAATGCTGATTTACAAGTTAATATTCCTTATAGAATGCAATTGCATGTCTGAGAAGAAATTGGAGATAGTAGAAGAGAATGGGAATTATTACCTTTTGGAAGAAGGTCTGTACCTAAGGACATTTTGTGTAACCAGGGCCCCTTCGATGTTACCAAAATACGCCACTGACTATGTTGTTCACAAAGAAGTGGTGAGGCAGCTTTACATTGACGTGATTGGGAACTTCTTATTTGATAAGAAGAAGGTTTTGTACCCACTAATTCCATTCTACATAGGTTTTTACAAGTTCACCAAGGTGAAGAGTTTGCTAGAGTTTGTGAAGGAATTATAATTTTTTCACTTTGGAGAAAAATGTTTTCATCGGAACGATTCAGAAAATACGATTGCAAACTATTGTGCAGCAGTAGGAGTACATTTTGAATACACAAACTACTGGGACAAAGACAAAGAAATATTATGCAATTCCTACAACATGACATCTTTAAGAAGAAGATTCAAGTAGAAGATAACAATTGTGGGAGGAAAGGGGAGCAGTAGTAAGGCTGCTGAACAACAAAGGATAGAGGAAGAAGCTGCAAATAAGAGAGAAGAAGAAGCCCTAAGATTACCATAGGAAGCAGAACAACGATTAGTAGAGGAGGAATGACAAAAGAAACAAGAAGAATAAGAGAGAAAAACATGGGAGGAAATTGAAAGAATAAAACAGGAAACGGTTGACCGGGAAAGGGAAGCAACGAAAAAAGCAGCTGAGAAGCTTAAGCAGAAAGAGGAGGAGGATTGACACTGTGAAAATCTTGAACATGAACAGGCTTGTGATAACCTTGTATATTTTCCCATCCCATCAAGCAGCATGGCAGCAGGGGATCCATCCCCCTCAGTAGAGCTTGGATTAATACCTTTCATCCTGTCCTAGGAACAGGAAGTAGCTGACCTTAATACGATTTTCTATGATAAAAACAAGAAAATGATTGTGATGAGGACTGAGAGAAATATGGATACTGGAGGTTGACCTGTAGAAATTATGGTAACCAAGAAAATAGTTATGCATGGGACTAATACAAATCCTAAGCTCCTTGCGATGGTAGGAGTAGCATCATATCTCTCCAATGTAGATAATGTTAGCAAAATGGTTGATGATATCGAATAGTATAAAGATAGAATGTCCCAATTAGAAGAAACCTTAAGAAAATAAAGGGGAGAAAGGAGAAGTGTAAAGAGGAATCATGATGACACTCTCATGGAATTGGAGAGACTAAAAGAAGCATATCAAATTTTACATTCAGAAAAATATGCCTTGATCTTGTTAGCCAATATCACCAAAGGAGAGAAAAGGGACCTTGAGGGAAAGGTTTTGGAGTTAGAAACACAAAAGGACACAACTGACAAAAGAATTAAAGAATTAGAAATCTAGAACAACTTGCTAGCTGAGCAACTTAATGTAGCGAATGAAAAACAACTTGATATAGCTCCTTTTCGCAATCAAGCATCTTTGTTGCAGAAGGAAATAAATCATATTTTATTGAAGTTGGCAGGAGATATGTATATATTTAAGAATATTGACGCTAGGTTGAAATAAATAGCACTCGACTCATCAGAGTTTAGGAAGAAATTATCAGATGTAACAGAACTTGTGAAGAACCAACTAGCTTGGATAGGATCCAAGCCAACCTTCCCTACAAACTGCCTGAGAAAACTGCAGGAATTATAAAGATGGAAGTGGCCAAATTAAATTTTGGTTGTAAAGAAGCAATGAGGTTAAACACAACCATTGATAAAACTGTGGAAAATTTCACCGAGTTTTACAAAGGGTGTGTTCCATTCACAATCAATGCCAAGTTTTATCAGGTACTCAAGATCAAGACTTCCCAGCCAGAGAGGAGCATTTAAATAACCTACAGGAAAGGCTGTATAAAGGGGAAGAGGGAATATCTAAGATTGAATGTTTCAGTGAAGAGGCTATTGTTCTTCCCATTTCATATAGGCTCATTAACCATGCTTCAAGTATTTGTTGGACAAGGATGACATCCCTTAGGATGAGTGTTTTCCTCCATTTGGAGCTCACCTCACCAAGGTGTTTTGTATTATCTTGACCATTGGGAAATAAAAGTGATTTGGATCATTGTGATTGTTGAAGTTCGCATGCTATCACCCCTTTCTTTATTATTTAATTCAAGTTATTATCATTTCTATTTTATTTTGTTCTAGTTTGCTTCTAACAATCTATTCCAAGATCATTTTGGGTCATCCATACTCACCATTTCTGCCCCCAAAAGGGGCTTGATACAGAGGCCTTATTGCATCCTACAAGGCATAACCCCATCCCAAAATGAGAAGCACTCTTGTGCATTATTTCCCACAACAATATTAATGGTTACTCCACTCTTTTCTTGTTCATTTTTATTTGTTTAGATGGTTTCTTGAAGTGTAATTCATTTCTGGTAACTTATTCCTTGTAGGTGAAGAGGATCATACCCTCAATTCTAGAAAATAAACCTCCATTTGGCAGTGCTAATTAGTTTACACACTAGTGTGTCTCTTGTTAATTTTGGGTCACTACAGTGCAGCTATCAAAGGAACAGATGCATTGATCAATGCAATTTAACAATTTCCTGCTTGCGTGGGTTCTCTTTCACCAAAAAACACAACTTTCACTCACTCTTCCCATGCTACAATGCTCCAAAGGGTCTTTCTGTCGCACCATAGAGTGGCCTTAAATATTATTTTTGTGATGTTGTCTACTTATTTTCTTTTAATGAGTTTGTTCAACAATCTGCAGCTCACTAGCTGCTCACTAATTTACTAAGAACTAATTAACTTACAATTGTTACTTGTTTTATCAGTAATTAGTCCACCTAGACTAAGACTTAGGTCGTAAATGGCTCATTCCCCTCAAAATTTTTAGAATAATCAACCCATAGTTACCTACCTTAGACATTAAATTAATCATTTTTGTCCTATTTGCATAGTTTCATGTGTCCCACCTTATGCAAGTTGTCATTTGCCTATCCATAGTGGTCAAACTTTCCTATTTTGACTCATGTAGCACATGGGAAACCTCAAGGAATCAATTCTGCTTTATTCCTAGTCTCCTAGGTGCCCTTCTGCTTTTTCTGCTTTATTGCCTGCTTTTTCAGTGCTTTAAGGCAATTGGGAAAGTTTGACTAGGTGAGGTGAACTAGTTTTTTGTCCTCTACATCCTCCACTCTTTTCTCCTTTGAAAAGAATGTATGATTTGTAATTCCATCACTCTTTATCTTTCCTAAGTGATTTTTCCAATTCGTGAGCTCCATGACTGATTTGGAAACTACTTTATGCACCTATGGGGGAATTGCTTAATTTTAGTAAGTTTGCTTTTGACTAGATTCGAATTTCCTCCTCATGCACTCAAATATCCTATGTAATTATTTAATGTAGCAACCTATTATTTTACAGGGTTGGCTATTGTACACTGAGTTAATACAGTTTAGTGTTCAGCTCCATTTTCAGTCTCTTTTGTGAGTGATTTTGCATGATCAATTGATAATTGTTGTGAGTAAAATTGTTCTATCACTGGTTTCAATTTCTACATGGTATTAGAGCCATTGTAGATTGATTTCTCTCCTTCAAAATTTTTTTGCAGGTTTGACATCAGTGACTGGGAGCCTTCTACTGACAGCCGAGATAATTTCTAAGCTATGGATCAATCTCAAAAGATCATATTGAATCCCTTCAACTTATTTGAATGGAAAGTAGAGATGGAGATATTGTTGAGAGCGAAAGGCCTCTACAGGGTGACTATGGAAACAGAAGCAGAGCCCAATGCAGCTGCAGAGAAGATAAAATTGCACAATAGGAGGGATGAGGCCTATGGTCTCTTGTGTCTGAGTATTTCCAGAGACCTCCTTTTCCATCTTGATGGATTGACATCACCGAATGAAGTATGGGAGAAGATTACTGATCTTTTTGGAAAGACAGATGAGATGAGGGGACATCAAATCGAAAATGAGCTGATTTCCCTGAGTCCCAATAGCTTTGAATCTCTGCAACTCTATTTCTCCAAGTTCAAAGCACTTGTTTTGTAGCTAAAACAATGTGGGATCGAAAAGAAGGATGATCAGCTGGTATTGGCCATTCTCTCGAAGCTTGGCCCTGACTATTTAGTGTTTTTTTCGACCTTCTATGCCACAAAGTTGACATCTTGAACCTGGAAGATGCCTAGCCTTGCAGATTTCATGGAATCTCTCACACAAGAACAGGACAAGCTGGTGATGATGGGCACCATAAAACCATCCAAAGACCAATCTCTGGTTGTTGGAGATTTGAAAGTGGATTCAAAAAGCAAAAAGAAAGCTAAAAATCCACCTGAGCAAAAGAGAGACAAGAACAAGTCTCCAAAGGAGCCACAAGGTTCCAAGAAGAACTACCAGAAGAAGAAAAACAAAGGATAAATGAGCAAGTGCGCATACTGCAATAAGGGCAATCACACTGAAAGCTCTTGTATGAAGAAGCAAATAGATGTGCTGACCCAACTCCTGGAGAAGAATGGCATCTCCCTTCCAGACAGCTCAAAGAAGAGAGAAGGAGGATCAAGTTCAGATGACAGAGAGAGAGTTCATGCATTGGTTGCTGGGACATCAAGCTCAACCAATTTTATCATTGATTCTGGAGCTTCAAGACACATGGTTTCGACCAAGGAGGCTTTCTCCTCACTTGACATGTCGAAGGGACCACCTCTGGTACTAGGAGATGACTCTCTCACTGAAATTTTGGGCAAAGGGAGGATTGATCTTGATCATGGTCAGTTCAGAAATGTGTTGTATGTGCCTGGTCTTGCCTCCAACCTCCTATCAGTGTACCAGATGAATCACACTAGGTATCCAAAGAAGGTCATATTCTCCCCCGATGAAGTTGAGATCACAGAGATCTCAAGTGGTAAAGTCATTGCAAAAGGAGTTGCAAATCATGCTCAAAAGGTATACATGTTCTCACACTTCCTACCCTACTCAAACCCCTCTGCTCTTCTGATTCATGCTAATGAGGCAAGCAATATTTGGCATGAAATATTTGGCCACCTAAATTACAAGTATCTTTCTGATCTTAGTGAAAAATAGATGGTCATAGGGTTGTCCAAGATAAAATTTTCCAAAGGAGTCTGCCAAGGTTGTATCCTAGGAAAACACCCAGAGCATAAATTTGAGAGAGCTAGTCATGAGAGAACCTCTGCACCCCTCGAGCTGATCCACAGTGATGTTGCTGGCCCATTCCCTCATATGTCCATGAGTTAGGACAAATATGCATTGAATTTCATAGATGACTTTTCCAGGTATTGCTGGGTTTACTTCCTGAAACACAAGTCTGAAGTTTTTGGCCTCTTCAAAGTCTTTAAGGCTTTGGTTGAAAACCAGTCTGGGAGGAAACTCAAGGTCCTCAGATCTGACAATGGTGGTGAGTATGTCAAGTCTAAGTTTATTAATTATTATGTAGATGCAGGTATTCAGATGCAGCATTCTATCCCTTACACACCACAGCAGAATGGTGTTGCTGAGAGGAAGAACAGATCACTGAAGGAGATGGCAACATGCATGATGGAGGCCAAAAATTTGCCACCAAAGTACTGGGCCGAAGCTATCAACTATGCAGCCTATATCCAGAATAGGGTGCCTCACAAACATCTTGATGGTATGACTCCTTTCGAAGCATGGAGTGGGCAGAAGCCAGATGTGACCCATTTCAGGATTTTTGCTTCAAGGGCTTGGGCTAGAATTCCAACAGAAAAGAGAAAGGATTTGCAGCCCCAAAGCCAAGAGTGTCTATTTGTTGGATACTCTGAAGATTCAAAAGGGTACAAACTGATAAATTTGAGCACAAGCAAATCCTTCATCGAAAGGTGTGTTCAGTTTCAAGAAGAACCCCTTGCAGCAGTGGAAGTTGGAGAAGCCTCTTCACCACCTGAACCTATGAAAGTAAGTGAAGAGTTTGTTGAACATGCTGATTCTGATATGTATGATAGTGATGAGTTTATTGCATACCATAACATCCCTACAAGGCCAAAATGGTCAGCCAAGACACTACATGCAGCAGGAGAGCTAGTTGGGGATCCCAATGACCCAAGGAGGACTAGATCTCAATTTGAGAGTGGTCTATGCATGAAGGATCCTATGTTTGCTAAAAAATTCTATTTGATGGTGGAATCTGATCCCCAAACATATGAAGAAGCAGTAGGAGATCCAAGATGGCAAGCAGCCATGAAGGAAGAGTTCAGCTCACTCCAGAAGAGCAACACATGGGAGCTAGTGGATCTTCCCCTAGGGAGGAAGTTAGTTCAGTGTAAGCGGGTCTACAAGACCAAATTTGCTGCTGATGGTTCACCTCTAAAGTACAAGGCCATATTGGTATCCAAGGGCTACTCACAGGTTCATGGCATAGATTACAATGAGACCTTTGCACCAGTGGCAAAGATGGACTCCATCAGGCTAGCCTTAGCCATTGCAGCCTCAAAGCAATGGGAGATACATCACATGGATGTAAAATGTGCCTTCCTAAATGGATATCTCATGGAAGAGATATATATACAGCATCCTCAAGAATTTTCTACTAACCCTTCTCTTGTGTGCAGGTTGAGAAAGTCATTGTATGGGCTAAAGCAAGCCCCCAGGGCTTGGTATGCCAAGATTGATATCTTCTTGCTATCACTGAATTTTGTTCAGTGCAAATCAGATCCAAATGTCTATTTGAATTTAATTAATGGTTCATTAATGATCATTGTGTTATATTTTTATGACCTCCTCATTACAGGAAGCTCAAAGGATGAGATTGCTTCCTTGAAGGGTGTAATGAACCAAGCCTTCTCCATGATAGATTTGGGGCTCTTAAGCCAATTCTTGGGGCTTGAGATTGCACAAACCAAAGCTGGAATCAAGGTGCACCAGTCCAAATATGCCTTGGAATTTCTGAACAAATTCAAAATGAAGGATTGTAAACCAAGCAAGACTCCTTTCCTTTCAGGAGTGAAGCTGGAAGAAGCTGATTCTTCACCTATGGTAAACAATACACTGTATAGGAAATTGATTGGATGTTTGTTGTATCTTACACATAATAGACCTGATATTTATTATGTAGTAAGTGTGGCTTATAGATACATGGATCAGCCTCATGAGATCCATTGCAAAGCAGCTAAAAGGATCCTTAACTTTGTTCAGGGAACAAGGACACATGGGATCTTCTATAAAGCAAAATATGATCTTGATTTGATTGGATTTACTGATAGTGATTGGGAAGGTGATAGCACAGACAAAAATTCCACATCAGGATATGTGTTCATGCTTGCAGGAGGGCCAATCCACTGGTCAAGAAAGAAACATAGTGCCATTGCACTTTCATCTACAGAAGTAGAGTACAGAGGAGTTGTTAATGCACCAACTCAATGTTTATGATTGCAGGGTTTACTTGGAGAGTGTGGCTTCGAATCAGAGTACTCAACTACCATCTACTATGATAACAAGAGTACCATTCGAATCTGCAAAGATCCAGTTTAGAAGCAGAGAACCAAACACATTGAGATCCATATACACTACATCAAAGAGCTTGTGCATGATGGCACCATTCACCTACTCTTCTGTTCATCTTCAGAACAAGTAGCTGATATCTTCACCAAAGCATTCTATGAGAAGACCTTCAGCAATCTCAAATCACTATTGGGGATTTTTGATCATGCTGTGAAGCATGAGTGAAGACAATATTTCCAAATTTTGTTTTACAGTCCATGTTTAAGCGAGGATTTTCCCATGTAATTTTTTGCCTCTTTCCTTGTTTAAATGGACATGTAGTATGTAAAGGGTGACTAAGACTTGTTGCTAGGCCCTATAATTTTCTAATATACTACTCATAAGCCAGGCTTAAGGGGTGGTTTTAGAATAATCAACCCATAGTTACCTACCTTAGACATTAAATTAATCATTTTTGTCTTATTTGCCTAGTTTCATGTGTCCCACCTTATGCAAGTTGTCATTTGCCTATCCATAGTGGTCAAACTTGACTATTTTGACTCATGTAGTGCATGGAAAACCTCAAGGAATCAATTCTACTTTATTCCTGGTCTCCTAGGCGCCCTTTTCCTTTTTCTGCTTTATTGCCTGCTTTTTCGGTGCTTTAAGGCAATTGGGAAAGTTTGACTAGGTGAGGTGAACTAGTTTTTTGTCCTCTACATCCTCCACTCTTTTCTCCTTTGAAAATCATGTATGATTTTTCATTCCATGACTCTTTAGCTTGCCTAAGTTCTTTTTCCAATTCGTGAGCTCCATGACTGATTTGGAAACTACTTTATGCACCTATGGGGGAATTGCTTAATTTTAGTAAGCCTGATTTTGACTAGATTCGAATTGCCTCCTCATGCATTTGAATCTCCTATGTAATTATTTAATGCAGAAACCTATTATGTTATAGGGTTAGCTATTGTACACTGAGTTAATACAGTTTAGTGTTCAGCTCCATTTTCAGTCTCTTTTGTGAGTGATTTTGCATGATCAATTGATAATTGTTGTGAGTAAAATTGTTCTATCACTGAGTTCAATTTCCACATAAATCAACTTAGGTAACCAAATTTGAGGGTCCTAACGGACCTCATTGTTGTTAGTAGTATTTGGGACTTTATATGATTGTTGTTTTTACTTTGAACATCATTACTTTAAGGTAGTGTAGCATCCACTATATGCACACAAGAAAGGACACAAAACCCCTTTCCTTCCCTAGTATGCTCTTCAATGATATCTATGAATTAGAAAAGGGAGTGAAGGGTGAAGTACCTCCTATGCATAGAGAGAATTTAATTTCTACAAGCATCATTAGTTTCTTTAGAGTGCAACTTACAATCATTTTACTTTGAGCACTTCACTTAATTGAAACAATATTATTTTCTTTCATCACATCTGTATTCCCACTAGCATACACTAAGGGACCTAAATCCTCTATCCAACCAAGTTTTCTCTTCATGATTTCTATGCATTATAAAGGAAGGAACAAGTGAAATACCTCCCTTACACTAATTTAACTCACAACAAAATCCTTAAAAAAAACCATTATAACAAGATAATCAATTAAAATCCTCCATAAAAGTTCACAAAACAATATTGTATCTTGCTAGGATGATTGGGTTAGGTATTCAAATAATACCCAATTTCTTAGTTTCATTAGGCATACTTTATAAACATAGAATTGTTGTCTTCTAGGGTACTTTAAATCCTCCTATCAGCAAGTGTGCTAATCCCATATCAGATACATGTACTAAGACCAAGTAGGTAAAATACAAGGTATAGTTTCCATGTGCTCCCCTACGAGGCACTCACTTGTAGCTTGAGATACGGCAGTATACTGCCCAGGCCTAACTATCGATCTGCACTTGACGCAAGGTAACCATAGTGGCCAAAACCTAGGATACCGCTAAGGAAAACTTGGGAGTGAAAGTGATTCCTGAATTCATATATTTCCATTGAGGGGTGTTTCCAAGTCTTCTCTATTGGAACATTAGACACATTGTTGGTAGAACTAGCTCTTTTTTACCTCCACTAGTCAATTGGTGTCTAGATTCCATTATCCCCATCAATTGGGAGTGTTAACCCAAAAAATCCCTCAATGAGATCTACATGACCTACACCACCTAAAGACATCTATTTCACTACATTTCACTCCCCTCACTTGACCCCCACACCCTTACAAAGGCTCAAAAAACATGAAAAGGGATTAAAAACCCCTAAAAAGAGACAAAATAGCTCTCATAGGGCCTAAAACCTCTAAAAAGGGACTAAAACCCCTCAAAGGAGCTTAAAATCCCCAAAGGAGCTAAGCATTGGTAAAAAGGGGCTTAAATCCCAAAAAAGGGGCTAAAGCCCTAACCAAGGGCTTAAAACCCTAAAATATCAAATAAAAACTATAAATCAAGGGGTTGGGGTCACTCTCTAAACATTCCTTCTCTCCCTATCGTTATGCTGCCCATGTGAGTGCCTTGAGACCCTTTTTTTCTCAATACATTCACCCCTCTCTTCCATTGCTCCAGAAGCCAAGACTCCATCCCATTGAGAGGTGCTCCCAAAGCTAGGGCATGGTGGCCCATTTCCATAAAGAAGGTATAACCATTTTTTTCTATTGATAGCTTAGATGTTTAGATTATTTTGTTTACAGGTTTGTTTGCTAATGGTTTGTTGCAGGTGTTACAGCTGATTTTACCACACATGGTGGATCACACCTTTATGGCCTTCCCTGTCCCTCTACAGACTCTTTAGACCCCATGGACCATTTTTGTACCTTTGATGTTTCCAATATCATCCCTAAAAACATGCATTATTTTCTATACATGAATTTTAAACCTATTCTCGCATATATACATGGATTTGACCCTTAAACCCGCATACATCGAGATGTGTGCAAAAGGACAAATAGTTTTGGAGTTTTTCTTGATGTGGATCTGAGTCACTTGTCTCTTGGCCTTCCATATTCCTTGAGATCACTCAAATTTGACCTTCCATTACCCCATTGAAGCACTATATAGGGAACCCTTTGGATACATTAAAAGGAGAGGAATTGAAGAGCAAGAAAACTATAGTCCATTGTTGCCAGAGCTTATACTTGAGTCTGCATCCCTTTGTCCCTTGGAGCACTTTGTGTTCTTTCCAAGCTTGCCTTTGCTTATGAGATTGCTATTGAGAGATGGAGGATTGAAGTGGTGGAGGCCCAGGTGGAGGACTCAGTTTCTCTGATTCGTAGACGTGCCGACAGAGGTTGTCACTATTGTAATCTCTAATTTATATTAATAGAAATATATTTTCCTGTTCAATAATGTGT
>LPNX010469635.1:27619-64486 GCA_001517045.1 Pseudotsuga menziesii | reverse complement strand
AAAAGAGCAAAAGAAAACAAAAATATAAAAAAAAAAAAAAAAAAATATATAAAAAAAATGAAAACAAGAAAAAAAGGAAGTTTAGTTGTGAAAACCAGTTCGCTGGCACAATATAAACTTGAATTTTCTATGGAAAACCAGGCTTGCCTGGACATTGCAAATTCACATAAAAATATTTTTCCGATTTCCTGTTTTGTTTTACCAATACTGAAGATCTTGTTTGACTTGAGGACAAGTCAAAAGTTAGGCCTGTGAGGGAGATAAACTGTTCATGCTTCTTTAAAACCCTCCAAGTCTTTTTCACAAGCAAAATATTATGATTTTTTATCAGCAGAAGGGACTTGATTACCAGACCTGATTACCAGCAATTTCATCAGCAGAAGGGACCTGATTACTAGACCTGATTACCAACAATACAGGAGATTTTTAAAGGCAGAGGGCCTTGACTTGTGGTAAGGCAGAAGAAGATCTACAAAGAGACCTAACTTTCAGTGAAAATGAAGGAAATTGAGACAGCAGCAGATAGAAGACATCAGAAGGACAATCCGAATAGAAACCAATTTCACACTGGCAGCAAGCTCATCAAAGGAACATCAAGCAAGTCTGTAAGAATTTATGGTTTTTATGTTTAAAAAGTTTCAAAATTCTTTTTTTTTTAAGTAATGACATCTTACCAATTATTGCAAGCTTGACTGCCTATTATTGCCATTATTCTGATAAGTCTCTACCAGCTTCTTATTTACCTTTCATTAATGTCTGCCAGTACCTCACTTAGTCTCTGTCAGCACTTCATTTTTCATCTCTGCCAACACTTCATTTTCCACCTTAGGGGTCAGAATGGTTGTCAGGATCAAACCCAAGAGAAAATTTTACATGGTCAATATCTATACTGGACTCTACAAGATATACACTGCATTTTACAGGACATACATTGCATTCTACAAAAAGTATACTGCATACTATAGTCTGAGTTTCAATTTGGTTTAAGGATAAACAAGGTCTCTTTCTCAGCAAAAGTGAAATATGGACATAAAAGAATTTCAAAGGTTTCTTTTGTATATGTATATAGTACATTATGCATTGGTTAATTGGGGAAGAAAATAGGGCAAATATACATCTTCAGCACAGTTTTTATGAAATAAAAAGGTTTATTTTAAAGAGGAAGGAAAGCTTCTTTTATACAGCTTGTTATTAAACATTGACAGCCTGTTTATTAAACATTGGGTATATGATAAACTGAAGTATATATATTGCCAATTTGTTATTAAACATTGGGCATATAAAAAGATTGATATGTTTATCAAAACCTTACTTCTATTTTCTGTCCTAAGTAAATGATCAAATGGGAATGCCATATCATGAAATGATGAAAAGAAAACGTGGAAGGATGCCCACTACAGCACATAAATGAAATCGATTTCTGCTATATATACCACGACTTGGTCGGCCGAGTCTAATTTTTGCTTCTACATAAGAAATCGATTGCTGTATGAAGGAGATTGACAGTGAGAAAGGCCGTGAGCTACAGGAAGTTTGAAAACATTATTTGCTGAAGGAAATTGACAGTGAGAAAGGCCGTGAGCTACAGGAAGTTTGAAAACATTATTTGCTGAAGGAAATTGACAGTGAGAAAGGCCGTGAGCTACAAGAGGTTTGAATATACCATTGCTGAAGACAATTAACAGTGGAAAGAGGCCATAGACACCATTTGCTGAGGATAATTGCGCAGGAAAAAAAAGGTAGCCAGTGAAAGAGAAATCGTGGATACACCAATCTCTGTGAAAATTGTACAGGAAGAAGTAAAAATGGTTACACCAGAGAAGAGGTAAGCTTAAACCCTTTTTCTTTGCTGGATACTCTGTTTTATACCAACAAAAACTTCACAAATTCAGAGTATTGCTATGGCAAAGGAAGATAGAAACAGAGTTAAAGGTTGAAAGACTCTAGTTTTCAATTTAAAATCGAAATGACAGCTAGATTGGAACCAGCAACATTTAATCCCAATGATATTCATGAAAGTTGCCTTGAGATTTTTGCAAATAAACAGTGGATCAATTTCTTTGAAAAGTTTAATGGGCACAATGAGCAAACTAGCTTAGCTTTTGCTGAGACCTTCGATGGAGAAAGAGCTAGAGTAGGAAACTTGCAAATTAGACTGTCAGAAGACATTCTAGCTCAAGTCACTGGTCTGCCATAGCAGGGGAAAGGTTTTTCAAGACAAAACAGTTTAAAGAGAAAGTATGGATGCCATTTTTTTGCAGGTCTAGGGCAGGATCAGTCAATTGGAAAAAGGGGATACCAAGAAGTTGGCTAGTTAATCCATGGGATGAGATAGTTTACATCATTTAGAAGTTTGTTACTTGTGAAGGCAGATTTAGCATTGTTTACCTGTATCACATCAAGCTGCTACAACATCTAAAGGGTGAATGTGAAATCAATATTCCTTACTTCCTGCTTCAGAGTCTAACTAAGATGGCTAAGGCTGTCCAAAGGCGTCCAAAAGACAAGGTAACAAGTCTTTTCCACTGTGGTCTTATTAAAATCATTATCCAGCATGAATTACAAAGACAGAATTTGACATGGACAGAATTCCTAGTTCATAATCAATTTGAAAATCAAGAAGAGTTGCTTGAAGAAGGCTCAAAGGAAGATGAATTGCTGATGCTGACATACCCTAAGGAAACAAGCTCAAAACCGCCAAAGGGGAAGAAGAAAAAGAAGGAAGTATTACTGATTACTGATGATGAGGATAGCTTTGAGGAAACAAGTTCAAAACTGCCTCAGAGAAGGATACAAACTAGAAGTGTGAAGAAGAAAGAAAAACAGTATCACAAACAAGATCAGCTCTTCACCACCTATCAGAGAAAGTCAAGAAAATACAAGCAAGTTCAGATCCAATCAGCATTAGAGGATGAGGAACATGTACAGACCTTGGAGAGTCCAAGAGAAGATCTAGCAGCTGAAACAAGACAGGATATTCTAGATCCTGATGAGGTAATCAAGCAAACAAAGAAGATCAACCTCTTCTTAGACCAGTAGGAAAAAGAAAAAGGAAAGCAGTTAAAACAGGAATTACCCAAAGGTTCAAGTTCTCTCTTTTCAGGACAGCAGGCTATGGAAGAGGAAAAAGAGCATTCAACACAAGAGCATGGATAATTGGGTGTGGATGCAACTTCTGAACAGCTTCCAATAAAGATGAAGAAAAAGAAAGCTCCCAAAAACAGTAAGGAGATTAAAAGACTTAAGTTTGAGATAAAGGAACTTGAACAAAAGAATGAGAAATTAAGGGAAGTTAATTGGAAACTAAAGGCTCAAAGAACACGCATCACTAAACAAGCCTATAGATGGTACAAGCAAAGGAAGGTTTACAAGGCTAAGTATGAAAGGTTGAAGATCCTCTATGCATCTCGGGCATCAACAGATGCATCATCACAGACTGAAGACTAAAGGCAGGATAATCAGCAATAACATTTTGGTTTTGAACAGGGTCAGAGTTTTTGGCATGAGGACATGCAACAGTTTCCTCTTGGGGGAGATGTTGGGCACCATTTTTTGACCCCTTTTTGCCTCTTAAATATCTTTCATTTCCTTCATAAAACCTCCATATTGAGTAGAAAGCTTTAAATATCATCCATAAACCTTGGTTAAAGAGGGATAATGTCATTGCTTGCTAATAAATTGAGTTTTTAGGCTTTTTGAACATTTTAACTAGAATTTTTACTTAGACTACGGGATGTACTAACTTCCCGTATTAACTCCAAGATTGAGCATTTGCAGGACAGCTAGGAGGGAAATGGAAGATAGAGGATGGATCCTTGATGTCCACAGATGGATGAACATTCAACAGTTAAGTGATGTGGCCTGTACAGATGTCGAGTCAACTTCAGTCAAGGGCGGCCACCTGTTCTACATCCAGCACAAAAGAAGGAACAGCTCTGATTTTGTGGAGTCTCACGATTTTGATGAGGATCTCGTTAGCTATTTTCATTAATTAGATTGCAGAATTGTAGCATTTCTAGTTGTGTTTCGAATTTGTATAAATCCATCATAAGACAATGAAGAAGGATCATGATTTTTGTAGAGGAACGCACTTGTGCTTCTGAAACTGCGTGGTATTCCTGTGTAAACAATTTCTGGTGAATGAATACAAAGTTTTAGTTCTGTAAATTCTTAATTGTGTGTGGAGCAAGGCTTTGGAGGGCCCCCATCGTTGAGTTCCCACACTTTTACATTGTCGGTGTAGTGATTTGATGATTGCAGCGATTTCATTCTGGTGCAAGTCTTTTAAATCAAGCCATTGGTATGTGTTTTCTGGTAATTTCTAGTTTATAAATTGCAGAACAAATTCAGTTAAGCTCTTCATCAATTTTATTTATGCTCTGTTCCTTTCATTTCATAGTTCACACTACAATTTCTACCACGCTGTATAACACTGGCAATATTGGATAAACGTTGTTCTTTTCACTGATTAAATACTGAATGCGTTGAAGATTTAAACCACGATCTCAGTTCATTATATGTTGCTGTTTATTCAAATGCTGAAGTGTTAAAGGACGTTTACAAATTATGAATACAGTCTTATAAGAGATATTGATTGGTAATTGTTCCTTCAGCGCTGGTAAAACTCTGTGGTTTGCAGCCTAAGGTTAGATTTACTATTTAATTGCTTTTTATCTCAGTTCTTTTATCAGTAAAATTGTTTTCATGAATCAAATACTATGTGCTTAAAAAGAAACAATGAAATCACCCTTGTAAGAGGATTTTGTGTCTGTAGGTTGCAGTATTCTTTTTCATCTATCAAGTAGATCTAGTTCACAGTTAGCTAAATTCCAGATAAGTTTAGCTTCTAAGTCCTAAAACCTGGATGTGTCTCGAAGCTTACTAACCCAGATCGATTTAAATATAAGTTCTGATTCACCTATAGATTAGACCCCAACAATTATATAGGTGTATGCTCTGTGCATGCTAGTTTTCCTAGGGTTTGCATAACTAGAAAGAGTCTTTTTAATTTTTTGAGTCATTATGGATTCAGGTGCGGCACTTCGTCATTCTCATCGTTTAGAAGGACTTCCACCTTCCACATCTCCTCCTCCTTTGGGAGAGAGAAATAGACAGTCCGGGCGAACTACTTCTCACATTGATTCACACAAGATGGGAGATCACGAGGACAAGATTCCTGATATGTCTTCTCCACCTCAATAGGTTGGGAAGGAAGATCCTACTCCTGTATATGATCCTTCGCCAGAAATACCTTCACATTCCGGTTATGATCCCTCATTTACAGGTCATCGGTATTGGTTTACGGGCGACGAGACTCAGCATGAACCCACAAGCACTAGTTATGTTCATTATGGCATGCCTGATATCCCTACACATGATCCAGAACATCATGTTGAGTCAAAAGTTAAACCTAGCACTCCAGTTTATGGATCATCTTACAGTCCATTGCAAGGAGTTCCCCATATCCCTACTTATGGAGCTTCTCATGGGATATCCCATGGGACATCTTATGGAGCTTCTCATGGATAATCTTATGGACCATAGTATGGACAGAGCTATCAACCTATGTGGGTATGGGTATCAACAACCCACTTACTCCTCTAATTATGGCTTTGTAGCACCACATAGTCAAGGTACAACACATCATAATGCTTCCATGGATCCCTACATGAGTCAAATGGGAGTATGATATTATGGCCAAGGCCATGGTATTTACAGTAGTCAACCTTATATGAACCAAAACTATCAGGGAGCATGGCATAGATTGGCTCAACCTAGGCTCCCTTTCCTCATGACTTTAAATTTACCTGACTTGTTGAGACTAATGAATGATCCGGTATCTCATGACCCGGCTTGGCCAGCTGTCTCTAACAAGCTTCCCTCGGACATTCCCAAATTCGAGGACAAAGCAGGAAAAGATCCTAGTGAACACGTCACTACCTTTCACCTTTGGTGCTCTTCCAATTCCTTACACAATGACTCAATCCGTTTCAGACTATTTCAACGCACCCTCATCAGGCCTGCAGTGAAATGGTACATAGATTTACCAAGGGGGGCATTCGTTTTGTTTGATGACCTTTCTATGAATTTCCTCAATCACTTCCAGCTACCTGTGCGTTACGACGTTGGTACAGAACTCTTGTCGACATTTCGATAGGACAAAGACACACACATATCGGACCATATCAAAGAGTGGCATAGACGAAAGAGGTTGATTAAAGATTTCATACCACCGGAGTTTCTCCTTGAGTGGTTCCTTAAATCATTGCTACCTTACATCGAAAAGGATGTTTCTACATCCAGATTCTAGAATGAGGAACAAGCCATTTTTAGGGCATAGGAATTGGAGTTGATCTATGCTCAATCCAGAATATTATATGAGATCATACCTAATGCTTCGCGTTCTATTTTCGATCCCAAGATTAAGCCTAGACCACATACCGATGAAATTGTGGGTTGTACAAGTACCAAACCTACGGATTCGGTTGTGAAACAAGTGATTCAATTGTCTATTAATCAATCCACTTCAGGAAAAGCCATGGCTTTGTCTCAACCCACCCAAACAGTGAGCATACTTTCCATGCAATCATTGGACCAAAAGGGCAACCAACAACCTGGAAGGAATAAGAAAAAAACATAAAAAAAATCGTAAGGGTGGGAACGAGAATGAAAATGCCAATTTTAATGACAAGAACACCCGCAATGCTCGGGGGGACAAGCAGTCTAAACATAAGGTTAAGTTTCCTTGCAAATTTTGTAAGGATGACCACCTCACTCACTTGTGCCCTCGTATGGAAGACGCCTTAAGGTTCATAGCACAGGGCCCAGCTGTGTTGACCAATCCTTTATCCCATAATCAAAATATGAACTTGAGGACCCATGATCCTCATTCTGCGTTGGGTGGAGATCAAAATCCACCTGAAACCAGTACTGGTCAGGGTTGCATCAACATGGTGCATGCTACTTGTTTCTTCCTTTCACACATCTAGGTTACGTGGTAGAAATCTTCAAGCCACTCGGTGTGTCCTTGGGGGCAAGTCTCGAGTCAAGGCTGTCACCTTGTTCTTGACTCCTCCGTTTAGGCTCAACTCCTAACAAAGCAAGGGGGAAAGACCCTATTAAGTTACTAAGGATGATTACTTAGTGTTGTGATGTTTAAACTGACTGAGTTACTTAGGAGTTTGGAATTTAATTATAGATAATCAAAGATGGCAAGATATGAAAATAAACACACGAAAGCACAATGCTAAGACACAATGTATATATAAAACAAGAAAATAACCAGTGCCTTAGAATGGAGTCAGAAAATAGAAACAATGTACTTGCATGTGCTTGGAGTGAGTGTTTTGCGATTGCCTCTTGGTATGTTTTAAGTTAAAAATGAAGTGTGAGTTGATTAAAATTAGGCGAAGGGGGGACTCCAGATATACCCGAGAGTATTTGGAGTATGTCCAAAACTAAACCTTCACAGCTACCTGCAAGGAATATGTGGGATGAAATGGAGTCTCTGGGAATATTGTTCATAATGCACCCATTAGGGTGTGACAGAGATTGGTGCCCTGAGGTCACTTTTCAGAAGTTCCCGCTTCCTTTGGGTATTTTGCCACCGTAAAAGATTTGATCTAGGTGTTGGATTTTCACCTGATGGTTTGTCAGTTGGGGAGAGTGAGTCCTAATTATACTAGTCACGCAAGTGCTTTTGATATAGCTTGACTGATCAGATGAACCACAGCCAAGTGCAAAGCATACACATTGGAGTTTGTAAATTTTAGTAAGTTTTAAAGTGGGTGTTCTTGTTTAAAAGAAAACCATCCAGGAACTTCTTTCAATCCAAGTGGATCTCAATTGGGGAATTGAGGAGGGGTTAATTTTATGATATCTGAAAACAAATGATTGAAAATAAAATAGATACATGATTTTAGTTTTCTAATTAGTCCTACCACGAATCTCTTTCCCCTTTCGGGTCAATCGGGAAATCGTGGGGTAAGTATTATGATTACTTTGAAAACAAAAAGTGGAATATGAAATTAATACTAAAATAAATTATACTATCCTGCAAATTAGATCAATTCTAGTTTAAAAAATAAATGAGCAGAAAGCGACGAAAAGGACACCGACGCAAATCCCCCCAAGGGGGATGGGGAATGGGCTCGAAAGAGCCTATTCCAAAAATAATTTTATTTATTATTGGTTACAATATCAATAAACTGAAATATCAGAAACTTATTGGTCCTTATACAGGCTGAAACCAAGATCTTACAACTTTGCAAAAATTTTAAGATTTTAGTGAAAAGGGAGACCCCTGGGGGGATTTGAACGCTCCTGAGGCCACTTCGGACAGCAGCTTCCTTTATTTTATGTAATACCTGATAAAATACAGTGAGAATGTGATAATAACATATGCCCAAAATAATTTTAAGAGTACCTTTGGATCAGCCTACCTTATCTAAAAAAAAATGAAGTTAAAACTAGCTAAATAGGCGAAAAAGGAACCAAGGAAAGCCAGCTTTCCTTGGAATATTGGCTTGATGTTTGTGCAGCCAATGAAATATGCACTGATATTTCAGAATATTAAATTTTATAACAGCGAAAGGAAATCTAATGTATGCGATATACAAGTTTTCTTTAAATTTTCATGTAAAAAGACGATTTCCCTAAAGCTAGATCTAGAATGCTTATGAAAATTTTTTAAGTGCAAGATATAGGCTATAGGATTTGATAATATAGATATATGTTAGAATTACTTTTAATATGATATATATAATCAAAATCAAAGCTACAAGCAGAGTAACCGGGTAAAAATGTTGATTTTTTTTTAGAAATGAGAAGAAGAGGAGAGAAGCTCGGATCGTTGCTTGAATGGAGCAAGCTGAAAGGAGGCCCTTTTGTGGAGTGCTGAGGGACAGAGTCTTGAGGTTATTGGATAGGAATGGTGTCAATATATATCCACACCTTCATCTAATCGGGAACCTGCAACTAAATAACACAAGCCTACACACACCTCGTGAGATCTGGATATAGATGTATAAAGCAACAAAAATGAAAGATCATGCCAAAATAACCTTATTTAAGAATATACTAAAATTTTTGAGCATACATAATATTGATAAACAAGATCAAGCAATCTAGCTTTCCTATTTTACACCCTTACTATATTTAGCTGAATCCTTGAAGCCAGAACACAGAAGCAGCACAGAATTTGGCAAGAAATTGCAGCTACCACATCAGCAGCATAACACTGAGAATCCACACATACACATGCACTACATAGTATATCCTCCAAATCTTCTTTATTCACAAATGATGATCAAATACAGAGTTACAATGGCAATCCCTTTAGTCCAGCTCTAACTATCTTGGGAGAGGGAGCCTCAAGCAGGATATATACAAATTACAGGCCATCCAGCACAAGGGGGGCACAATTCCTCATGGAATCAAGTGAAATCAATTGATGGAGAGTTCATCAATGTAGAACTGAATATGAACTGAGCCCACTTGTCAACTGGGGGCTTGATTGAGCTAACACATCAACCCATACATCGACAAATCAGTCCACAGAGCATCCAGGAGACTCCACACATGTGGAGGAGAGAGAGAGGGTGCAATTCCCCATGAAGACAGCTGTAGATCAACTCTGGATCTAATTTGATCCCCTCCTTCAGTTAAGGATTTTTCAGATCCAGTCAATCTGCTTCAGATCTCACTGATTTCAATCAAATCGGTTGAGGATCCACTGATTTATGATTTTGGATTTGCTCCATTATTCATCAATTTATTAATTAAAATAATCAATAATTGATTTTTGGGGATTTCTGACCTGAGTGATGGAAAATCACTCAAAACTTAGGAAATAGTGGGTCCATGGGTTTACATGGTGCTCTTAGCTTGAAAATGAGCACCTACATGACTGAAACCGATTATTTGGCGCACTTTTATTACAAAATCAATTTTTCCAATTAAACTATTAAAAAATAGCCTAAGTTTTGGAAAATTAAATTTTAATAAAAAAAACACTGAAAAAACCAAAAAATTGAAAAACACCTAGGGGGACTTAGACATGTTCATATGACTCAAAAATGATTTCTAGCATGTTTATACATTGACGCATAGACTCTAATAACCTCAATAGGCCTAAATGCCAAGCCAACCACCCCAACTTTGGAGGTATGGAGTGAAAAACTTAGAAATTATCAGTCGTTTATTTAACAACCAATAATAACCAAGGGAAAAAACACCCTGGGCTGATCAGATTGACAAATGAAGTCTAAGAGACCGAGTCTTTTACAGACACTATCATGCTAGAACATTTATTACAATTCCCCCATGGGGTATGAACATGTGATATAGTACAACAAGCACTTCCCAGAAGTACTTCCAAGGGTCTTTTGCAGTCCGAACAAGTTAACCCTATCTAGTTCACCAAGCTCACTTGATAAAAACCACTAAGTACAACTTAGGTGGTAACATTCTTGCTCCATCTAGGACACATTCTCTGACTGATCTTCTATTCAAAGGAGAGGATGTGAGAACTCTGGAATCTCTGGGTCCTGCAAGGCAATTAGAGTTTGTCAGTAACATGTATATATAAGAAAAAATTAGCTATAAAAACAAACTAATGTACATAATTAATCTATAATGTGCAAAAAGGAATATTTTACAAAAACTAATATACAAAGGAAAATTTTCAACATGGTACAAATAACTATAATACAACAATATCTATGATACAACAATATGATATATACAATTTAGAAATACATCCAGGGCAGGGTTTAGAAATTGGCCCTGAAACCACCAATGCCACTGAAGGCATCAAACTGTCTTGGCGAAAAACAACTTGAGGAGGAAACCATTCACTGGTAAGCTCAATATTTCTCCTTCGAAGTCATTTAGGTAGAAGGAGTTCGTTCCTGCTATTTCATCGATGATGTACGGTCCCAACCACAGGCTGTCAAGCTTTCCATGTTTCCCAGGTTTTTCCCGTTGTTTGTCCCAACGTAGAACCGTGACACCTACTTGGAAGGACCCTGGCTGGGTAGACTTATCAAAGGCTCTCTTGACCTTGTTTGAATTTTTGATACTATGGTCAAGAGACTCTCTTCTACTCTCATCTAGCTCAATCAACTAGTTTATTTTATTCTGGATGGCCTCTTGATCTGAGCTGAATGTCTGGAGGAGCTGATAAACTAGAATCTTTAGATGGACTGGTAAGGTGACATCAAGGCCATAGACTAGTTCGAAAGGGCTCCTCTCGATTGAACTTTTCTTAGTGATTCTATCGTCCCATAATGCTAATTTGATTTTGCTATCCCAAGCCTTCTTATTGTCGCCCACAATTTTTTTTATTATGGTCATTAAGTTCTTGTTACTTGATTCTGCTAGACCATTTCCTTGGGGGTAGTAATTGGACGAGTGAGATAGGATAATGCCGTACTTGAAACAGAAAGATGACATCTCAGAAGAAACAAAGCATGGGCCATTATTTGTGATTATTCTAGTTGGCGCACCAAATATTGTGATTATCTTATCTTCTAAGAAATCCATGACTATAGCATCGGTTGCCTTCTTGGTGGGTATTGCCTATACCCACTTGGTAAAACAATCAGTGGTGGTAAGAATCCAAGAGTAACCATTACTCGAGTTATCTTTGAACTTACCGATGAATTCAAGCCCCCACTGCTAAAAAGGGGCTTGGACTACTATTGGATTTAGAGGCAAGGTTCTCATTTGTTGCTTTCCGGTGAATAACTGACACTAGGGGAAAACTCTAACAGTCTTGTACACATTTGAAAATAGGTTTGGCCAATAGTAGCCTGCTCTAAGGATTTTGTGGGTGGTTGTTTTTGCTACAAAATTTCCACCAAAAAATCCTGAATGGAACTCAACCATGAGTTTCTTGGACTCAGGTTCATTGACACATCTAAGTATCAAACCATCGGGGTTTCTCCAACCCAAACCATCTTTGGTCAAACAATACTTAGTTTCCTTTAACCTTAATGCCCTTCTTTTATGGCCAAGTAAGTGATCGGGGCATGTAAGGTTGCGGAGGAAAAATATGATGTTGGTGTACCAGGGGTGCTGTTCTAATCTCTGAAGCTCGTCTTATACACTTTGCTCTGAATTGCTTCTCGGGCATATTATTCCTAAAGCCTTTTCATTTCCTTGGGTCAACATCTTTGCAAGACCCTGTCCCTTAATTAATTTAGTAGGTTTTATCTCCAAATAATATTCTTGAATCTTTGAAACCCATTTACCCCTGATTCCTAGACAATCCTGCTGGGACATGATATCTTTAACAGCTGCATGGGGTACATATCCAATGATTTTGGAGTAACCTATATAAGTTCTGAAATGTTTAAGGGACTTGACAAGAGTATAGGCCTGTTTCTCCATCGTGGTATACTTCAATTCTGAATTTTGTAAGGCTCTACTCATAAAGGCTATGGGTTGCTCTTGTCCCTCCTTATTCTTTTGAAGTAAAATGTTGGCAATGGTGTCTTCTGACGCAAAGGGGAATATCTGGAATTCTTTGGAATAATCTGGACTAGTCAAGACTGGGGACATGGATATGGAATTTTTGATGGACTTGAATGCAAATTTTCCTTCATCCGTACACTCAAACTTAGCATCTTTCTTTAATATCTTTTGTAGAGGTTTCATTAATTCTGCTAAGTTTGGGATGAATCTTCTTATGAAATTGATTTGACCATTAAAGGACTGGAGAGCTTTTAGATTGTGAGGCAAGGGGACTTTCTTAATAGCTTCAACTCTCTCAAGATCAACCTTGACACCATCTTTAGAAATGATGTGCCCCAACAACTTGCCTTCATCAACTCCAAAGATTGACTTGGCGGGATTCAAGGAAATACCATATTTCCGACATCTTATAAAAACTTCCCTAAGATGACTTATGTGGTCAGATATTTCTTTTGAAAAAATAGTTAAGTCATCCCGATATATTTCAATTATTTTGCCTATAAGTTCTTTGAAGGAAAAATCCATGGCTCTTTGGAAGGTGGCATCAGCATTCAATAAGCCAAAAGGCATTCTTAGAAATTTATAGGTACCACAAGGTGTGGTGAATGTAGTATTATGTTGATCTTATTTATTTACCAACACCTGGTTATAACCAGAAAAGCCATCCAACATGGACATCATTCCTGATCCTGTTACTCTTTGAAGCAAAGTTTCCATGTCGGGTAATGGGTAATTATCTTTGAGGCATGATGTATTCAGATTTCTAAAATCTATACATATTTTAATTGACCCATTCTTATTTCTGACAACAACTAAGTTGGAGCACCAAGATGAATGTCTTGTAGGTGCTATGATCCCTGCTGCTAACATCTTCTGAAGTTCCTTCTGCACAATTGGGGCCAACTTATTTATTCGCCTAAGTTTTTGTCGGAAAGGTTTGGACTCCTTAGCTTCTTCTATGAGTGGAATAGTGTGTTGAAACACATCCTCCCTATAGGATTTAAGCTCATCATAACTAAAGGCCAACACATCTCTATACTCTTTGATTAGGTTGATCAAGTTGTTCCTTTCCTTTTCCGAAGTACCTTTTCCATTTTTTATTAACTTGGGATCCTTGTTAGTTCCTATGTTTATTTCCATATAATTCCCAGTTTTTATTTCTTCTTTTTGTTTTTTATGATGATCTTGACGATCGAAAAGATTCTCGAAAGATATAAGGCTACTTGGGATGTGATTCCTTTAATTATCCTCGCACTCCTGATACTCTTTACCTTCCTGCTGATAACTGATCTTGCAACCCTCAAACTCTTGTAGATTGTGGATGAATCTCAAAAGTTGCTCATCATATTTGAAAACTTGCAGTGGTCTATATTATCTCTAATTGAAGGTCTGAAATTGATTTCCATCTTTCCATTCCCATCAATCATTTCATCCGATGGCTGGAGGGTGGATGCTGCTACTGCTAATTTATCTGCTAACCCATTCATTTCCCTATGGACCTTTTGAATGTTAAGCGCATCAAACCATTCCATAGTCTCCCATGTGGCATTCCTATACTTTCTTAGTCTATCATTTTTGCATTGATACTGATTCTTAATCTAGAGGACAACTAAATCTGAATCACCCTTTATGTTCAACATCTTTATCCCCATATCTTTAGCGGTTTCTAACCCTAGGAGCAATGCCTCATACTCGGCTACATTGTTTGATGCTTCAAACTCTAACCTGAACGAAAAGTTGTATATTTTATCTGAAGGAGAGATGATCATGATGCCCGCACCCTTTCCAATTTTGGAATAAGCCTCATCAAAGTACATTTTCCAAACTTCATCAATATTTTCATTTTTAATGTTTTCCTTAATGGGGGCCATGAAATTTGACAAAATAGCATAGTTTCCAAAATTATCAGTGAAATGAACAAATTCATTTCTGGGATTCTTAGGGTTTTCTACATGTCATTTCCTCAGCTTTTCTCTGTGGAGAATCACCCTAGTGTTCTTTGACGCAGGTATAGTAGCATATGTCTAATCCATTTGAATGTGCCAACCAAGAATTGTGGCCCATTTTCTGTATAACAACATACCCCAATTATCTGGAACATCTATCACCACCACATCCATCGACATGTCGATATTAGGATACTTAGCCAACTTAACTTGTAAATTTAAGATTATCCCTACCACTTCAACTTCTCTTGCATCCATGGCACAAACATTGTGGTAGGGTCGGGTGACCCTTAGATTTAGCTACTCCATTACTTTTTTTGTCATGACATTTGATGAAGCACCTGAATCTAACATACAGTTATGAAGGAGAAGTTTATCAACTAAGAGGGAGACATAAAAAGGTGGGTGATCTTCTCTTCTCGGATCAACACTGTTGAGGACTATGGGCATATCTATGGGTTCAATATGTTCAGCTTCAAATATAGCATTATTATTAGGAAGAGGATCCTCTTCGATAATATTATGAGCTTTAATTTGACTATCCTCTAAGGCTTTCAACAACTTTTCTTTTTGACTAGGAATTTTAAGGACATTAGTTGCATAAACATGAATCTTAGCACTACTTATCCATTCTCCCATATCAATATTTGACTCAGGGACAATAGGAGTATCTGGGAGGGGAGGAGTGGTTACCTTTTGCTTTTACTATTTAGACGGTGATTGTTTTTCTCTTCTTTGATACACAACTCCCTTGAACCTGGCCTCCTTCATTTCCTTAATTGCTTCCGGAGAAGGCATTACACCATAAAAGTTAGAAAGGATATCCTTATCGAAACCGTAATCCGTGGCCTACTGCCAATGTTGGTTTGATAAAGGATAGGTTCGTCCTACCATGTACACATGATCAGACTCACCTGATGTTGTTTCTTGATTACTGACCTCCGCCATTCCATTTTCTATAACTTGGTTTGCTATATAGCAAGTGTCTTCTGGGTGGAATTGATCACAAGGTCTACACCATGGAATGACTTCATCTACCAGGTTAGTTGAGTCTAACTGGTTTGGAATCCTAGGTTCATGTTGAGGAGCCTTCTTCTGATACACTTGATTCTGTTTAGGCTGAAATTTCCTAGGTCCATTACTTCTTTCTAGTGTGATTATTCTGTTCTGAATATTATTCAATTGTAGAGATTGGTTTGTCATGAATTGGTTCTGACTAGTCATCACTTTTTCAAACAGGCTAGTTACCTTTTCCATGGGGTCTTTAGAGGTTGCCTTTTCCTCTAATTCAATGGCCTTTCCCTTCTCTTTGTTGTATGAAGTGTTTCCCCTAGTGTAACCTAGAATGTTGGATTTTCCCGAAGATTGCATATTCTTTTTTGTTTTCTCAGCCAGATCTTGAGCAGTTTTTAGATCGACCAGATCTTTCTCCCTTAATTGGTACCTCAAATCACCAGTGAAAGCTTCGATGTAAGATATGAGGATGGAGGCATCCCTTGGCTTGATTTCTCTAGGGAGGTCTGCAACCACACGCTTGAACTTAGTATTAAATTCATCAATGGTTTCATTTTCCATCTTCTTTATATTATGAAGGGCAGCAAGCAAATGTCTTGGTTCTTTCTTTCCCCCCCATTTCTTCTTAAAACCTCCTAGGAATTCATTAAGGGTTTTATATGAATCATCACCAAGGTCGCCATACCACTCCGCAGCATCATCCTCTAAGGATAAAGCAAAGAACTTCATTTTGACATCTTCATGGTCAGCAACAACACTATTGCAATAACTGACCAGGTGCTTTTCAAACTTTTAGAGATGAGTCTTGGCAGTGGTAGCATTATTTCCCTTGAATATGGGGAGCTTCTTGATAGCATCATTCAAAATTTCATGAGGAGCACCTGCTATCTGAGAAAAGTCAAGGGGTTTGTAAAATTCCGTCATTTCTTGAGATTGGAAGGTATGACTCTCTGCAAATATGTGATGGATATCTGAGAGGGATTAGTCTCCTAAATCTTCAAGGATTCTACAAGAAGTCTTCCTATTCAATATTTCCCTATTAAAAATTTCAGGATCAGGGAGAGGATTGAATAATTGTCAGTGGTTTCTTCGGGTAGAAATTATTGAAGGGATGTTAGATAGTGGAGTCACCAGATGGATCAAGTTTTAATTTTTATGTTTTTTAAAGACTAGATCAATCAAAAGTTTCTATCTTTTTAGTTGTTTAGAAAAAAGTTAAGCTAAGTCGTACTTGGGAATAAAAATATTTATCCCCAGCAACGGCGCCAAAAAGTGTTGCCGCCTTTCACACACCTGGGTTACGTGGCATAAATCTTCAAGCCACTTGGTGTGTCCTTGGGGGCAAGTCTCGAATCAAGGTTGTCACCTTGTTCTTGACTCCTCCGTTTAGGCTCAACTCCTAATGAAGACAAGGGGGGTAGACCCTATTAAGTTACTAAGGATGACTACTTAGTGTTGTGATGTTTAAACTGACTGAGTTGCTTAGGAGTTTAGAATTTAATTATAGATAATCAAAGATGGAAAGATATGAAAATAAACAAACGAAAGCACAATGCTGAGACACAATGTATATATAAAACAAGAAAATAACCAGTGCCTTAGAATGGAGTCAGAAAATAGAAACAATGTACTTGCATGTGCTTGGAGTGATTGTTTTGCGATTTCCTCTTGGTATGTTTTAATTTAAAAATGAAGTGTGAGTTGATTAAAATCAGGCGAAGGGGGGACTCCAGATATACCCGAGAGTACTTGGAGTATGTCCAAAACTAAACCTTCACGGCTACCCGCAAGGAATATGTGGGCTGAAATGGAGTCTCTGGGGCTATTGTTTGTAATGCACCCAATGGGGTGTGACAGAGATCGGTGCCCCGAGGTCACTTTCCAGAAGTTCTCGCTTCCTTTGGGTATTTTTCCACCGTAAAAGGTTTGATCTAGGTGTTGGATTTTCACCTGATGGTTTGTTAGTTGGGGAGAGTGAGTCCTAATTATACTAGTCACCCAAGTGCTTTTGATATAACTTGAATGATCAGACGAACCGCAGCCAATTGCAGAGCATACACACTGGAGTCTTGTAAATTTTAGTAAGTTTTAAATTGGATGTTCTTGTTTAAAAGAAAACCCTCTAGGAACCTCTTTCGATCCAACTGGATCTAAATCAGGGAATCGAGGAGGGGATAATTTTATGATAGATGAAAAAAAATGATTGAAAAATAAAACAGATCCACAATTCTATTTTTCTAATTAGTCCTACCACGAATCTCTTTCCCCTTTCGGGTCACTCGAGAAATCATGGGGTAAGTATTATGATTACTTTGAAAAAAAAAAGTGGAATATGAAATTAATAATAAAATCAAGTATACTACCCTGAAAATTAGATAAATTCTATTTTAAAAAAGAAATAAGCAGAAAGCGACGAAAAGGACACCGACGCAAATCCCCCAGGGGGGGTGGGGAATGGGATCGAAAGAGCCTATTCAAATTTTATTATTATTTATTATTGGTTACAATATCAGAGAACTGAAATATTAGAAACTTCTTGGTCCTTATACAGGCTGAAACCAAGATCTTACAACTTTGCAAAAATTTTAAGATTTTAGTGAAAAGGGAGACCCCTGGGGGGATTTGAACGCTCCTGAGGCCGCTTCGGACAACAGCTTCCTTTATTTTATGTCAGACCTGATAAAATACAGAAATAATGTTAGAATAAAATACACCCAAAATAACTTTAAGAGTACCTTTGGATCAGCCTACCTTATCTCAAAAAAATAAAGTTAAAACTAGCTAAACAGGCGAAAAAGGAACCAAGGAAAGCAAGCTTTCCTTGGGATCTTGGATTGCTGTTTGTGCAGCCAATGAAATATGCACTGATATTTCAGAATATTAAATTTTATAACAGTGAAAGGAAATCTAATGCATGCGATCTACAAGTTTTCTTTAAATTTTCATGCAAAAAGATGATTTCCCTAAAGCTAGATCTAGAATGCTTATGAAACTTTTTTAAGTGCAAGATATAGACTATAGGATTTGATAAGATATATCTATGTTGGAATTACTTTTAATATGATAGATCTAAGCAAAATAAAAGCTACGAACAGAGTAACCGGGTAAAAATGTTGATTTTTTTGTAGAAATGAGAAGAAGAGGAGAGAAGGTCGGATCGTTGCTTGAATGGAGCAAGATGAAAGGAGGCCCTTTTGTGGAGTGATGAGGGATAGATTCTTGAGCTTATTCAATAGCAATGGTGTCAATCTAGATCCACACCTTCATCCAATCGGGAACCTACAACTAAATAACACAAGCCTGCACACACCTCGTGAGATCTGGATATAGATGTATAAAGCAACAAAAATGAAAGATCATGCCAAAATAACCTTATTTAAGAATATAACTGAAATTTTTGAGCATACATCATATGGATAAGCAAGATCAAGCAATCTAGCTTTCCTATTTTACACTGTTACTATATTCAGTCGAATCCTTGAAGCCAGAACACAGAAGCAGCACAGAATTTGGCAAGAAATTGCAGCTACCACATCAGTAGCATAACACTGAGAATCCACACATACACATGCACTACATAGTATAGCCTCCAAAGCTTCTTTATTCACAAATGATGATCAAATACAGAGTTACAATGGAAATCCCTTCAGTCCAGCTCTAACCATCTTGGGAGAGGGATCCTCAAGCAGGATATATACAAATTACAGGCCATCCAGCCTAGGGGGGGCACAATTCCTCATGGAATCAAGTGAAATCAACTGATGGAGAGTTCATCAATGCAGAACTGAAGCTGAAATGATCCCACTTATCAACCGGGGGCTTGATTGAGCTAACACATCAACCCATACACCGACACATCAGTCCACAGAGCATCTAGGAGATTCCACACATGTGGAGGAGAGAGAGAGGGCACAATTCCCCATGAAGATAGTTGTAGATCAACTTTGGATCTAATTTGATGCCCTCCTTCAGTCAAGGATTTGTCAGATCTAGTCAATCTGCTTCAGATTTGACCGATTTCAATCAAATCGGCTGAGGATCCACTGATTTATGATTTTGGATTTGCTCCATTATTCATCAATTTATTAATTAAAATAATCAATAATTGATTTTTGGGGCTTTCTAACCTGAGTGAGGGAAAATCACTCAAAACTTAGGAAATAGTGGGTCCATGGGTTTACATGGTGCTCTTAGCTTGAAAATGAGCACCTACATGAATGAAACCGATTATTTGGCCCACTTTTATTACAAAATCAATTTTTCCAATTAAACTATTAAAAAATAGCCTAAGTTTTGGAAAAATTAAATTTTACTAAAAAAACACTGAAAAAACTAAAAAATTGAAAAATTGAAAAACACCTAGGGGGACTTAGACATGTTCATATGACTCAAAAATAATGTCTAGCATGTTTATACATTGACACATATACTCTAATAACATCAATAGTCCTAAATGCCAAGCCGACCACCCCAACTTTGGAGGTATGGAGTGAAAAACTCAGAAATTATTAGTCGTTTATTCAATAACCAATAATAACCAAGGGAAAAAACACCCTGGGCTGATTGGATTGACAAATGAAGTCTAAGAGACCAAGTCTTTTATAGACACTATCATGCTAGAAAATTTATTACAATTCCCCCATGGGTATGAACATGTGATATAGTACAACAAGCAATTCCCAGAAGTACTTCCAAAGGTCTTTTGCAGTCTGAACAAGTTAACCCTGTCTGGTTCACCAGGATCACTTGATAAAAACCACAAGTACAACTTAGGTGGTAACACTACTAAGGTTGTGACTCATGTGAAAGACTATGGTACATCACAATCAGACCTTGGGAAGGAACCCACTCCTACTGAGAGCCCTTTGCATATTGAAAACCCTATGGATAAACCTAAGATTGCACCTTGCATTCCTAAGGGAGTCCTAAATCATTTGGGGCACAATCCTAATGCCCGAGACACCCAGAACTATTTTGTTGTCGAGGATTTGGGCCAAACTCCTTGTGCAATGTCTGTGCTTGAAGTACTTCAAAGTTGTCCTTCGCAAAGGAAAGCTTTGCTTTCTTCTCTTGGGGTGAATGATGATATCTCTTCTTCTGTCATCAAATTTGAAACCATGGGACTACAACCTCACTTGCCTTACTATGTGTCTCTCTTTATTCATGTATAATGTCTTAACATGATTGTCAAAAGCACTGTGATTGACAAAAGCGTTGCTGCTTCCGTGATGTCTTTGTTGTGTTGGAAGGGTTTGGGTTCTCCCAAGTTGTCTAAATCCGCTACCATGTTGACTGAATTTGATGGTAGATCATTTTGGCTGCACATAATTCTTTCCTCTCTTAAGGTCCATTTGGGAGGGAAGACCATCACGATCGAGGTTGAGGTGGTTGATATGCCTGTTGATTACAATATTTTATTGGGTCAGAATTGGATGTATAGTATGCAAGCCGTATCCTCTTCTCTATTTCGAGTGGTATGATTTCCATTTAATGGGAAGATTGTTATGATTGATCAGACATCATTCAAGAATCTGAGTGTCAATGCATCTTCAAGAGCTTCTATCCCTATCATCGATCATTCTCAGCTGACAAATGGGAGTGTAGGTGTAGGCATGTATCCATCCCTTAAGGGGACCTTTAGTTGTCCTGCAGCTGTTCTTATGATCGGATCTAGTTTCAGTGGGGCTTCATCTTCATTGAATTTCGTGTCTTTTTGCACTACCCATATGGAAGATCCTTGGATTATTTCTTCACCGAGTCCTTCGAATGGACCTATTGAAATGGATGTGCCATTTCCTGTAGCAATGATAGTGTATCAAGCGAATCTTGATGGTGTTGCAAAGGCTAGTCCTTCCTCTTCGCTGATAAATGAGGAGGACCTGTATGTGCTTCCAGCATGGGAAGTTGAGTCCTCTCATGCACATGATTGATTTGATAGTGTTTTTCCATCAGATGAAGCTATTATTGAGGCTATGTATGGGGTTGAGCCACCTTAGGAAGAGTTACATCATAGATCTGATTTTCTTCGAGAGCATGATCGTTTTGAATGTGAGGACTTTAGGGAGATTCTTAGCGAGAAGATTGGTAGTCTTGTGGTTCCATTAAGCTCTCTTGGTTAGATGGCTGATGGGAACATGGTGAATATATCACCTACTATTCCTATCAATATCTCTAATGATCCTGGCAAGATTGAGAATGTCTATATTGGGGCTGTTAAGTCATGAATTTGTTTTCTTCAGTCTTATATTTTTCTTGTGATTTTTGTTTAAACCTTTCTCATTTGCTTACTTTTAGGGATTTTTGGTTTAGAGTGAATTTTTTATTTTTTGCCATTAATTTTTCATTATTTTTTGTTTTTTCTTATGACCTGAAGGGTTCTATAGGATATATGTTGATTAATAGTTTCACAAATAAACACTAAGATCAAGGTTTACCATATAAACCTTATTTAAAGTTGAGTTAATGATCAAAAAGCACTGAATTTGATTTTTTAAATATTCTTGTAGCACAATGGTTAAAATTTTACACTGGCGCACTACAAGAATATCGCGGGTGCAAAATTTGTCAGTTTTTATGCCAAATTCTCCAATGATTTTGCTCCTGGATGACTAATCACATGTGTAGATAGGTTTCATATGTGTTTCATCAAAGATAATCATGAAAACAGGTATTGGCTATGACGTGAGAGAGATCGTGGTAGTCAGAAGTTAGGGCTTGGAAAATCATGACAGACAGTGGAATGAGGCGAGATTGATGGGAAAGAGGTTCTCAGGTTAAGCATTACGAAGCTGGCGGAGAAGTGGAATCAAGACACATCGCCAAGAATTCAGAATTTGCAGTTGAGGAAGAAATTTAGGGTTGTCTAAGCATGATAGTTGGAAGTAAGATGAAGACTTGAGGCCACCTGGAGCATTAAATTCGACATTCAGCTAGTGCAAGAATCAATTTTTAACACTTGTAGCAAGCCAGGAGTGAGGTATTCCACGTGCCTTGATCATGGCCTGTTAAATTGGGGGTTTTACTATTAAGGCTTATAATGTTAAATTGATTAAAGAAAACGAAAATTCATATATTCAACAAACTCCCAATGGTGATAGATTAGTCCAAAAGGTTTAGATGAGCATCTTTGTTGTTAGTTAAGTTCAGCATCAGCTTTGTTAAACATTTTTAGTGCTCTGGATGACCTAAATTACCTAAACTTGGTACAAAAAATTCACAGCATTGATAATAGTACTGATTGTTAAAAAATCAAGGAAAAGCATCCATGGAGAATACAAAGGAGAACTGACTGTCAAAACTTTGAAAACTTGAGAAAAAAAGGCTGTTAGGTCACTAACAGGTTCTGAAAATTACACAGAAACATCATCAAGCTTTGGGAAATTAGATGAAGAGGAGTGGGAAGACCAATAGGGCTGAGCCCACTGAACTGAATTGGATAAACAAGTTTCCAGGTTGTGCTAACCTTTTTGAGAATGCTGGATGGTTGGACTTCTTCAAAAGGATTGATGGATATAATACCGAAGTTTCTCATAAATTTGCTCAATGTTATAGCCAAGATATAGTATCATTTGACACTCTGAAATTCAAATTAACTGTAGAGTTGGTGGCTGAAGCAATAGGGGTCAAGAATGAAGGAGAACTTTGGTTCAAAAAGGTGCCATTTACCTTCAATGCCCAAAGGTATCTATTGCCTGGCATTGTTCCAGACTGGAGCAAAGGAGTGCTTATCCAGAATTTCAGAGCTGAGTGGGTAGATCCTATCAAGGTTCTACAAAGATACATTACATGTGAAGGGAGGTATGCTTTTGTATTTAAGTATCATTTCAGGTTCCTGCAGCACCTTGCTGGTGAATCAAGGATGAATCGCCCTTTCTTCCCCTTAAAGAGTTTGCAGAAAATGTCAAGCAGGATCAAAGAGCATCATGACCACACTGCACAGTCCATTTTTCATCATGGATTGATCAAGCTTATTATTAGCACTATTCTGCAAAGAGAAGGAAAGACTTGGGACTACTTTCTCTTTTGGTTTGGGTTCAAAAATAACCAGGAAGGGAAGCCTACCAAAAAGCATGTTGATAAGGGACAAACCCTAATTCAAAAATTAAGACAAAAAGTCAAGGCTGAAGATAAGAAATGTGTCAAACTTGAAGAAGTGGCAGAACCTTCAAAGGGAGATTATGAATCTCAGCAGCCTTCAGTTGACAATGAGGAAAAAAATTTGCTTTCTATTGACAAAGAAAGCCATCCTGTACAAAATAAAGCACCAACAGAAGCACTCATTGATGAAAAAATTGTTTTTTTAGAAAAGGTTTTAGGAGAGGAAGGAGATACTAAGACCCAACAATGAATCCCAATTACCATTTGATCTGAAGATGAAGGATACTTGTTGGAAGGAAATGAGCTGACTGTCAGTGCTAAGACTAGGGTTGGCACACACAGGGAGTTCAACAATCAAGAGGATAAGACAGTGATGCCAAAGAAAAAGAAGATCAAGGTTAAATAATTTGCCTCTATCAAGAATCAAGGAAGAAATTTAAAGATGATAGGAGATTTTTCCCCAGGCTGGAGATCCAAAACTAGATCCAAAAACAAATTTAGGCTGAACATGAAAAAGCTACTAAACCCTAAGTTAAAGACAGAAGGGATAACTATGATTGATACTTCTTCTTCAGATGAAAAGATAGAATCTAGCAAAGGTAACAGCAAAGTGAAGAAGCCATTGAAGACAAAAGAAGAATCAAGCCTCACTCGAACTAGATTATCTGCTGTGTTTTTGGAATTACGAGGTGAAATGCTGAAGGAACAACAGAAAGAGGACATAGAAGTTTCTTATTCTGAAAACAAGATGTTGATGGATGAAGTTGCACCTACTGAAATAGATAATCAAGAAGATCCAAGTGTTTATGGTGTTTCTATAGAGCTGCTGCCTGAGGATGAGGACATCTTCAAAAAGTTGAATATCCCATGGCTTCCTAGTGAACTGCATAATACAACAGGAGGCAAGGCTTTAGACTCAAAAAAGGAAAATTTGCAAAGAACCATCAAACAGTATAAGCATCAAATGGAGTACATGCAAGAAACACATGATGGTTTGATCATAGATAATAGAAGACTCAGGGAAGACTTAGAAGAAGTGAATAATCATTACCAAGAACTTATTGCAGTCTCCAAAGAGGCCCTAAAAAGGAAAAGAAACTCAGATTTACAATGTGCAGAATTGAAACAAACTGTCAGAAGCCTACAACAATAGAATAAGGAGCTTACAAGAAGGATGACAGATATGGAAAGTGAGCAGCAGAAAGCTAGGAAAAATGCCCAAGCCTTAGATGGGATAGCTTTATTGGCAGAAGCTGCTAAAGACCTTTGAGCATTGTTAGCTAAAACAGTTACTTGTTATGTTTTTGAGGAATACTGTATTTTGTAATTATTATTTTGAAATTATCCTATCGATGAGTAGGCTAAAAACAGTTAGGGTTTAGACTCTAACTAATTTTTTGAAAAATAGTATTTAGGAGGGTCTCAAAGAGAACAAGGGGTTCGATTTTTGGGATGGCTTAAGGAGGTCTCTTGACTTATTGATGAACTAAGTACTTGACTCTCATGTGTATTTGATGAACAAAATTATGAAATATATGTCCCATTTTACCCTTCAGTCTGTGTTTTGGCTTCATTTCTATCTTGTTAAGCTACACAATTGATAATTTCATTGCTGGTTTATAATATTTATGCTTGTAGTGCTTGTTAGTGGTAGATGAACTTCAATTTTATGTTCTATTGGATACATGGTTTTTATATTATGCATCTATGTTATTCTTTACTTGTGATTTAGTTCTTATTTGGCTTATGAATGTATTCCCTTTGGTCACCAAAATTCACAACCAGAAAAACCTTTCAAAAACCCTAAAAACCTAGTTTTATTTGATTGAATGTTTGAGATTGTGTTGGCTTGTTTCTTTGTAGTCTAGAAAAAATTTCTGGCACAAACATCTTTGGTGCCGTTGTCGGGGAACGAAGTTGAAAACATATTTTCCCTAGGATACTTATCATTTCACTGGTTTTAAGAGGTGAACTTAAACCAGCACATTTTTAAGGCTACTTTTCACTAGTTTGTCACAGTGGCTACTAGGGGAGTTGGAACTAGAAACTGACCTATTTCACCATTGCAGTTAGGTGTTACAGATCCTGAATAGATATTGAGGACAGCAAGGAAGATTGGAAGGTCTCAGTCATTGCCATCCCTATGTGACCGTAACCAGTTGAATGGTTCATCACCTTCATCTGTGTTGAGAAAAGAAGAAGAAACTTCACCTTGGTTAAAGCCTATAATTCCTGACAATAGTTTCCAAGTTTTCACTGATCCTCAATATTTTAGAAAATCTAAAACAACATCTCCTGGTAAGATGCCTCTATTTCAGTTGAAAGTAGGTAAAAACCCTTTTCAGCCAAGTTCCAGCCAAACCTCTCCATCATCAAAGTCAGTTAGCCTTAAAATGGAAGCCAAAAATCTGCCTATAGACATGATGGACCGAATGGTTGCAGCCAGATATGCACCATTGGTTTTGCCTCATCCTTTAAATGCACTGCCTGGAGGTGACTATCAGAAATATTTTCCTAGGTTTAATGGACAGGGGGAAACTACAGCTGAAGAACACTGGGAAGCTTTCCTTAGTTATGTTGATAACCAAAACATTGAAGCCAAGGATGTATGGATGAGAATGTTCGTACAGAGCCTTGATGGAGATGTTTGGAAATGGTTCAGGGAGTTTCCTGCTAACTCAATCACTATCATTGAAGAACTTTGTGATCTCTTCATGAGACAATGGGGTGACACCAAATACCATACATACTACATAACTGAGTTCGGAGCCCTTAGGAGGAAAAAGGATGAAACTATTGTAGACTTATCAAAGAGGTTTAACAAAATGTACAGTAGAATTCCTGCAGAAATAAAGCCTACAGAAACATCTACAAAACTTACATATGCAAATGCTTTCAACCATGAATTTTCCTTACTGCTAAGAGAAAGGAGACCTATTTCTTTACTGAATATGCAGGATGCAGCTTTGGAGGTAGAATCTAACATATTGGCTTCCAATAGATTGAAGAAGGAAACAGCTCAGCAAATCTATGACAGGAAAGGAAAGAAAGAAGCAGCCCCAGGAAGTTCAGCTTCCCATTCTGCTGAAGAGAAAATTGATGAGATGGCTAAGTTGGTGAAAATTTTGACTACAAAATTAAACAAATTAGAGATAGAGAAAAATTCCAGCACGCCTATTCTAGAAGGTGAAAGAAACCCTAACAATAAGAACCAATTCAGAAGACAGTTTGCTCCCCATTTCATGCCTAGAGAACGAAGGAATAATGATATTCAGTGGGAAAGGAGAGAAACTGAGGACCAAAGCGTACCACCACCTCTTTAGAACAATGTTGCTGATGAAGAAGAGGTTGATGATGAAGTGATATGTGAAGATACTAACCAGGATATGAATCATTTTGGAGAAATATTGTCTAGGGGTTTTGTCACTAAAGAAGAGTTTCTGAATGAAGAATGCTATGATGCAGATATGTTTGAAATAGAGGATGATTTAGGCCTGAAAATGGTTGCTGTAACTGCTGATGTCTGCCAAAATGAGTTCAAGAAAACTGTGAATATGAGGTCAGGTCCAAAATAGGTTGTACAAAGCTCGAAGAAGAAGGTATCTTTCCCTGCTAAGCAGCCATCTGATCCTGTGATAGAAAAAAGACAAGTTTTAGAAAAACAAAAGAAGAACATGGAGGTTGAAGAGGTAAATAAAACTGTGCAGAATTTCAGCTTGGAAAATGAATTAGGAAAGTTAAAGTATCCTGTACCTTTAACTGAATTAATGAAAAACCCTTCATATAAAGAATCAGTTCTTAAGATGATTAATTCAGGAAGCAATCATCCTATTTCTGATACGGTAAATTTGCAAGAAGAAAACCCTCGCATTTTCATTGGATCAGCCTTGGCTAAAAAGACTGAAAATGAAGCAGGTGCTTCACCTCCATTTTACATTACTTTGACAGTTCATGAAAAAATGATACATAATTATTTGTTGGATTCGGGAGCATCACACAATTTAATGCCAAAGGCTGTTATGGAGGCTTTAGGCCTGAGTATCACCAAGCCCTACCATGATCTGTATGCATTTGATTCTCAAGCAGTGAAGTGTTTAGGGGTAATAAAGGACATGGTTATCAGTTTGGCTCAATTACCCATGAAAAGTGTGATCATGGATGTAGTGGTAGCTGATATTACACCTAAATTTAGGTTACTTATCTCTAGGTCTTAGGCAAAGAAATTCAGTGGAACCTTACAAATGGATTTATCATATGCTACTATTCCTGTGTTTGGAGGAGAAAACAAAAGACTATACAAAGAGCTTCAGTTTTCCTATATTGTAACAGATGACAAGAACCCTACCAACCACCCACTGTATGCTGTTGATAAAGACATGGGTACTTGCATGCTACATTTTAGTGATGATGACAATATTGCTGGTTTGTTACAAGTTGAAAGGGAACAGCTAGTAAAATGCAGTAGAGAACAGGAGGATGAGTTGTGGAAACTTTACTTTGATGGATCTTCTTGCAAAGAAGGTGTTGGAGCAGGGGTTCTTCTTATATCCCATGGAAGTGAAACAGTAAAGCTGATGTATAAATTAGAGTTTGTTACTACAAACAATACTGCTAAATATGAAGCTTTACTGTTAGGATTAAAAGCTACCAAAGATTTGGGCATTCAGCGGATTTCTGCATTTGGCGACTCTGAATTAGTTGTTCAACAGGTGAAGAACAACTATCAAGAGAAGCAGGGTTTGCTAGAAATCTATCGAAATGAGGTATGGGACATGATTGAAAATTATTTTGTATCTTTTAACATCACCTATATTCCAAGAGACCATAATTAGACTACAGATTCATTGGCCTTGGCTGCTACACACTTTAGAATCCCCAAGACCACACAGTTGAGGCATCCCATTGAGGTTAGGTAAAGACCATCTGTACCTAATAATATAAAGTAGTGGAGAGTGTTCAAATATGACATTAAGATTAAAAGGATTTTAGAGCTTACTCATGAGTTTTCAAATTCCCTGATTGATTAAGAGGAAGATGAAGAGGATGGACATGTGGAAGAGATTGCTAAAAATGAAATAGCTGGACACAAAATCATTGAGTTAAAAAGTAATTTCATTCCAAAGGGTTTGGTACCTTTGGAAAGGATATTTTCAAAGATGATACACTCTTAAAACCTATTGTATAGTCCTCAGAAGAGAATGTGGTGGATTGTAACATTGGCTCTGCATAACAGCCTAGAATGGTAAAAATTTCTAAAGCACTTACAGCTGAACAAAGAAATGGGTACATTAAATTGTTAAAGGAACATGTTGATGGTTTTGCATGGTCTAATGAGGAATTGAGAATGTATGACACTGGAATTATACAGCATAAAGTCCCTTTAAAGCCAAATGTCAAACCTTTTTGTCAGAAATTAAGAAGGATTAATCCAGCCTTGTTTCCTGTTATTGAAAAAGAGGTGAAGAAGTTATTGGATGGCAATATCATAGTGCCCCTCAGGTACTCTTCATGGGTGGATAATCTAGTTCCTGTTAGGAAAAAGAATGGAGAAATCAGGTTCTGTGTTGACTTTACAAATTTGAACAGATCTTCACTAAAGGATAATTACGGTCTGCCTAAAATTGAGCAAATATTGTAGAAAGTGGTCGGGGCATAGAGGATTTCAATGGTTGATGGTTTCTCATGGTACGATCAAATTTCTATGCATCCTGATGATAAGGAGAAAAAATATTTTACTACTCCTTGGGGAACTTTCATGTATGATAAGATGCCTTTTGGTCTGATTAACACTGGAGCCACTTTTCAGAGGGATATGGACATTGCTTTCGTCGATGAAAAATACAAGTTTGTGGTAATCTACTTGGATGATATTACTGTTTTCTCACAATCAGATGATGAACATCTGAAGCATTTGAAGTAGACTTTCCTGAAATGTAGAAAATTTGGCTTGTCTTTGAACCCAAAGAAGTCACACTTTGCTGTATAGGAAGGTAAATTGCTTGGTCATTTAGTCTTTGCTGATGGTATAAGGATTGACCCTAAAAGGGTAAAAGCTATATTGAAAATAAGTTTACCAAGGAGTAAAAAATATGTCCAATCCTTCATTGGTAAAATCAACTTTCTGCTTTGGTTTATACCAAACTTTGCTGAGACTATCAAACAGATTACAGTCATGCTGAAAAAGGATCAAGAAGTCAGGTGGACCACTGAAGCAAAGAATGCATTTGAGAAAATCAAAATGGCTCTTACTGAAGCTCCTGTATTAGTAAGCCCATATTTTACCAGAGAATTTCTTACATTCTCATTTGCATCAGAACATACAATAGCAGCTGTTTTGTTGCAGAAGAATAAGGAAGGACTGGAACAACCTATTGCATTCTTCAGCAAAACTCTCAGGGATTCTGAATTAAAATACAGTATCTTAGAAAAACAGGCCTATGCTTTGGTAAAATATTTAAAGTTTTTAAGAATCTATGTTCTGCATTCTAAAGTTATTTCATTTGTGCCTAATGCTGTTGTAAAAGATGTTTTGACACAGCCTAATAGTCAAGGGAAAAGAGGCAAGTGGATTTCTAAAATCATGGAGTATGATGTATATATCAGACCTACCAAACTAGTCAAGGGGCAGCGTTTAGCCAAGCTGTTGGCTGAATCAAATTGTCAAGATTTGGGATTGCATGTGATGACTGAAGAGTTAGCACAGGAAGAATATCAAGCAATCTTGGAAAAAGAGAAGATTATGGACTATTGTTCAACATCTACATGGTACGCAGACATTGTGTATTTTCTGTTGTTTTTGCAATGTCCTGAGCATTTAGATAGAAAAGCTGCTAGATATTTAAAGCTAAAAGCCACTAAGTATTGTCTAGTAAAAGAGCAGTTATTCTGGAAAGACCCAGGTGGTATTCTACTCAGATGCTTGGATAAATCTGAAATTGAAGGAGTAATTTTTGAATCTCATGAGGGTGCTTGTGGAGGTAACAAGTATTGGAAGACAACAGCATACAAGATTTTAAGAGTTGGGTACTATTGGCGCTCTTTGTTTGCAGATGTATATCAGCAGGTGTTATAGCGGATTTCACCACTCTAGGTGAATCACACTTTGTATGGCCTTCCCCTGTCCCGCTGCAGACTCTTTAGACCCCATGGACTATCTTTTATCCTTTGATGTTTCCTTGATCATCCCTAAAACTATATGAAAAATGATATACGTGGATTTTTACCCAATAACCGCGTACATATGTGGGTTTGACCCCTATAACCACGTACATTGAGATGTGTGCATAATCCAAATCCTTTTGGAGTTTTCCTTGACATGGATCCGACTCATTCGACTCCTGGCCTTCCACATGCCTTGATATTGCTTAGATTTGACCCTTCATTATCCCTTGTGAAGCTATATAAGGAACCCCTTGGTACATTGAAGGCATGGAGAGAGATTGAAAGCAAAGAAACTATAGTCCATTGTTGCTGGAATTTATACTTGAGTCTGCATCCCTTTGTCCCTTTGGAGCACTTTTGTGTTCTTCCCAAGCTTGCCTTTTGCTAGTGAGCTTGCTATCATGAGATGGAGGATTGAGGTGGTGGAGGCCCAAGTGGGGGATTCAGTTTCTTCGGTTCGTAGACGTGCCGTCAGAGGTTGTATCTATCTTGTAATCTCTGATTTATATTAATAAGAACTATCTTTTCCTGTCCAATGATGTGTATTTGATTGAATATTGTATCCATTGGAATATGTCAAATGCTTTTACATTATTGATTATATATGCTAGAATAGATATAACACCATGATATATAGTATCCTTGTATTGTTTACTTGTTGTTGAGGGAGTATTATATCAATTCAAGCTAAAGATTGGAAAGCTCAACGGGGATCTACTTCAACAGTCCGGAATAAGGTACGAGGTCTGATCCTTTAGTGTTAGACATTTTATTTCTATTGCATATTGGGAAAGATTGATTTCTGGAGTCAAAGGTATCTATTGTGGTACCCCAAGCCATCGTAATGTCTCTCTGTAATAGAATTAGCGACTCCACTGGGGAGTTCCTAGTAGTTGTCCTTTGGGGGTGATTTTCTCGGCATTCAATGTATTTGAATTGCTCTTTCTCTCTTCTTTCTGTGTCAGGTCTTGGGGCATGTATGTCTGGTAGAGTCTGATTGGAGTGAAGTTTGTCTCAGCCTATCTGTTTTCCTTGTTTTATGCACCTTTTCTTCCTGTACGCAGGTTTTTGATTTACAGTCGCGTATACACGTGGTTTCCTCTGTGATTTCCGCATATACATGCGGGTTTACTGTGAACAGTCACGTATACCCTGGTTTTTTCTCTTTTGTGGAAGATAATTGGTTGTTGGGTGAATGCTGTTAGTTGCTAAGTCTCCTTTGGCACTTCCTGAGTCTGTTTTGACCTCTCTTTCTGACTGGAAACATTTTTTTTTAGCCTAAATTTTTTTTTAAGGAAAGTTCTTGTCATGGCATTTTCAATTTTTTGTTTGAGATTAGTGCATTAGAGTTCTTTTACCTTAGTGCTTTGCTTGAATGCTGTTTATGTGTGCTTGAAGAGTGTGGGGGTGGTAGAATCATTCTTTTGCTTTTTGCATCTCTTATATTTTCAAAAAATCCAAAAACATTTGCTTATCATAATGCATTGCATTTTGCACTTTGCATTGTACTTGCACTAGATCTAGATTTTCTTTGGAGTACTAGTTAGGACTTCATATAGGAAAATTTTGCATTCATCATTTGAAGAAGAATTGTGTATTTCACGTAGTAGCATACCCTATTTACATGGACACAATGCATTTGCATTGATTGTTATGGTGTGCATTTTACTTCATGTTGCGTCATAACACCACTAGTTGCACGACCATATTCTATTTTTGAGTAATAAAGCCAACTAAAATCAACGCTAATTAAAATTAATTACACTCTTTTCTTTTCTAGGGTGCACCAACAAGCTTAGGTTTTAGGATCTTGGAATAGTTCATTGTAAGTCAATTCTCCAAGATCACTAAACAACAACATCTAGGTGTCTATCCAGGGAGTGTGTGAAATCCTTGATATAACCATCATTCTCAAGATCCTCCTCTCAAATGGGAGTTAAGAACGAGGCATTGTGAGTGGTTATTGATTGGGATGACCCCTAGTCATAACTGAGTAGCACCGGAGATATTTCCAGGATTGTATTCGTATCTGGGGGCTCTTTTGAGAGTTTCGGGCTTTGCTACCCTGCCCATACGGTCAATCCCGCTTGCAACTATCCGCCTGAGCTTTGATTATATTGAGGTGACCTTAGTGACCTTACCTAGGATATCAAGGGGGTACTTGTAGAGGTTATTTTGTAGGTGTCCCAGCCAGGTTGGGGTTAGACAGCACAGTCGCTTTAAGGGTTGAAGCTGAGGGCCACAATAATTGGTTACGTACCTCCGCTTATTGTGTATGGGAATCTCAGGCCTCTCCTAGGTGAGACATACCTGCTTCATTCGGGAGCTCACTTATACATCCCTTGTTTGCTTGCATTTGGCTTTAGATTTTGTTAGTAATTTCTCTGTGCATGCTAGTTGTCCTAGGGTTTACGTAAATAGAGAGTCTTTGCTATTTTTGTTTTGAGTCATTGTGGATTTGAGTGCGGTTCTGTGCCATTCTCGTCGGTTAGCAGGACTTCCGCCTTCCACTTCTCCTCCTCCCTTGGGAGAGAGACCTAGACAGTCCAGGCGGACTATGTCACACACTAATTCACACACCATGGAGGATCATTCAGAGACTATGCCTGAGCCACCTCCTCCCATTCGTGTTGACGATGGGGAATTTAATCCTACATACGATCCTTCACCTGGCCTAGCTGAGTTCGGTCCTATGATTTCCCAGATAGGATCTTTGCATGATAGACCTACTCACCCTAGGGATGATTCCCTGTTTACACATTACTGGTATGGAATGCCGGAAGATGCCAAGACTCATTTTGAACCTGCCAGCACTAGCTACGGTAGTTATGCTATGACTGGTTTTCCTATGCACGATTTGAAATTTCATGTCGAATTCGACTTCGAGCCTAGCACTATGCCTGGGGGCAATCCCATTCCTTACTTTGCAGAGAGGTTTGGGAGTACTAGTCACATTGCACCTTCTGTCCCAGTGGTGGAAGCTACATCTCATCTCCCTCCTAGGTCTAGGGTTAGCGATCTGATTAGGATACCAGGTCCAAGATGGGTGACGATAGGTGGTAGTACATATCTTATTACTTAGATTCCTTTGTCCTCAGTTCCGAGTTCTTCAAATGTACATCCTCCACCTTATTCACGTGGTCCTTCGAGCCGATATATGGCTACGAGTCAGGTCCATACTGCGGTTACTAGGCCGATTGTGTCTCAAGTTCATAGACCACCCGCTGCTTCAGGAGGCTATATTCATGCTTATAGTGGTCAGCTTGTCACGTCCTGGGTGTATATACCTACTTCTGGTATGCATGTTCCCCCTTCTGGAGCTTATCTTCCTACCTACGAAGTGTCCCATGGGACATCACATCTGATGACCTATGGACCTTATCACGAGACATAGTATGGATAGGATTCTTCACCTTACGGAGGTGGGTATCAACAACCTGCTTACTCTCCTAATTACGGCTTCGTAGCTCCTACTAGTCAAGGTCCACCTTACTATGGTACTTCCACATCACCCTATACAAGTCAGACAGGAGGAGGACACTATGGCCAAGGCCATGGTAGTGCTCAAACCTATGTGAACCAGGGAGCGGTCCATCGACCTCATCATCCTAGGCTCCCTTTCCTCGTGACATGTAACCTTCTTGACTTATCGAGATTTACGAACGATCCCGTGGCTCATGACCCAGCTTGGCTGGCTGTCCCTACCAAGCTTCCTTCGGACATACCTAAGTTTGAAGGAAAACCGGGAGAGGATCCGAGTGAACACGTTACCATGTTTCACCTTTGGTGCTCTTCAAATTCGTTACATCAGGACTTAGTCTGCTTACGAATATTTCAACGCACCCTCACAAGGCCTGCTGCGAAATGGTATATAGAGTTACCAAAGAAAGCTTTTACCTTGTTCGATGATCTTGCGATGACTTTTCTTTATCACTTCTAGCTACCAATGCGCTATGACATTGGTACTGAACTCTTGTTGACATTTTGGAAAGATAAAGCCACCCATATTTCTGATCATATTCAGGAGTGGCGTAGACGGAAGATATTAATTAAGGATTTTATACCGCCAGATTTCCTTCTTGAGTGGTTCCTCAAGTCTTTATTTCCATATATCGCGAAGGATGTTTCCACATCCAGAGTGCAGAATGAGGAACAAGCAATATTTAGGGCACAGGAACTGGACTTGATTTATGCTCAGTCCAGTTTGTTGTGTGAGATTATTCCCAATGCTCCTCATTCCAGTTTTGATCCCAAGGTCAAACCTAGACCACATGCCAATGGCATTGTGGGTTGTGCAAGTGTGAAACCTGCAGATTCGGTTGCAAAACAAGCTAGTCAATTGTCACTCAACTAGTCTGCTTCAGGACAAGCTACGGCTTCATCTCAACCCACCCAAATGGCGAATGTAATTTTGGTGCAATCGTTGGACTGGAAGGGTAACGAGCAGCCCAGACAAAATAGAAGAAAGGGTAAGAATAATAATCGAAAGGGTGGGAATAGGAATGAGAATGCTACCAATAATGACAAAAACAATCAAAATGATGGCGGGGACAAGCAAGCGAAATATAAGGTTAAGTTCCCTTGCAAGCTATGTAAGGAAGATCACCTCACTTACTTGTGCCCTCAAATTGATGAAGCTTCAAGAATCTTAGCATAAGGCCCAGCTGTGCTAAAGAACCCTTTACCGCATAACCAGAATATGAACTCAAAGTCCCAGGAGAAATCTAGTGACAATGATCCACCAGAGACTAGTGCTCATGGGTGCATTAACATGGTCCATGTTGCTAAGGTTGTGACTCGTGCAAAAGATTATGATTCGTCACAACCCAACCCAGGAAAAGAACCTGATCCACCAGGAACCCATTTTTGCATTGAGAAACCTGTGGATAAACCTGAGGCTACACCTCGCATTCCTAAGGGGGTACTTACGCGCTCGGGGCATAATCCAAATGCCTGAGCCACCCAAAATTATTCAGTTGTCGAGGATTTGGGCCATACTCCTTGTGTGATGTCTGCATTGGAAGTGCTTCAGAGTTGTCCTTCGCAAAGGAAGGCTTTGCTTTCTGCTCTTGGTGTGAACGGTGATGATTCTTCCTCAGTGATTAAATTTGAAACCGTAGGACATCAGCCTCGCTTTCCCTACTATGTGTCACTTTTGGTACACGTAGAATTTCTTAATATGATCGTCAAGCACACTGTGATTGACGAGGGCACTACTTCATTTGTGATGTCTTTGTCCTGTTGGAAGGGTCTTGGTTCTCCTAAGTTGTCGAAATCAGCGACTATGTTAACTGCTTTTGATGAGAGATATTTTAGGTTGCACGGCATCCTTCCATCCCTTAAAGTCCATTTGGGGGGAATACCATTGCGATAGAGGTTGAGGTGGTTGATGCACCCCTCGACTACAATATCTTGCTGGGTAGGAACTGGATGTATAGTATGCAAGCTGTTGCTTCTTCCTTGTTCCGCATTGTATGCTTTCCACATAATGGGAATATTGTAACGATTGATCAAATGACATTCAAGAATTCCTCTGTTACGAAATATTCGGGAGCTTCGGTCCCGATCGTTGAACACTCTCAGCCAGCAACTGGGAGTGTGGGTGTAGGCATGTATCCATCCCTCATGGGAAGCTTTAATTTCCCTGCATCGTTCCTCATGATAAGATCTTGTTTCGATAAGGCTTTGACTTCTACGAACTCAGTGTCTTTTCGCACAACTCATATGGAAGATCCTTGGATTCTTCCTACACTAAGTATTTCGAGTGAGCCTATTGAGACCAACGTGCTGCTTCCTGCAGCCATGATAGCTTATCAAGCCAATCTTAAGAATGTTGCAGAGCCTTGTTCTTCCTCTTCGTGGACGGAAGAGGAAGACCCCTATGTGCTGCCGACATGGGCAGTATAGTCTTCTCATGCCCACGACTGTTGTTATAGCGGATTTCACCACACTAGGTGAATCACACATTGTATGGCCTTCCCCTATCCCACTACAGACTCATTATTCCCTATGGACCATTTATTGTCTTTTGATGTATCATTGACCATCCCTAAAAACATTAGAAAAATGATATACGAGGCCTTTTCCTCGATAACCACGTACATATGCGGATATTCCCTCTATAGTAGCGTACATTAGGATGTGTACATAATCCAAAGCTGTTGGACCGTTC
>LPNX010469635.1:5050-27390 GCA_001517045.1 Pseudotsuga menziesii | reverse complement strand
TAGATGTTTTTATTTCTATTGCATATTGGGAAAGATTGATTTTTGGAGTCTAGATGTCTGTTGTGGTACCCCAAGCCATAGGAATTTCTCTCCGTAACAGAATTGGCGAATCCACTAGGGAGTTCCTAGTAATTGTCCTTTGGGGGTTGATCTTTTGGCATTCAATGTATTTGAAGTGCTCTCTCTCTCTTGTTTCTGTGTCAGGTATGGGGGCATGTATGCCTGGTAGAGCCTGATTGGTGTGAATTTAGTCTCATCCTGTCTGTTTTCCTGGAATTTTTGCATCTTTTTCTTCCTGTATGTGGGTTTGTCACTTACAGTCACGTATACACGCAGGTTCCTCTGGAATTTCCGCGTATACACGTGGGTTCACTGTGCACAGTCGCGTATACCCTGGTTTTTTACCTTTTTGTGGAAGATAGTAGATTGCTGGGTGAATGTTGTTAGTTGCTGAGTCTCCTTTGGCACTGCCTGAGTCTGTTAAGGCCTCTGTTTTTGACCAGAAATGTTTTTTTAGCCTAAATTTTTTCTTTTAGGAAAGTTCTTGTCATGGCATCTTTGCTTTTTTGTTTGAGATTAGTGCATTAGAGTCCTTTTGCCATAGTTCTTTGCTGGAATGTTGTTTATGTGTGCTTGCAGAGTCTGGGGTGGTTAGAATCATTCTCTTGCTTTTTGTATCTCTTTATTTTCAAAAAATCCTAAACATTTGCTTATCATTATGCATTGCATTATGTATTTTGCATTGTACTTGCATTAGATCTAGATTTGCTTTGGAGTAATAGTTAGGAATTCATATAGGGAAATTTGCATTCAGCATTTGAAGAAGAAATTATGCATTCACGTAGTACGCATACCCTATTTTCATGGACACAATGCATTTGCATTGATTGTTAGGTGTGCATTTTACTTCTTGTTGTGTCATAACACCATTAGTTGCACGACCATATCCTATTTTTGAGTAAATAAAGCCAAATTAAAATCAACGCTAAATAAAATGAATTACACTCTTTTCTTTTTTAGGGTGCACCAACAAGCTTAGGTTTTAGGATCTTGGAATAGTTCATTGAAAGTTAATTCTCCAAGATCACTAAACTACAACAACTAGGTGTCTGTCCAGGGAGTGTGTGAAATCCTTTATATAACCAGCGTTCTTAGGAAGCTCCTCTCAAAAGGGAGTCAAGCACTAGGCAGTGTGAGCATTTGTTGATCGGGATAACCCCTGGTTGGTAACTGTGTAGCACCGGTGATATAGCCAGGATTGTATTCGTATCTGGGGGCTCTTTCGGGAGTTTCGGGCTTTGCTACCCTGCCCATACGGTCAATCCCACCTGCGACTGTCTGCCTGAGCGTTGATTATATCAAGGTAACCTTAGTGACCTTACCTAGGATATCGAGGGGGTACGTGTAGAGGTTGTTCTGCATGTGTCCCGGCCAGGTTGGGGTCAGACAGCACAGTCGCTATACGCGTTGAAGATGAGGGCCACAATAATTGGTTTCGAACCTCCGCTTGTGGTGACAAGGACCTCTCAAGCCTCTCCTAGGCGAGACATACCGGGCACATTCGGGAGCTCACTTATCCAGCCCTTGTTTGCTTGCTTTTGGCTTTAGATTTGATAGTGATTGCTCTGTGCACACTAGTTGGCCTAGGGTTGATGTAAATAGAGAGTCTTTTCTTTTTTGTTGACTCATTGTGGAGTCGGGTGTGGTTCCATGCCATTCTCGTCAGTTAGCAGGACTTCCGCCTTCCACTTCTCCTCCTCCTTTAGGAGAGGGTCCTAGTCAGTCCAGGCAGACTGTGTCACACATTGATTCACACACCATGGAGGATCATTCAGAGATTATTCCTAACCCACCTCCTCCTATTCGTATTGACGATGGGGAAATTACTCCTACGTATGATCCCTCACCTGACCTAGCTGAGATCGGTCCCATTATTTCCCAGATAGGATATTCACATGATAGACCTACTTATACTAGGCCAGATTCCCCATTGACCCGATACCGGTATGGAATGCCGGAAGATGCCGAGACTCACTTTGACCCTCCTAGCACCAGCTATGGTGGTTATGTTACCACTAGTTTTCCTATGCACGATTTGACATTTCATGTTGAATCCGACTTTGATCATAACACTATACCTGGGGGCATTCCCATGCCTTACCTTGCGGAGAGGTTTGGGAATACTAGTCACATTGCACCTTCCATCCCAGCGGTGGAAGCTACATCTTATGTACCTTCTAGGTCTAGAGTTAGTGATCCCATAGCGATACCAGGTTCTAGATAAGTGACGATAGGCACTAGTACATATCTTCTTACAGAGATTTCTTCGTCCTCACTTCCGAGTTCTTCAAATGCAAATCCTCCACCTTACTCTCATGGTCCTTCGAGTCGTCATGTAGCTATGAGTCAGATCCGTACTGCAATTACTAGACCAGTTGTGTCTCAAGCCTACATACCACCCGTTGTTTCGGGAGGTTATGTTCATGTTTCTAGAGGTCGAGTTGCTACTTCCTCGACATATATCCCTACTTCTGGTATGTATATTCCTACTTCCGGAATGTATATTCCTACCTATGGAGTGTCTCATGGGGCATCGCAGCCGATGACCTATGGACCCTACCATGGGGTGCAGTATGGACAGGTCTCTCAACCTTATGGAGGCGGGTATTCACAACCTGCTTACTCTCCCAACTATGGCTTTGTAGCTCCTACTAGTCAAGGTCCACCTCATTATGCGACTTCCACGCCACCCTATACAGGTCATACAGGAGGAGGTCACTATGGCCAAGGTCATGGTGGTAATCAATCCTATGTGAACCAGGGAGCGGTCCCTAGACCTCATCATGCTAAACTCCCTTTCCTCGCGACACTCAATTTACCTGACTTATCGAGACTTACGAATGATCCTGTGGCTCATGACCCAGCTTGGCTAGCTGTCCCTACCAAGCTTCCTTCAGACATACCTAAGTTCGAAGGAAAACCAGGAGAGGATCCGAGTGAACACGTTATGACATTCCACCTATGGTGCTCTTCCAATTCATTGCATCAGGACTCAGTCCGCTTGATACTATTTCAACGCACCCTTATAGGGCCTGCGGGGAAATGGTACATAGAGTCACCTAGGGGTGCCTTTACTTTGTTCGACGACCTTGCGATGTCTTTCCTTAATCACTTCGAGCTACCAGTACGATATGATGTCGGTACTGAACTCTTGTCGACATTTCGGAAAGATAAAGCCACCCATATTTTTTGATCATATTCAGGAGTGGCGTAGACGGAAGAGATTAATCAAAGCCTTTATACCGCCGGAATTCCTCCTTGAGTGGTTCCTCAAATTGTTATTGCCATATATCGCGAAGGATGTCTCCACATTCGGAGTGCAAAATGAGGAACAAGCCATCTTTAGGGCGCAGGAACTAGACTTGATCTATGCTCAGTCTGGTTTGTTATATGAGATTATACCTAATGCCCCTCGTTCTAGTTTCGATCCAAAGGTCAAACCTGGACCACATGCCGATGGCATTGTGGGTAGTGCAAGTAAGAAACCTGCAGGTTCGGTTGTGAAACAAGTTTCTCAATTGTCAATCAACCAATCTACCTCGGGAAAAGCTACGGCTTCGTCTCAACCCACCCAAACGGCAAATGTACTTGCTGTGCAATCGTCCGACCAGAAAGGTAACCAACAACCTGGACGGAATAGAAAAAAGGGTAAAAACAATAATAAGAAGGGTGGGAATAAAAATGATAATGCCAACAATAATGACAAGAACAATAAAAATGCTGGGGGGGACAAGCAAAATAAGCGTAAGGTTAAGTTTCCTTGCAAGCTTTGTAAGGACGATCACCTCACTTACTTGTGCCCTAGGATGGATGAAGCTTCGAAGTTCATAGCACAGGGCCCAGCTGTGTTAACGAACCCTTTACCGCATAACCAAAATATGAACTCGAAGTCCCATGATAAATCTAGTGATGAAGATCCACCTGAAACTAGTGGTTGTGGGTGCATTAATATGGTCCGTGCCGCGAAAGTTGTGACATGTGCAAAAGATTATTCTTCATCACAACCCAACCCAGGCAAAGAACCTGATCCACCAGGAACCCCTTTGCGTATTGAGAAACCTGCGGACAAACCTGAAGCTGTACCTTGCATTCCTAAGGGGGTACTTAAGCGTTCGGGGCATAATCCAAATGCCCGAGCCGCCCAGAACTATTCAGTTGTCGAGGACTTGGGTCATACTCCTTGTGTGATGTCTGCATTGGAGGTGCTTCAGAGTTGTCCGTCGCAAAGGAAGGATTTTCTTTCTGCTCTTGGTGTGAATGGTGATGATTCTTCCTCAGTGATCAAGTTTGAAACCGCAGGACATCAGCCTCGCTTGCCCTACTATGTGTCCCTTTTGGTGCATGTAGAATGTCTTAATATGATCATCAAGCATACTGTGATTGACGAGGGCGCTGCTACTTCTGTGATGTCTTTGTCTTGTTGGAAGGGTCTTGGTTCTCCTGATTTGTCAAAGTCTACGACCATGTTAACTACTTTTGATGGGAGATCATTTACGCCGCACGGTATCCTTCCTTCTCTTAAAGTCCGTTTGGGGGGGAAGACCGTTGCAATAGAGGTCGAGGTGGTTGATGCACCCCTTGACTACAATCTCTTACTGGGAAGGAATTGGATGTATAGTATGCAAGCCGTTGCGTCTTTCGTATTTCGCGTTGTATGCTTTCTTCATAATGGGAAGATTGTGACGATTGATCAGATGTCATTCAAGAATCCACCTATTAGTGCATCTTTGGAAGCTTCGGTTCCGAAAGTTGAACATTCCCAGTCGGCAACTGGGAGTGTCGATGTAGGTATGTATCCTTCCCTCATGGGAACCTTTAGTTGTCTTGCACCCGTCCTCATGATAGGAGCTAGTTTCAATGGTGCTTCCACGTCTATGAGATCGGTTCCTTTTCGCACAAGTCATATGGAAGATCCTTGGATTCCTCCTTCACCGAGTCCTTCGAGTGATGCCATTGAGATGAGTGTGCCATTTCCTGCAGCCATGATTTCTTACCAAGCTAATATTCAATCTGCTGCAGAGCCTTGTTCTTCTTCTTCACGGATAGAGGAAGAAGACCCCTATGTGCTTCCTGCATGGGCAGTACAGTCTTCTCATGCCCACGATTGCCTTGATACAGTTTCCCCTTCAAATGAAGTGATTATTGAGGCTAGGTTAGGAGTCGAGCCACCATGGGATAAATTCTATCATAAATCAGACTTTCTTCCTGAGCTTGACCATATGGAGAGTGAGGAGATTCCTTCGTTGAAGTTAGCTGTAGAAATCTTACCAGACACTTTGCCTTTGGAGGAGTGTTTGGTTCACCTTGAGCAACTCGATGAGCAGCGTAGAGATGCCTTAGTGACTCTAGAGGTTAATAAGCATCGCGTGAAGGCCCAATACAATAAGTCTGTCTGTCCGAGAGTGTTTAGTGAGGGAGACTTGGTCCTTTTGTGGGATCAATCGAAAGAACCCTTGGGGGCAGGGAAGTTCAATTCTATGTGGCGTGGTCCTTACGTGGTCAAGCGAGTATTAGAGAAGGGTGCGTACGAGTTAGTGGATTACGAAGGGACAGCCTTGGCGGATCCTAGAAATGGGCTATATCTTAAAAAATACTATGCATAATATTTATCCAAGGTTGTTTGTTGTATATTATTGTACAGCTTTTTTGCATAGTTAGGTCTTGTTTATTGTGATCGGGTTTGTGATTAGTTTCCATTTCTTGTGGCAGATGGAAATGGAATCTTCCACCTTTGTAGGATTCGCGGATGGTGCAAGCCGTCACACTCAACACTCAGCCTCAGCTACTTGGGTGATTTTTACTCCTATGGGTCATGTACTGTCTTCAGGAGGTGTATGTCTACGGCCATCTTCCAACAATGTTGCTGAATATAGTGCCGTTATCGAGCTTCTACAGGATGCCATTTCGAATCGTGTTCTCTCTCTTGAGGTACATCTTGATTCAGAGTTAGTAGTGTCACAGCTAAATGGTTTGTACCATGTTAGATATCTGACGTTATTGAGGAGATTCTTACGTGTGAGATTGCTAGAACGGCAATTTGAGAACATAACATATATACACATTCCAAGAAATTTTAATCAAATTGTTGACTCATATGCTAACTATGTGTTAGATTGGCATTTGTTTCATTCATCATAAATTAATCATAAACACAATGTTTACAAATGTAAATAAATAAACCGATCACCATAAAACTTTTTTATATATACATCAAAATGTGGTAATACATAGTGTCATAATACAAAATTGGGGCTTTGAAAGCCACCATCATATACACGGTAGTACAAAATAGATACACTCCCAGGTGTCTACTCTTGTGGAGGGGGATGAGGGTTGTGATTATGATATGTCACCACGACTCTAGCTATCCGCCGGAATAAACGAACCCATGCGCATGGTACACCAACCACCTGTCTCTGCATAGCCTCAGGCAAGTCCTTGACTTGCGCCATGGGAATCCTGTGAGTCAGTCGCACAAAGTTGGTATGGATGCTTTGGAGCGTTCACTCCGCATCCACACCGGTGATATCGTCTCCTCTTCCCCTCCGTCTATGACGTGGGAAGCCCTCTGGTCGCCGTGGTCCCACATCTGCACATCAATGGTAGATGTCACTATGTATTGTCACCCAAAAACATGTCTCTTTGATTCCATTAATCAAGAAAACACAAAAAAATTAAATACTTCAAAAATTTTAAAAAGAGTAAGGGTCGAGATTCATTACCTATGTCTCCATATGCTGATCCTGGTGGTAATGGCATGTCTGGGTCTCCCCGGAAGTCTATCCCTGCATAAGGGTAGTCCTCTATGGCGATAATCTGTCGTCGCCACCATGGAAAAAAGTCTACTGGATAAGGGTTGGCCACCCTACCACCCCCCCAGTCTACGCATCGTGTCTGCCCAACGTCGTTGGGATGGATCTCAAACCCCGTGGAGAGGAACATACACTCTAGGGCTCAATCCTGGAACCCGCTCGAAGAAGAAAGTGCTCAAGATACTACTGAACCCGAAGTTCCGTATCCTACCTGCCTTGCACTCACTAAGTTGATGTTTCATGTTGCTCAATAGTGATGTGCTCCAGTCATAGATGGTCGGTGTCATGCACTCCACCGCATAGAACATCAATGGCCGAGAGGCCTGATGGAGTGATGCTAAGCCTGCTATCCTGCCCAGCATCAGTAAGATGGCCTTTAGGCCCAGTACCTATATAGCGTTGGTGGGGACTTGGCTCCCCACCTTCTCTATCTCTGGATAGCAGTATACTGCGATGTACTCATCTATAGCCAGCCCATGACCTGGCCCTCCGCGCGCACGAAGGTTCACCATCTCACCCCGCCGTGATAGACCTGTGATAAAATAGATATCCTCCACCTCAATGGTGAGGGACATGTCGTCTAGTCGGAAGGACTTTGAGTCCGGATCCCAATATTCTACAAGCATCTGTAGTAGTCCTGGTTTGGCCCTCAAGCCTCCTAGGCACCAAAACTTGTAGAGTCCGCATCTTCTTAGAGCCTCTTGAGCCATTCTGTCAGCCCTTACTGCTTCCTCTACATCACCATGCTCGCGTTGTCACCACTCTAGCACCATCCTACATGAGAAGTTGACCAAAATGTCCATTAGATTCATAAAAATCTTAGTGCGCGGCGTCATACGTGGCTGTTTTCAAAACAACCACGTATGTATGCGGTTTTAGGCCCCTTTTCCGCGTATAGCCATCCCTATACGCGGAAAAAACCTCGATATCCGCGTGGGCCATGGCGCTCATGTATGTTTGGCCATTAAAAATTCATTTGACCATGAAAAATTATAAAATTTGTATTAAAATGCAAGCTGAGAACATGAGTAAGTACCTGGAAGAATCGGTTGTGAATTCCGCCGGCTGGATCTCCTGGAATTCGCAGTTGAATATCAGAGCTCCAATGGGTAAAAGTTTCAAATGATTTATATTTTTTACTATTTATAGAAAAAATTTCAAATATTTGAAAATTTTTACCCCCTTTCCTATAGTTTTGACCGTTTCTAACTTTTTTGGACCGTTTCTGACCTAATTTGTGATGTAGAAGACCATTTTCAGCAATGTTTCAGCCTTTGGATTGACCCGTTCGTACTGATCTCAGGTATAACTTCTATACTGGCATATAGGTTAGGTTCACCACCATTTGCATTTTGCATGACCTTATGACCATGTCACTATATCCTTAGGTATGAACCCACTCTATTATGTCACGGAACCTTCTTGCTGCTATAGAAGTGGCATGATGTGAGTGGTAGAGACTCACCTTACATGGGTACCCTAGTTAGCACCTTATTTGCATTTGGTGCCCATGTCGATGTTTCCCCCTTTAGGGTGTGGGAGTCCGTTGTATAGTATTGCCATGACATTTAGCAAGAACCTCATACTCCTCTTGATCTTATGCTGGCCTGTATCCCCCCGGACTCCCCTTATATCAAGTTGTGAATGCATTATCATGAGCTTTGCCTGTCTTATTGAGCTTTATGCTGGCTCCCATGACATTGCGTTTCAGCCATATAGCCTGAGCTTGTCTCATGTCTAGCCATGCAGAGTCTTTATTTATATCTTTCATAGCTTGATTCCCTTTTTTACTGGGAGGGGATTTTCCCCCGAGTGTCGATATCCTACACATGTATCCTTGCATTGAGCATAGGTATGTTCCACTGCTTGGAACTGGTTTGTTTGCCTTTATGACACTTGTATCCTCCTAGTTTGTAACTATAAAGCTATTTTTTTTTTTTTCAAGATTTTCAAATAATTGAAAAAGACCCAAAAAATTAAACAACCAAAACGCTGGACAAGAAAAGATATTATCTTTGGCAGCTGTCAAGTAGTGTCGCCTTCGAACAGAGCACTGTATATCACATCCATTGGTTGGGTTATAGTTTGACTTTAGGAGCTATACTCGTTATCTGAGTTTAATCTCCACTGACTGGTTAAGCTTCTAATCTCGATGGAGCCTCTATTGATGCCTCCTGCGTCATAGAGATGTCCCAGTTTGTATATCGATTCTATGCTGCCTTCATTCAGTCACCATACGCCGTTATGCTCTTGTTCGAAGGAAGTTGAAACCTGAGTCGGCCATTCCTCAGTTATCTTGACTTTGCATGTCGGCCATTCCTGGTACAGTTACTGGTTCGTGCACCTTATGATCGAGTTCTTCCATATTATACAACCTTGCTGAGTACCTCATGTTGGATGATGGGGGATGCCTTAATGCCCTCCTTCCAGCGGATTTCATCCCATCGACTTCAGATCATTTATTCTGGGATTGGAATCTAGAGTCATTTTGAGTGCCTTGAGACTTGCAGTCATCAATGGCAGGTTCTCTCGTGATCGACAGTTTTGGGAATACATCAATGTCCCCTGATCGATGGATTCTCTCAAGTGTTCGACCTCAACACATTTATTCACACTTGTTAGTTTGCACTCTAGTACCTTGCTTCCCATTTTCATTATTGGTGGGTGATCTCGCGTCTGTTAATGGTATACATCAATGACCGGTAATCAGACCATGGACTACTATGTTCGACCTCGACACCTCTATTCACATAGTAGGACATGTACTCGTAGCATTTTGTGTAGAATACCTTCCAGTTTGGTGGCATCCACTATATGCTACCTCCTTGATCGTGCTAGTGTTCATGAGATTTTAGCTCTTGTGACTTGTTCCAGTATATGTCAGACATTTCCAGCCACTATGGAGATCATTGTACTTTGTATATCTTCATCATGGAGATTCTGATCTATGTATATTGTACATGGCGATGACCACATATGTTCTATCATGTTTCATGCCTATTCATGGCCATTGTACTCTTATGTATCCGGGACTGCTATATGTATGTGCAGTTATATGCAGAGTTGTATTATGGTATTATGCTGATTGGGTGGTTGGTCTTCCATTTGGGTACCTTTATCACTTCACTTCTGGGATGGACTTATAATGTATTTCGGCCATCGTATAACCCCTCTGATCTCATACATTAGGGGGCATCTGTTATAGCGGATTTCACCACACTAGGTGAATCACACATTGTATGGCCTTCCCCTATCCCGCTGCAGACTCATTATTCCCTATGGACCATTTATTGTCTTTTGATGTATCATTGACCATCCCTAAAAACATTAGAAAAATGATATACGCGGCCTTTTCCCCGATAACCGCGTACATATGCAGATATTCCCTTTATAGTCGTGTACATCGGGATGTGTACATAATCCAAAACTGTTGGACCGTTCCTTGACTTGGATTCGACTCATATGACTCCTGGCCTTCCATATGCCTTGAGATCACACGGATTCGACCTTTCAGTATCACTTTGGAAAGCTATATAAGGAACCATTGAGACATTGAAAGCATAAGAGAGAATTGAGAGTACCGAAACTATAGTCCATTGTTGCCAGAACTATACTTGAGTCTGGATCCCTTTGTCCCTTTGGAGCACTGTTGTGTTCTTCCCAAGCTTGCCTTTGTTAGTGAGCTTTCTATCAGAGTGATGGAGGATTGAGGTGGTGGAGGCCCAAGTGGGGGATTCAGTTTCTCCGGTTCACAGACGTGCCGTCAGAGGTTGTCACTTGTAATCTCTGATTCATATTAATAGAAATATCTTTTCCTGTCCAGTAATGTGTATTTGAATGAATGTTGCATCCATTGGAATATTTCAAATGCTTATACATTATTGATTATATATGCTAGAATAGATCTAACACCATGAAATATAGTATGCTTGTATTGTTTACTTGTTGTTGAGGACGTGCTATAACAATTCAATCTGAAGATTGGAAAGCTCAACGGGGATCTACTTCAACCGTCCAGAATAAGGTACGAGGTTCGATCCTTTAGTGTTAGATGTTTTTATTTCTATTGCATATTGGGAAATATTGATTTCTGGAGTTTAGCTGTCTGTTGTGGTACCCCAAGCCATAGGAATTTCTCTTCGTAACAACTGCCTTGATACAGTTTTCCCTTCAGATGAAGCGATCATCGAGGCTATGTCGAGCATTGAGCCGCCATGGGAGGAACTTCATCATAGATCATATTTCCTTCCACCACTTGACTGTTTGGACCATGAGGATTATAGGGAGATTCTTAGTCAGAGAGTTGGTAGTCCCATGGTTCCATTGAGCTCTCTTGGTCAGATGGCTGATGGAAACATGGTGAACATATCTTCCACGATTTCTATCAACATCTCTCGAAATCCTGGCACCATTGAGAATGTCTATATTGGGGCGGAATGTTCCCATGCTGAGATTCTCGAATATACCAAGCTATTCAAGGAATTCCGTGATATTTTTGCTTGGTCTTATGATGAGATGCTAGGTATTGACCCTCGGATTTTCGAACATGATATTAAGACTTACCTTAACCCTAATCCTGTTCGACAACGTTTACGCACCGTGAATCCTAGGAAAGCACCTTCCATTAAGGAAGAGACAGAGAAGCTGTTGAAATCCGGTTTCATCTATCCCGTTCCCTTGACGGAGTGGGTTTCAAACCCCGTTCCAGTGGATAAGAAGTAGGGAGCAATCTGAATATGCACTGATTTCCGTGATTTGAATCATGCCTATCCTAAGGATAACTTCCCCACACCATTTATAGATCAGATTTTGGATGAGTGTGCGGGTAGCGAGGTGTTCTCCTTCATGGACGGCTTTTCCGGGTATAATCAGATCCAAATTAAACCTGAGGACTAACACAAGACTGCATTTATTTGTCCTTGGGGAACATTTGCATATCGGAAAATGCCTTTTGCTCTTAAAAATGCCGAAGCTACATTTCAGCGGGTGATGACCTTGATTTTCCACGATCTCAAGTCTATTATTGAAGTATTTTTGGATGACCTCGCTGCTCATTCTTGTATGAGAATGCGTCATCCCTATCACTTGAGATTGTTCTTCAAAAGATGCCGGCACTATTCGGTTCGATTAAATCCTCATAAGTGCATCCTTTATGTGAATTCAGGTCATTTACTAGGATTCATCGTTTCAAAGGAGGGCATAAGAGTCGATCCCTTAAAGTTTGAGGCAATACTTCAATTGTCTCCCCCGAAGAACATTCGTCATCTTTAGTGTTTGCAAGGTATGGCAAACTTCTTACGAATATTTGTGGTCAACTTTGCCAATTTAACTAGAGGCTTTATGCATCTCTTGAAGAAGGATACTCCCTTTGAATGGGATGAGCGAGCCCAGGAGTCCTTCGATGCACTTAAGTGAGCCCTAGCATCGGCCCCAGTGATTAGTCCTCTGGATTATAGCCGTGATTTCCTATTATATGTGGCTGCATCTTTAGAGACGATTGGTATGGTGTTGGTTCAAGAGGATGAGGAGCTCCAAGAGCATGTCATATATTATCTAAGACAAAACCTTATTGACGTAAAGATTCATTATTCTCATGTAGAGAAGCTTGCTTTAGTGACCGTACATGCGGTTCAGCATTTGAGACATTATATTCTCCTTCGCCAGACCTTGGTTCTAGCCCATGTCAATCCATTTCAGTTCGTCCTCACATGAAGGATGATTGGGGGAAAGTATAATAAATGGATTGTCATTCTGCAAGAATTCGATCTCGAATTTGTTTCGGCAAAGTCGAAGAAGTCGTTAATTTTTGCAGAGCTTATATCGGATTTCCCGAGCGAGGCTGAGGAGTTGGTTTGTGAAGATACGTTGGTTGATGAGCACATCTTCTTAATCTCAATGTCTGACCCATGGTATGGAGATATCATAGTATATATGCAAACACAGAGGACCCCTACTCACCTCTCGCGAGATGAACGGCGACAATTACATCACGTCTCTAAGAACTACCTTATAGTGGACAATACTTTGTACCATCATGGGGTAGATTCCATTTTACGATGTTGTTTAACTCATGAGGAGGCTGAGGTTGTGCTGAATGATTGCCATGGAGGGGTGTGTGGTGGTCATTCATCTGGGCTTTCTACAGCTCAAAATATTTTGAGAGCGGGTTATTTCTGGATATCGATCTTTAAAGATTGTGTTGATGCGGTCAAGAGGTGCCACCCTTGCCAGGTGTTTGCATGAAATATGCGCTCGAAGCCTGCCCCGTTACATCCCATTATCACCGCCGATCCCTTCACCAAGTGGGGGCTTGATTTTATGGATTGCAACCCAGCTTCGACTAGGGGGCACCATCATATTATAGTGGCTGTGGATTATTTCACGAAATGGGATAAGGCAATGCCTATAGTAAAATTTGACGGTGAGGAAGCCACTCACTTCGTATTCAACCAAATCATTACTTAGTTTGGGATTCCGAAAGAGCTTGTCATTGACCATGGCTCACACTTTCAGAACCGCATGATGGAAGAGTTGGCATCCAAGTTAGGGTATAAGCAAGAGCACTCCTCTTCTTACTACCCCCAACTAAATGGACAGGTTGAAGCTGTGAATAAGTCACTTAATTCCATTCTCCAACAAACCATCGCACAGAGCAAGATGAATTGGAATATTATGTTATACCCTGCTTTGTGGGAATATTGAACCGTGGTTAAGAATACCACTGGTTTTTCTCCATATCAGCTTGTGCATTGAGTGGAGTCGATATTGCCGGTTGAATGTGAGATTCCTTCGTTGAAGCTAGCTGTGGAACTCTTACCAGACACTTCACCTTTGGAGGAGTGTTTGGTCCACCTTGAGCAACTTGATGAGCAGCGTTGAGATGCCTTGGTGGCTCTAGAGGTTAATAAACATCGTGTTAAGGTCCAATATGACAAGTCTGTCCATCCAAGAGTGTTTAGTGAAGGAGACTTGGTCCTTTTGTGGGATCAATTGAAAGAACCCTTGGGGGCAGGGAAATTTAATCCTATGTGGCATGGTCCTTACGTGGTCAAGCGTGTCTTAGAGAAGGGTGCCTATGAGTTAGTTGATTACAAAGGCACAGCTTTGGCAGAGCCTAGAAATCAGCTCTATCTTAAAAAATACTATTCATAATCTTTAGCCAAGGCTGCTTGTTGTATATTAGTGTACAAATTTACATAGTTAGGTCTTTTTCTTATCGTGATCGGGTTTGTGACTAGTTTCTGTTTATTTTGGTAGATGTCAATGGAATCTTCCACCTACATAGGATTCATGGATGGTGCAAGCCGTCACACTCAACACTCAGCCTCTGCTCCTTGGGTGATTTATACTCCTATGGGTCAGGTACTGTCTTCAGGAGGTGTATGTCTACGGTCATCTTCCAACAATATTGCTAAATATAGCACCGTTATCGAGCTTCTATGGGATGCCATTTCACATGGTGTTCTATCTCTTGAGGTACGTCTTGATTCAGATTTAGTAGTGTCATAGCTCAATGGTTTGTACCATGTTAGAGATCTGAGGTTATTGAGAAGATTCTTACGTGTGAGATTGTTAGAACGACAATTTGACTGTATCACATATATACACAGTCCAAGAAATGATAATCAAGTTGCTGACTCATATGCTAACTACGTGTTAGATTGGCATTTGTTTCATTCATAATAAATTAATCACAAACATTTTTACACATGTAAATAAATAAACCGATCACCATAAAACTTTATATATATATCTAAAAAATGTGGTAATACATAGTGTGATATACAAAAGTGGAGCTTTCAAAGCTTCCATCATATCATACACGGTCGTACAAAACATATACACTCCCAGGTATCTAATCCTATGGAGGGGGAGGGTTGTGATCATGATACGTCACTACGGCTCTAGCTAGCCGCTCGAATAAATGCACCCATGCGCATGCCACACCCACCACCTATTGTTGCATGGCCTCAAGCAAGTCCTCGACTTGCGCCATGGGAACTCTATGAGTCAGTCACACGAAGTTGGTATGAATGCTCTGGAGCATTCGCTCCGCATCCACACCTATTATGTCATCCCCTCTTCCCTCCGTCTATGGCGTGGGAATCCCTCTGATCGTCATGGTCCCACATCTGCACATGAATAGTAGATGTCACTATGTGTTGTCGTGCCAAAACATGTCTTTTTGATTCCACATAATCAAAGAAAATACAAAAAAATTAAATAACTCAATTTTTTTTTTAAAAGAGTGAGAGTCGATATTCGGTACCTATCTCTCCATATGCTGATCCTGGTGGCAATGGCATGTCAGGATCCCCCTGGAAATCTATCCCTCCATAGGGGTAGTCATCTATGGCAACAATCTATCGTCGCCACCATGGAAAGAAGTCAGCTGGATATGGGTTGGCCACCCTACCACCCCCCAGTCTGCGCATAGCATCTGCCCAACGTCGTTGGGCCGGATCTCGAACCCCATGGAGAGGAACGTCCACTCTAGGGCTCAATCCTAGAACATGCTCGAAGAAAAACGTGCTTAGAATGCTGCTAAACCTGAAGTTCCATATCCTGCTTGCCTTACACTCACTGAGCTGGTGTTTCATGTTACTCAGTAGTGTAGTACTCCAATCATATATGGTCGGTCTCATACACTCCACCGCATAGAACATCAGTGGCCGCGAGGCCTGATGGAGTGAGGCTAAGCCTGCTATCCTACCCAGTGTTAGTAGTATGGCCTTTAGGCCCAGCACCCATATAGCATTGGTGGGGACTTGACTTCCCACCTTCTCAGTATCTAGGTAGCAGTACACAGCTACGTACTCATCGATAGTAAGCCTACCTCCTAGCCCACCTCGGGAACGAAGGTTCACCACCTCCCCTCGTCTAGATAGACCTGTGATAAAGTATATGTCTTCCACCTCTATGGTGAGAGACATCCCATCTATCCGGAAGGACTCTGAGTCTAGATCCCAATAGTCTACTAGCATCTCTAGCAGTCTTGGTTTGGTACTCAAACCACCAAGACACCAAAACTTGTAGAGTCTGCATGCTTGAAGAGCTTGTTGAGCCATCACGTCAGCCCTTACAGCTTCCTCTACTTCATCATGATCATGCTCTCTCCATTCTAACACCATCCTGCAAGAGAAATTGCCACATTTTCCATTAGATTCTTATAAATTCACTAGCACGGCGTCATACACGACTGTTTTGCAAACAGTCGTGTATGTACGCGGTTTCTAGCCTCTTTTCCACGTATAGCCAGCCCTATACGTGGAAAAAGCTTCGATATCTGCACGGGCCGCAGCGCTCATGTAGAGATGGCCTAAACAACCTCATTTCACCATGAAAATCAACAAAAATTATATTAAAATGAATGAGGAGAGCATGAGTAAATACTTGGAAGAAACAGTTGTGAATTCTGCCAGCTGGATCTCCTGGAATTTGCAGTTGAAAATCAGAGCTCCAATGGGTAAAAGTTTCAAATGATTTACATTTTTTACTATTTATAGAAACTTTTTCAAATATTTGAAAATTTTTACCCCCTTTCCTATAGTTTTGACAGTTTATAACCATTTTGGACCGTTTCTGACATAATTTGTGATGTAGAAGACCATTTTCAGTGTTGTTTCAGCCATTGGATTGACCCGTTCATACTGATCTCAGGTATAACATCTACAATGGAATATAGGTTAGGTTCACTTCCGTTTGCATTTTGCATGACCTTATGACCATGTCACCATGACCTTAGGTACGAACCCACTCTATTATGTCACGGAACCTTCTTGCTGCTTTAGAAGTGGCATAATACGAGTGGTAGAGATTCACCTTACATGGGTACCCTAGTTAGCCCCTTATTTGCATGAATGCATTATCATGAGATTTGCCTACCTTATTGAGCTTTATGCCGGCTCCCCTAACATTGCGTTTCAGCCATATAGCCCAAGCTTGTCTCATGTCTAGCCATGCAAAGCCATTTTTTATATCCTTCGCAGCTTGATTCCCTTTTACCGGGACGGAATTTTCCCCCAAGTGTCGATATCCTACACATGTATCCTTGCATTGAGCATAGGTATGTTCCACTGCTTGGAACTAGTTTGTTTTCCCTTATGACACTCATCTCCTCCTAGTTTGTAACTATAAAGCTAGTTTATTCTTTTTTCAAGCTTTTCAAATAATTGAAAAAGTAAAAAAAAAAAACAATTCAAAAAACCAAAAAGCCGGACAAGGAAAGATGTTATCTTTGGCAGCTGTCGAGTCTTGTCTCCTTCAAAAAGAGCACTGTCTATCACATCCATTGGTTGGGTTATAGTTTGAATTTAGGAGCTATACTCATTTATCTAAGTTTATCTCCACCGACTGGTTAAGCTTCCAGTCCCTATGGAGCCTCTGTTGATGCCTCCTGTGTCACAAAGATGTCCCAGTTTGTATATCGATTCTATGCTACCTTCATTCAGTCACCATATGCCTTTATGTTCTTGTTCGAAGGAAGTTGAAACTTGTGTCAGCCATTCCTCATTTATCTTGACTCTGCATGTCGGCCATTCCCGGTACAGTTACTGGTTTGTGCACCTTATGATCAAGTCCTTCCACATTATACAGCTTTGCTGAGTACCTCGTGTTGGATGATGGGGGATGCCTTAATGCCCTCCTTCCAGCGGATTTCATCCCATCGACTTTAGATCATTTATTCTGGGATTGGAATCTAGAGTCCTTTTGAGTGCCTTGAGACTTGTAGTCATCAGTGGCAGGTTCTCTCGCCATCGACAATTTCTTGGGAATACATCAATGTCCCCTGATCGATGGATTCTCTCAAGTGTTTGACCTCAACACATCTATTCACACTTGTTAGTTTGCACTCTAGTACCTTGATTCCCATTTTCATTATCGGTGGGTAATCTTGCGTCTGTTAACGGTATACATCAATGACCGGTAATCAGACGATGGACTACTATGTTTGACCTCGACACCTCTTTTTGCATAGTAGGACATGTACTCATAGTGGTTTGTGTAGAAGACTTTCCATACTGGTGGCATATCTTATAAGCTACCTCCTTGATCGTGCCAGTTTTCATGAGATTTCAGCTTTCGTGACTTGATTCCAGTGTATGTCAGACATTTCTAGCCACTATGGAGATCTTGATCTATTATATATCTTCATCCATTTTGGATATCATGGTCCTTTGTATATCTTCATCATGGAGATTCTGATCTATGTATATTGTATGTGGCGATGACCACATATGTGATATCATGTATCATGCCTATTCATGGCCATTGTACTCTTATGTATCGAGGACTGCTATATGTACTTGCAGTTATGTGCAGAGTTGTATTATTGTACTATGCTGATTGGGTGGCTAGTCTTCCATTTGGGATCCTTCATCACTCCACTTCTGGGATGGACTTACAATGTATTTCGGCCATCGTATGACCCCTCTAACCTCACACATTAGGGGGCATCTGTTATAGTGGATTTCACCACTCTAGGTGAATCACACTTTGTATGGCCTTCCCCTGTCCCGCTGCAGACTCTTTAGACCCCATGGACTATCTTTTATCCTTTGATGTTTCCTTGGTCATCCCTAAAAATATATGAAAAATGATATACGTGGCTGTTTACCTGATAACTGCGTACATCAGGATGTGTGCATAATCCAAATCCTTTTGGAGTTTTCCTTGACATTGATCCGACTCATTCGACTCCTGGCCTTCCATATGCCTTGTGATCACTCGGATTCGACCCTTCATTATCCCTTGTGAAGCTATATAAGGAACCCCTTGGTACATTGAAGGCATAGAGAGAGATTGAAAGCAAAGAAACTATAGTCCATTGTTTCCAGAATTTATACTTGAGTCTGCATCCCTTTGTCCCTTTGGAGCACTTTTGTGTTCTTCCCAAGCTTGCCTTTTTGCTAGTGAGCTTGCTATCGTGAGATGGAGGATTGAGGTGGTGGAGGCCCAAGTGGGGGATTCAGTTTCTCCAGTTCGTAGACGTGCCATCAGAGGTTGTATCTATCTTGTAATCTCTGATTTTAATTAATAAGAACTATCTTTTCCTGTCCAATGATGTGTATTTGATTGAATATTCTATCCATTGGAATATGTCAAATGCTTTTACATTATTGATTATATATGCTAGAATAGATCTAACACCATGATATATAGTACGCTTGTATTTTTTACTTGTTGTTGAGGGAGTATTATATCAATTCAAGCTAAAGATTGGAAAGCTCAATGGGGATCTACTTCAACCGTCCTAAATAAGGTACGAGGTCTGATCCTTTAGTGTTAGACATTTTATTTCTATTGCATATTGGGAAAGATTGATTTCTAGAGTCAAATCTGTCTATTGTGGTACCCCAAGCCATAGGAATTTCTCTCCGTAACAGTAGGTAAGAGCCTATATCCCTTGTCAGAAGTTTGCTGGCAAACAAAAATTGCTGTCATTGCCCCTAAAGCCTATTGCAGTAAGTGCTCCTTTCCAGCAATGGGGTCTGGATTTTATAGGGGAGATAAATCCATATTCCTCAAGACAACATAGATGGATTCTAACTGCAATAGACTTCTTTACCAAATGGTTGGAAGCCATCTCTACTAGGAATTCCACAGACAAAGTAATTATGGAATTTATTGAAGAAAATATCCTTAGTAGGTTTGGGTGTCCTCAGAAAATAGTAACAAATAATGCAAAGGATTTCAATTCTAAGGCAATGGAAGCATTTTGTGAAAAGAATGGTATCCTGCTGAAGCATTCAACTCCTTACTATCCCCAAGGTAATGGTTTAGCTGAATCCTCAAATAAAAACATCATTCAGATCATCAAAAAGTTTCTTAAGCATAATAAGAGATCATGGGATTCTATGCTGAAATATGCATCATGGGCTGATAGGATAATAGTCAAACAAGCAATTGGAACTTCTCCTTTCCAATTAGTATATGGCACAGATGCAGTTTTTCTTGTTCAATTGGGTATCCCAGTGATGAAGTTTCTTCAGAATTTCCAATAAGAACCAAATGATATCCACAGAAGGATTTATGAGATGATAGAGTTACAACAGAACAAGGAAAAAGTGGAAGAAAGAGCACAGTTATACAGAATGAAGATTAAAAGCAAATTTGATAGGAAAATCAAAGAAAACACTTTCTTAGTTGGTGATATGGTTTTGAGGTGGGATGCCAGGAAAGAGCAAAAAGGGAAACATGGTAAATTTGACAACCTCTGGTTTGGCCCTTTCCTAGTGTCTAAGATTTTGGAAAATAACACTTTTATCCTACAATCTTTGGAAGGTGAGGAATTGTCAAGTCTAGTCAATGGACGATTCCTCAAGCATTTTTACAGTCTTTGAGGAGATTTTTAATTTTCATTGTATATACCAGTGAGTAAAGCATAATAAGGACTCCATAACCTAATGGAAATTTTGCAGACTAGTAGATAGCAGAAGAGAAGGAACTGGTCTACAGGTTCTTGAAACCTCACAGGGAGGACTTCATCCCGCAGTTGGAGCTAGATGTTAAGTCATGAATTTGTTTTCTTCAGTCTTATATTTTGCTTGTGATTTTTGTTTAAAGCTTGTTCATTTTCTTACTATTAGGGATTTTTGGTTTAGAGTGAATTTTTGATTTTTTGCCATTAGGTTTTCATTATTTTTTGTTTTTTATTATGACCTGAAGGGTTCTATAGGATATATGTTGATTAATAGTTTCAAAAATAAACACTAAGATCAAGGTTTACCATATAAACCTTATTTAAAGTTTAGTTAATGATCAAAAAGCACTGAATTTGATTTTTTAAATATTCTTGTAGCGCAACGGTTAAAATTTTACACTGGCGCACTACAAGAATATCGCAGGTGCAAAAATTTTCAGTTTTTACGCCAAATTCTCCAATGATTTAGCTCTTGGATGACTAATCACATGTGTAGATAGGTTTGATACGTGTTTCATCAAAGATAATCATGAAAATAGGTATTGGCTATGACATGAGAGAGATCGTGGCAGTCAGAAGTTAGGGCTTGGCAAATCATGACAGACAGTGGAATGAGGCGAGATTGATGAGAAAGAGGTTCTCAGGTTAAGCATTACGAAGTTGGAGGAGAAGTGGAATGAAGACACATCGCTAAGAATTTGGAATTTGTAGTTGAGGAAGAAATTTAGGGTTGTCTCAGTGTGACAGTTGGAAGTAAGCTGAAGACTCGAGGCAACCTGAAGCATTAAATTTGACGTTCAGCTAGTGCAAGAATAAATTTTTAACACCTGTAGCAATCCAGGAGTGAGGTATTCCGCCTGCCTTGGTCATGGCCTGTTAAAATGGGGGTTTTACTATTAAGTCTTATAATGTTAAATTGATTAAAGAAAACATAAATTCATATATTCAACAAACTTGGCAATGGTGATAGATCAGTCCAAAAGGTTTAGATGAGCATCTTTCTTGTTAGTTAAGTTCAGCAGCAACTATGTTAAATATTTTTAGTGCTCTGGATGACCTAAATTACCTAATATTGGTACAAAACATTCACAGCATTGATAATAGTACTGATTGTTAAAAAATCAAGGAAAAACAGCCATGGAGAATACAAAGGAGAACTGACTGTCAAAACTTTGAAAACTTGAGAAAAAAAGGTTGTTAGGTCACTAACAGGTTCTGAAAATTACACAAAAACATCATCAAGCTTTGGGAAAGATGATGAAGAGGAGTGGGAAGACCAACAAGGCTGAGCCCACTAAACTGAATTGGATAAACAAGTTTCCAGGTTGTGCTGACCTTTTTGAGAATGCTAGATGGTTGGACTTCTTCAAAAGGATTGATGGATATAATACCGAAGTTTCTCATAAATTTGCTCAATGTTATAGCCAAGATATAGTATCATTTGACACTCTAAAATTCAAATTAACTATAGAGTTGGTGGCTGAAGCAATAGGGATCAAGAATTGTTAGAGCGGATTTCACCACACTAGGTGAATCACACATTGTATGGCCTTCCCCTATCCCGCTGCAGACTCATTATTCCCTATGGACCAATTTTTGTCTTTTGATGTATCATTGACCATCCCTAAAAACATTAGAAAACTGATATACACAGCCTTTTCCCCGATAACCGCGTACATATGCGAATATTCCCCCGATAGTCGTATACATCTTGATGTGTGCATAATCCAAAACTGTTGGAGAGTTCCTTGACTTGGATCCGACTCATATGACTCCTGGCCTTCCATATGCCTTGAGATCGCACAGATTCGACCTTTCAGTATCACTTTGAAAAGCTATATAAGGAACCATTGAGACATTGAAAGCATAAGAGAGAATTGAGAGTACCGAAACTATAGTCCATTGTTGCCAGAACTATACTTGAGTTTGCATCCCTTTGTCCCTTTGGAGCACTGTTGTGTTCTTCCCAAGATTTCCTTTGTTAGTGAGCTTGCTATCGGAGAGATGGAGGATTGAGGTGGTGGAGGCCCAAGTGGGGGATTTAG
>LPNX010469632.1:291492-339161 GCA_001517045.1 Pseudotsuga menziesii | reverse complement strand
TATATATATATATATATATACAAAATTTTTTTACAAAAAATAGGTTCCAAGACCTCATCTAAAGCATGTAGGATTTCAGGAAAAATCATCATACAAAAAATCCTAAAGCTATAAGCTTTTAGTATACATGTCTCATCTACTAATGGTGCTCATTATAGCACATCACTGCTCGAGCCACCCTATGTAGTAGCCCGCTGAATTGGCCTGGTACTCCCATCGTAGATCTCTGATATCTATTCGGGAGGTCATCTATATCAGCATGTGGGATGTCCAGAGTCAACCTCTCTAGGTTCTCCTCCAGCTACTTGGTGATATCATCACCCTGTGGCACGAAGTGAGCTTTGTCTTTCCTGTCTAATGGAGATGCTCCTCCAGGCCTCACTGCTCCACCATCTGCATGAAGACAAACAGGTCTCGTCACTTATCATAAAAATTAAAAAACATAAAAAAAATTTCCATTGTTAGGGTTTCTTGCTTCTTACCAATGTCACCCCACTGCCCTCCAGGTGGGAGTGGTAGGTCAGGATCACCTGTAAAATCTGTGCCTGCATAAGCATAGTCCTCGACCATGAGCATCTGATCCCGTAGCCATCTGAAGAACGGATCACCGAACTTCACTCTGCCCTACCTGCTCCTGTGCGAGCCATGACCTGGACCCACCTCAGCATACGGGGGTCCCGTGCTCTTAGACTCTGGAAAGTCACATGGGGCCTCATCTATGGGACCCACTCAAAGAAGAAGGAAGATAAGATGGAACCAAAGCCGAACTGCTTCAGCTCTCCTTGCTGACATTTAGTCAGCTGATCCTTGAAGATTGGAAGCAATGCTTCCGCCTAGTTGAACACCATAGGTGCCATAGCCTCTAGGGCATACAACATATGTGCCCTGGAAGCCAGATGCACACCCTGGCTCCTTGCCACCCTCTGCATGGTGAACAGGACAATCTGTAGAGCCATGTATGTCACTGCCTTGATGGAGATTTTCTTCTCCGATGTACCTGTACTTGGTACACAGTGTCAATCTATGAGCTCTCTGGTGGTAATGTCCTCGCCACGGGAGCCTGTTAGTGAGATGGGGGCACCCTGTCTTGATAGGCCAGTCAGGAAGTAGATATCCTCCACCTCCACTGTAAGTATGTGTGCCCCCACCTTGAAATACTGCTATTTTGGATTCCACATTCTCAGTATGTGTTCCAGTAATCTCTCATGGGACACCATGCTTGGTGTCCAGAAGAAATTTAAGAGCCCACAGTTTTGGAGTGAGGCAATACAAACCGCATTCATTTCAGCAGCAACATCCTCATCATCATGTGTTCTTTCCTTCCATATCACCATATTTTGGACACCTAGACCTGCCAAAAACAACAATGGTATGCATTAATATCTTCTTTGAGTCAATGCAAATCAAAAGAATGAATGAATTTTTCCCATATCATTTGTTTAAATTCTCCATGGCCGGCACCGCCTGTCCACCATATTCTTGGCGCGGTTCTTGGGTGGTACCGCGTATCCCGTAAGGGGTAGCCGCGGTGCCCGCATATTGGATTTTAGGGCTTGCCAAATATGCCCAAAATCCCACCAAATCCCAAAATAAAAGCTATGAAATGAAATATAAGGGTCTTAGCTATTACCTGCAACTGACGAGACTAAAAACGGATGATGGAAACTCTCGGTATTAGCTGTGGAATATCTGGCTAGAAAATGCTCCAAGTGCTCTTTGCTAGAGGTAAATAGTGAAATGTTTTGATTTTTTACTATTTAATTGCCTTATGTAGACAATTTTTGGGTCCGAATTACTATAGTTTTGATATTACATCATGTTCTGGTCAAAATCTATTTGTCATAATCCCTGAATGTTGATTTTGAATGCATTTAACACTTGTTTATGAGTCGTCTGCAGGTTGACTTTAGTAAGAAGCTTTGGAAAGTTTGTTTATGGCTTTTTCGTACTTTCACAAAATGGAAAAGGTCATCGAGCATTTATCTTGACACTTTGTCATGCTCGTTAAAATCTAGTATCAAAGTCCTGAGTCCAGTTCAAGTTTCTTTCTAGGCTCATAAAATACGACATTGTGTAAAGAAGCATCATGGAGTTCTCTTTTCAGCTCTTTTTCACACTCCTTAAACACGAAAAAGTCATCGAGTCCGTTTCCAATTCTTTCCAGGCTCGTAAAACATTACGTTGCGTAAAGGAACATCATGGAGTTCTCTTTAAACCCTTTTCAGGATCCCTAAATATGAAAAGATTGTCGAGCGATCTTGTCTTCTTCACGCTCATTAAAGTATTTGAAGAGTCATCCGTCTGACGATAGGTTATCTCTTTCTTGGTTTGGATAGGACTATTTACGAGAAAGGAACACTCCATCCAATCATGACTGGAAGAGTTCTCTAAGGTATGATTTTACACTTTTTCGGGCCTTAGATACTAAATCATACGAAAAAGGACCCCCATGGAGTTTTCTTCTGTATTCATTCAGACTCTCTAAACATGAACGATATCGAATTTTCTTTTAGTGGACTCATTAAATTAAACATTGAGAGACCTGTTTTGGGAATGAACCTCCTCTCTCAGGTTCATAAAACATATGAGTCTGGACTTGCCTTCTGACAAGCTATATCGAGTGTTTGTTACCCTCTTTGAACTCGTAAAACTGAAAAGAGGCACTCATCGGACATGATGGGGAAAATGGGAAGGGAATAATTTTGTAAATAATGGTAGTTGTTTGTCGTTACCTTTGAACATGGCACTTGTCTACAAAATCATGTTAGTTAATTGGGTATTCAACCAATCTTCGTGACGATCCACTTTCATGAGTCATGTCAATCCTTTGATTCTTTCAAAAGAATGCATTGTCCACTGTCGCATTGTGTATCTGTCCTGTCTAGTCATGCTGCCAAGTCATTTTGTTGTGCCACCCGATGTTCAAAGGGGATCTGAAGAAGTTTTACCTCTGCAGTCTACACAGTCTTTGTGTCAGTATATTTGAGTCAGTCATATGGTTACTACATTCACATCATTCCAGAACTATGTTTCGAGTTTCGTGTCATTGATGTGGGACTCATCATGGCCCTCCTTTGATGAGACTATTCCTGTCAACATCAGCTCATCATCCAGGAAATAGTCTTAGAAACAATATTTAGTACCTTGAGATTTGTATGCCTTAATGACAGATTCTCTCACTCTCGACATAGGTTCACTTCATTGACCTTTGATCGATAGAATCGATTGGGTGTTCGAAACCAGGACATTTATTCGCACTCAGTAGATTGTACTAGGGTACCTTAGGAATCATTGACATTAATGGTGATCTCCCTCACACTTGTTAATGGTTCACATCATTGGCCGGTAATCAAGTGGTTTCTACCATGTTCGACTTCAGATCATTGTAATCACATGGATAGAATCGTACTTTGTGGAAGACGAGACGAAGACCTTGGGCATTTGTTTAAAAGTTCTCATTGCTTTTTCCCCAGGTTGCGATGGAGTTTTGTATATCTAGCATGGATCCACATTTGTATGGTCATGGCTATGCTCAAATTTGCATCTGTATGACATAGATCTACGTTGTATGTCTGGTAGCTATGTCCAAGTTTGAGTCCTCTATCACATGGATCTACGCTGTATTCTAGTAGCCATGCTTGTTTATACCACTCATGGATCTGCCTTGTATTGGTCTACAACTATGATTTTGGTTACTTGTGTCTATGAGTCAACATAATGATGTACTACAAATGCCTACTTGACTACATACTCTGATTGAGCCAACATTTTCATCTCCTGGTGACGACTTGTTCTCAAAGCTCTCGTTTATCGTATCACTCTAAGACTCATGCTTTGGGGGGCATCCTGTTATACCAAAATATTGTCACCATCATGTGATAAGACATTTGACATACCTACTTTCCCTGAATCCCAGCTTCTGGAGTGGAAACTAAATGGTTTTTTATCAATCTGTCATACAAATTCCCAGCACCACGCATGCCCCTTTATCTAGGAGTAGTACCCCTGCTCGCACCGGCTTTCATCAGTTTTCCACAAGGGGTGCCACCACCCATTTCCCTTGGTCCATAGGGGGTTATTACCAGAACCACTCTGTCATAGAAGGAGAAGAGCGGTACCCTTGGTAAAAAGGGAAAAAGAGAATTTTCTCGAGGCTTCTAGATGATAAGCCTCGTGTACTACCTTATCCCTACTGTTGTGGGTTGGTTGAGCTCAAGATCCCTCATCCTAGGATCTTAGAGGCCTCCTCACCCACTAATTTCTCAACCATCTCTATCCATTAAATCCATATAAATATGATCTCATAGCCACGGTTGAGGAGAGAACATTTGAAGGCATTGTTATGCTGTTGGATTGATTCTTGGCCCAAGATCATTTGGAGAGAGCATAGAGATCTAGAGTCAGAGCTTTTGGGGATGAAGAGCTGGTTTCATGGAGATGCATGTCAACACTAAGGCTTGGTTGTAAACTTCTTCATATTTATAATGCAAGTTTATTTCTGTCCCACATATGATGTTGTTGTTGTGATTTCACATATATATGTTGCTAGATTCCTTAGTCACTAGATTCCTTAGTCACTAGCATAGATTAGTAGATCATATTCTGGTTGTTTTGATTCGTTTTGTGTTGAGCGTTTTTGCAGGTACACAGGTGAATTGTCAAAGCCTTGTATTCCAGATATCTACAGCATCTAGGGAGAGTCTTCAACCTTTGTCCTCTATTTGTTTTGGATCTGAACCATTCAGACCAGTGGAACACCTTGCTGTCCGTAGGAGGTGAAATATTCTAGCTAACACTTCTGTAGTCTAAAATATCTTCTTTATAAAGGCTTTCTCTCTTTCTTCAGTCTTCTCCACCATAGTATCAAAAAGTGAGGTATTTCAAGTTATCACTAGATTGAAGTGATTCAAGATAGTGTGAATATGAGGGGTAAAGTACCATGATGAAGGAAATGAGAGGAAGCTCTAGTTTTACACCAAAGACATTAATTCCACACATGATTGCTTTAATATTAGATGCTACAACCATATAATCATTATCTTTTATTTCCATATTGAATAGTTTCAACAATAACTGTATTAGATATGATTATGAGTGTGATTCAAACAAATCTTTCAATTGCTTTAATGGTTCATAGGATGTTTTAACATATATTATGTGTTAACACCTCTTCACTTATTGTAGAAACATTCAATGCATATGACTTCTTGTCTTTTATCATCCATATTGCAATCTCTTTATCTCTGGTAGGTTTTGTAGGTGATATAGTTGTAGAATTATCATCTCCTTCAACAACTCATTGAAGAATGAGTGTGCTTGATTTTCTTCCATCATTATCGATAGTTTTATTTTCTAGTGAGAACTATCCTAAGAATGGATACTAGCAAATGCATCTTCAACATCTAATATACAATATAAAAAATATTTGCAAAGGGTCTATAATATAGTATACGATATAATATGTGCAACAATGAACTCAATACAATCTATGTAAATGCACAGTGCAAGTCTATAGCCTATACAAATAGCTTATAATACATTTTTTTTCATTATGATATTAATAGTGGTAATATCTTCAACAATTTGCAAATTACACTATAGTGACAATTTATGCTTTCCACATAACCCAACACTTCACCACGATATCTATCTATCTATCTATATATATATATATATATTCACAAAATAAAAAACATTAAAGCCACAACCATGCCACAAAATCATGGCAATCACATCATGTGAGAATTTAAAAAACAACACATCCTATAAATAATCATCCACACAATCTAATTAATTTATTATTTCCAAACCATTTGAACACTCGGGGCATCATTGACCAAAACATCGAGCTACATCCATCTCTGTGGACTAGGAAGAGAAAATGTTGCATATATTTATTATAATTGTTTAATCAAAATGTACTCCACTACTCTAGGGAAAAAAACATGTCTAATACATCAAGTTTTCCAAATTATACTGTCATTGATCATCGAGATCCAATAAAGACATGAATCACTCCAGAACATTTACATAAAAAAATGCTCCAGGAAACATTATCCAAACATTAATAAGAGCATAAATGTTAATGGTAATTTTAGGTACCAAGATTTGTTTTTGCTTTTGGAACAAAAACAAATGAAGAGATAAACATATCACATGTAGTTTTATTTCACACCAAAATAAGAGACACCACATAGGCATATTTAGGGTTTACACAAGATGTAGGGATATAGGTATACAAAATATAAATACGATTTTATACAACACAAAATATCTCTCTCATACATATCAAGAAATATAGCTTGAAATATTCACATGTAGAGATAGCATGCATACTAGGTACATAAGAAAAATATTCTCATGCAGAGATGGAGGGAAACTCCCACACAAATATAACAATAACATACAACTAGAAGAGGATGCAATACGCCAAGGAGGATAGATATGGAAGATCAGGTTGGAGTTATGATAGTAGCTAGGGAAATGATACCAATGTTAGGTCCAAGGAATAACTCCAAGATTATGAATTTTTATTTTACGTGAATGCCATATTTATACATTGAGGAGAGATGAACTTTATCATTTCACATTCCAAAGGTACACAATTCTTCGCCTTATTTTTAATAAATTAAAATATTTACAGTGATTTACAAGTGGAAACATAATCTCTACGAATAAGGTTTCCAACATTAATGAAACACCCATGCACATTACATGTTCCAAGTTTGATATCATAATAGCTTGAAGAGGATAAACAAGTATCTGTCTTCAACCCTTCTTCCAATGCTAAAACCCACCATAAACAACAAAATTATAGTGTAGTAAGGAATGGAAACATAAGTAAAACAAAAAACCCTTACATGTAATATAATAAAATTTAACAATTATGAATTATAGCTCACAATATACTGAATATATCCTCAACATCTAGCCACTAATCTAGGTATTCCTCTAAGATGAAATCACACCCTACAAATGAAGGGAATAAATTTTTTTATGATCTTTCTTTACAACTTATCCTACATTCAAACCCTTTAGAATAGAACAAAGCACTCTATCCTTAGGGTTGTGTCATGTGTTTCTCCACAAGCAAAAAATATCCTCTTAAAAATGATTTTTTTTTATTCACAATGTTTTATGATGATGATGATGATGATGGTTAACGTCCCCTGAGACCAAACTTTTGTCTATTGGACCTAAAGAAGAGAATTAATTAGTTTGCTTTAAAGTTATATTTCTATGCTCAAAGAGCTTGGAAAGAAGCATCCTGAGCTTACTATAATTTTGACAGGCTAAAAGGCTAGGAAAGTCGGTATTGTAACAAAGATTATGAAACTGGGATCTAATGTGGGTGTACGCAGGGCACTCTAAGAGGAAGTGATTTTCATCTTCAATGTTCTTACTCTCACAAAGGTGGCAGATCCTTTCTACCCAAGGTGTTTTAGGGACTGTCCAACGACCAGTTTCACTATGGAGCTCATGCGAGTTCGTTCTTATCTTAGCTATGTTAATTTTTTTCTTAGTACTGATCAAAACAGAGAGATACTTTTGATCTTCTAGAGTAGGGTTGATGACCTCCTTATAATATCTTAATTTTCTTTTAGCCACGAGATCTTTCTCACACCACAATTTTTCTTTAAACTTAGAAGAAATAATATTTTTAATGTTATTAATATTCTGCAAAGCAACATTTTCATCGATCTCCCAGTGATTTAACCAAGACCCGGTATCTTTATACCACCCACGCTTGAGCCTTAAGTGGTTTTGGATGCAGTTTAAAGCTATCTTAGGGAGTCTATGGTCTCCCATGTTATTGATTTTGTTCTTGTATAACATGAGTCTAGTCATAGCTAGGCTATATACTTCTGGGTCAAAGACTACTCCTCAAAAATATCCTTTCTCCTTTCCACATGTGAACCATGGGTTCATATCTTCTATAGAGTCAACATGTGGAGTTCTCTTCTCCTCTGACCCTTTGATCAAATAAAATTTCATGGAAATCCCTTAAACAATGGTGCACTCTAGGATTATGTGCAATTTATGGGTTAATATTCTCATTAAACTCCTTGCATGTAGGATTCTCTCCTTGAATAACTTCATTTATTACCAAATATAGAAATGGAATATGATAAACCATCTCTAGAAGCGTAATTCTCCTTATAGAATAGGCTCATCAACCTCAAAATGTGTGCTCATGTCCTATGATTTCCTCCTCATGCCCACACAACGTTTCCTTTGGGATTGTGGAAATGCCTAAAAAAATGACTCTCAATGGAACATTAGACATCAAAATGTATATAGGGTCCTATAAAAGGTAATATCATAAACCAAAAGAATGAAATAAAAATCCTCTAACTCTAGCATTCAAAACTTTAAGCAATATTTAGGTGGTAACAACTTGCTCAATATGGTAACTACACATTCTTGTAGGGTGCAAGAGAGTTGTAAAATATCCATGTTGATCATGATGTACCTATATCAAAGTGAAGAGACCAAATATAGATGATGTGATGGAGCCGGTCCTTCACATTTACATCACACACATTACAAGTCTCCAATTCAAATTTATTACAAGGACACTCGAGAGTGATTCCATCTAACTACTCACTCTCAAGAGGCACAAGTCACATTGCCAATATGCCAAATGCAACATAAAATAAATGAAAACTAATGTTTGCAAAATTCCTTTTTTTTCTTCCTACCTTACTCTAACAACAAGGAGACACAATGCTAGGTGGAATAGAAAATGCATTGCAAGGATGCTATATGTTAAAAACTCCATTGCGATGTGGTTCGAAATGAAAGTAATCCATTGAAGAAGTTACAAGACATCAAGCTCACACCATGGTTGGAATGTGATGCTACATGCACTGAATAGATTTTTGATAGGATGACAAATCATAGATAAGTCCTCCATGTGCTTGAGATCCTCCATGTATTTCCTCCATCGTTGCCATAGAAATCACCCATCATGTCTTGAAACAATAAAGGTTTAAATGAAGCTCCAATATAAGTCTACAAAAACTTGGCTTCCCCTTATTGTTTCCCTTATGGGTAACTGCAAGCTAATGATGGTTCTCATGATGCATTAGTGGCAATGCAAATATGAAAAAAAACAATTTGTTGAATTTAAAGGATGGTTTGAGGTATTTTGAATGAAATTTAATATGGTGTAAGAAGATGAAATAGTGGGAAATTGAATTAGCTTCCATAATATATAATTTATCTTTACAGTTTTTTTGTAGGACCATGCCAAATTCGAGTCTTTTTAACAATGGTATATTATATTTCTTGTAAAAACTAATGCATATGTTCTCATTAGTGCAGGTGTTAAGTTCCTAAATGATGGAATTCCCTTTAAAAAATTGAGTAATTGTATAAAAAATCATTCTTATGCACACACACACATACATGTATGTATGTATGTATCATTTTATGCACACCTATATGTATATGTAGACACACACACACACAAACATATAGACATATACATATACATACATACATACATACATACATACATACATATACATATACATATAAATATACATACACACGCACACACATATGGAATCTACATAGTCAAATATATGTGTTTTGTTCATTTTGCAGTTCAAATCATCAAATGACCATACTGAACCTAAATCCAAGGAAATTGTTTCATCAAATATGTGGGTTAGTAGAAAATATCCTGCGAAAAGAAGAAAAAAATGAATCTCAAATAACAAGCACACATCAAAAGCGTGCGTTTGGCTTTAAAATGTGCATGCATTTTGAAATACTTGTTATTTTAATATATTTCAAAAACAATTTAGTAGTTTTCCCATAACTTTCTAACTGGACACTTGTTTTTGGAGTTCTTAGATCACTCGAAAGGTATTGAAGAAATATACATGATTATTCTATAATCCTTTTATGTTTCTACTCAAACAATTGATTATTTTCAAAAGAATAGAAAATGAATGTTTGGATAGTGATTGATAACTGAAACCACCACATTGTCTCTCTAATGGGGATCTTTGGAGTCCAATGGTAATATGGGTTCTCTTAAAAGCATTTTCACATGAGGGAAGGGTTTCATGGACTTAACCATTGTAAGAGGATGAAAACATGAGAATTTGGATTTAAATGAAGCTTCTAAGGCTCATGGGCCATGAATAAGGCCCCAAACCACAACACATGCCATCTAAAAGGGATACTCATCCTCCAAGTGGAATATAGTTTCTTATATAATGCATTGGATAGAAGTGATGGGTCTCAAGGTCTTTCCAATACAAGTTTTTGCATATGATACTCTAAAAATATCCCAAATATCTATTTATAATGGAGGTCACTAGTGGAGGAAAGCGAGAAAAGGTTTTAGCAGATGTTTTTTACTGGTGACTTTGTATATAAAAAACAAACTAGTGCATAGATGACAAGGATGCACCGGTGTTGACATGAATCACGTGGCATCACAACTGTAGACACCAATAAGTGAAAAAAACTATTTTTTTTTTTTTCAGTCGGTCTATTTAAAAACCTAAAGCACATTGTTCATTGTACATAAACACAATGGAGCGATATACATTCATAAGAACCACATTAGGGTTAAAAATATTGAAAATAAAAACCACGGATTATATTATTTTTATCTTTGGTGAAATTGTGCTACAAAACAACATCGATGTGTTTTTGTATTGAACACACTGGTTAAATAAAAAATTATTGAAATAAAAATCCTATCACATTAAATTTTCATTTTAATTCCCATTTACGGTGTTTTTGTTGTAGATAAACACACCGATGCTTTATAGATTCAAGAGCACCACTCTGGGGTTAAAACAATTGAAATTAAAAAAATGCATGGATTATATTAATTTTTTATTTGCGGTGCGATTGTTCAACAAAAACACATTGATGCATTTGGAACCGAGTGCACCACATTTTTATTTCTAATTTCCATTTCCGATGCAATTTTTGTAGATAAATGCACTGATGCTATATAGATTTGGGAGCACTGATCTAGGGTTTAAACATTTGGAAATTAAAAACCAAGGAATACATTTTGGCTATAAAACAACACCAACGCATTTGACTATCAAGCACACTAGACCAAGGTTAAATAAAATAATATTTTTCTTTTGACCTCCTTGAGCACTAGTGTCATACCTTTGTTTCTTAGACTTCCTTCCATACGTGCTCCACGTGGATACATTTCTAGATTCCATTATTTTCTAAGTGGATTTTGAATCTTGATGGGAATGGGGTTAGAGTACACAAAGTGCGCTTCTACCACTAACCAGAGGGACATCGATAGAAAGAAGACTCAACCACAGCGAAGGAAGGAATTGACAAGCGAGGACATTTTGGTCAAGTTAGTTAGGATATTGGTCAAGTGGACCATTTTGTAACATCTTAATAAGCCTATAAGTAGATTTAGAAGTGTAAGCATGAGGGATAACATTATGGGAGGAATGAATGTATTTTTCCTGGTATGAGGTTAATCGACCAAGGGATGTTTTTGTCTTTTGCAGTGTATTTATGGCATTAATGAATAATTTGTTGATGACACAATTATTTTTATTGTTTGTGTTTCTGTGAGATGGGTTTCCTTTTGAATATATTTTAATAATGAATCGTGTGAAATCTATACTGATGCGATCTCTGTGTTTACATGTTTAAATCTGAATGATGCGAAGCCTTATAGAGTTTACGGGCTTACTATATGTCGATGTCTTTGTTAATCTAAATGTGAATCTGAATCATTATGTTAACATCTCTTTGTCGATCTAAATATCAGTAAGTACATAATGATGAGTAGATCGAGTTAATGATATAATTGAAGCCCTATATTTCTGGGTAAAGTTGTGTTAGAACAACAGATAGTGCAAAAGTACTCTTCCCTCTGCAGAAACTTGGTTCCCGCAACTCTGTCCCAGAAATATTAGGTGAGACTTCACCTAATTCATAGGTGTTGTTGGATAGGGTAAAACCTGTTCGGGCTAATGTTTAGCGAGTTTGCATCGATGGGTGTCGACAAATCTGTAGAGTGAACCCCTATCGATAGGATCATGTCAAAAAATGGTTCCATTACTAGGACCATAGTATGAAGGAGAATAAGAAGACATGTTGTGCCATCTGACAAAACCGGAGATCCAAGACGAGTTTGATTAGAAGGCCCAAGAATTTGCAGAAGAATACAATCAGAACCCTAGATTGACGACAAAAGATTGGTTGGGAAGATATATCTACTATGGTATTCATGAGATATTATTCTCTGAGTTCCCGATAGTACTGTATGAGTGGTTGGAGCAACCTACTTTCCAGAAGAAGAATTTCCAAGGAGGTGAACCTAATCGATGGACCCTAGAGCTAATTCAACAGTTGCGAAGGGTGAACAAAAAATATTCAAGGGCCATCGATGTGTGGATAGACACTATCTTGGAAGGGTACATTACATATTTTGCTGCCGACACAGTTAAATCCTACATCGACATAGAAAGAGAATTCTTTAAGGGACCAAGGGGGAGATTTCTATTGTCATTGCAACTTTGGATTAAGATGCTCATCTGTGAAATTGAAATACTAAAGCCCTGGTGTGCGGAGTATGTGGGTACTACAAAGGTGAGGGTTTGTATGGAATTATAGGGGGTAGATGGATGAAATTTATGACGAGACTTTGAGGGAAGCCATGGAAGGTGTGGTATCCTACAAAGTGGGGTGAGGTTCCAACAAGAGAAGAGGCATAGGACTAAGGAGAGTCTTGGTGCGACTAGAACAGAAAACCGTGAAAAGGGCCCACAAGGGACTAAGCAAGCCTACAATGAGGAAGGAAATGACCAGGCTACGCTTGAGTCCAAGGAGGTAAAAACCCAAAGAGACAGCATATCTACACCTCTGTGCACTGTGCCAAACCTAGGAGGAAGAAACAAAAGCTCATCACAGGGTTGTCCTATGTTTTAGCACAACGGTAATAATGGTGGATCGATGAATACTGGGAGAAGACCAAGGGTGGCGGGTGACGATGTAAAAATACCCCTATTCCAGGGTGTTGGGACTGAAGATCCTAAACAATATTGGTTCTTATGCAAAGCAATATGGACAGTAAAACAAGTGCAAGACAGAGATATAAAGAAAGGACAATTGGTGACGACTTTTCAAGGCCGGGCGTTATATTGGTACATGAAATTTGTGCAAGTACCAATAGAGAATCCTCAGAAAAACCTAGCGCAAATCAGGAATGGACTGGTCGAGAAGTTTAAGAATCCATAATCCAAATCCTAGTATATTACCAAGTTGAAGGAAATAAAGTAGTACCCTAATGAATCAGTGTGGGATTTTGATCATTGATTCAAAAATATGATTGTTAAGGTCATATTTAGAACGAGTGATGTGAAACATAAGGAATGGTTTATCGCAGCTTTGGTACCACACATTCATATGCCACTGATGCAACAAAATATTGCATCTTAGGCAGAAGCTCTGGAAATCATGATGAAACTGGAAGCTTCACCAGTTGGAGAAACAAGGACTGGCATGAGAAATATCCTGTCAGAATTGGTGAACCTTAATATTCAGTTGCAAGATAATAAGAAGGGAAAAGAAGTCCATGAAGAAGTGTGGTGCAATCGATGCTAGTCAGAGGGACATCATAATGATCAATGCTCGTACTTCCAAAAATATTTACAGGATGGAGTCCAAAATCCATTGAGTCAAAGAGTATTGCCATGGTGCTGGATTTGTTAGATTAGAGGACATCGGTCTGAGGAATGCGTATAGCTTCATAAAGTTGTGTTGAAACCAATGAACCTTTTCTACAACTTTTGTCGATCAGTTGGCCATGAAGAAAAGTACTGCAGAGTGTATGATTTTCTCCAAGAAAGGACCATGGATACATATTTTATGAAGGGAGAGGAGCAACAAACAATAGATAGACTGCAGCTGCAACCGTAGTATAACCCGCTGCAACCGTAGTATACTCAAGTGCTGTATAACTAGCTGCAACCACAATATATTCAACCATAGTATAACCAACCACAACCATGGCCCTACTTAGTCCCAACCTAATCAGCAACAGCCACAATATAACTAGTAACCATACCAACGATAAGGAGGATTTCGTGGAGGTCATAATGGAGGATTTGGTCAGGGAGGATCTATGGGATGAGGCCAAGTACCAGTAATGTGCTACAATTGTAGATTATTAGGACATTATAATAGGGATTTCCCGAATATACAATATTAGTGTACTTATTTCAATGTCATTGACCATACCATCAAGGAATTCCTGCATTTGATTGTGAAATTGAAAGTGAAGAATGTGTCACAACCATAGCAGAACTAGAACATAGCTCAGAACCAAAATCTAGGACTGAATGTAGGGAATATCTCAGTTGAATGAAGAAATCAACCAATGCATGTCGGAGTAGTAACCTAATGAGGAGCTACGACAGGAGCTTATGGACCATTGATAAATATCCGACCGACGCCTCGAAAGAAGGTATAATTTGATGTAAACACTAAGAAAGAAACCTTCTTTGATACAAGAGACATGCTGAACAGGAACATTGGTAAGTTACCTATCTATGGAATTCCATTAGTCTTTGATTCAACAAAATTGTTGGGATCATCAAGAAAGGTTATTACCTAGAAAAGTTTCTAGAGATTTGTCTGACGTTAGAGATGCATTAGCAGAAATATCAAGATTTTTGTATCAACAGGAGGAAGGATGACATGACCATCTAGTAAATTCATTGCAAAAGAGAAAAATGAGGATGAATGTCGATATTGGTGACTATGATGTGGATTCAGTATTCTTGGATCTAGGATCAGATGTAAGTATCCTAACAAAACAAACATGGGAAATGATGGGAAAAACACAGTTGGTTTGGTATCCTGTATAGCTACGAATAACAAATCATGTCAGGATGTCGCCAATTGGTAGAGTCCCTCATTTACCTGTCGAAGTGGAAGGAATGAAGACATACGTAGACTTCGATGTTATTGAGATAGTCGATGAGATCATATCATACCCTATGCTATTGGAAATTTGTTGGGTGAATGAAAACTTGGCGGTTATCAATTTCAAGAAAAGAATAATGAAATTTGAGAATCGTGACATGCGGATCATTGCCCCATTGGATACCCTTAAAGAAAAAATAAATTTCTAACCAATAAAAGATGAAGTTGTGGGAGGATGGGATAATTCCTATAATATTTTTGAAGACTACATCAATCCCACTGTAGACAGAGAGCTGGGATGGTGAAGTACTAGCTGCACATCATCGGACTCTGACGATGCACTAGAGAACTGGCAGAACCGGTTACATGAAGTTTCAATAAGGAAATGTACACGAATCACTTAGTCATTGCGGTGGGTAGCGATATAAGTCATCGATTTGTTGATATATGAAGGATTCCATAACTTGGCAGTTTTTATTAGTGAATTCGAAGAGAGAGTATCAGGGCCTTAGTGCTTGTTGGCATTGGAAGAAGCACTGAAGGCTACTCTGGCAAGATGGTGGGATACACACAATACCTCAATGGGAGACTGGAAAGTTTGTAAATTACTGATGGAAGTTTGATTAAGAGAAGATGAATACTACCAAGGGAATAAATATGATGGAAGGGACGATCCCAGTTATCATCTGGTTGCAAACCAAACTGCATGGGTACCGAGGCCAAAGGAAGAGTGGGTCCATGTGTTTGTCCATATGCTAAATGGAATACCACAGAGATGGTATGTTTTTGTAGAGTTGCGAAGGGAAGCTACCACATGGAAAGAAATGTCATCTTCATTCATACTTTCATTTTTGTGAATGAGAATCTGTTCATCCATAGTGCACTACAAGACAACCATGACAAAGTATTGGAGATAGTTCTGGACGAGTTACTGAAGGAACCACATTGGATGATGACACTGCAGATGATGATGACATGTTACAATGTATCAAGAGAACTAGATGACGAAGACGATCCAAGAGTTCTTGATATTCCAGAGTTGGAGGGAAGTCGTGGCATTATATCCCTAGAAGTTCCAGGCGATAAATTTAAGCAACTGCTGAAATTGAAGAAGGTTAATATCGGGACAATGGAAGACCTAAAGTTCACTAGTATTGGGGATTACTTGGATGATTCAGTAATGGAGAAAATTACTGATCTGCTACATGAGTTTTAGAACTTATTCTCAACCAATTTTTCTGAGATGAAAGGTATTTCAATCGATTTGGAAGAAATGAAGATTCCTCTAAAACCTTATGCAAAACAGTAAAGAAGCGACAATACAGATTGAATATGAGATACAAAGAGCACGTCAAAGGAGAACTAGAACAGAAGATGGATGCTGTCATTATTGAACACGTTGAAGAGTCATAATGGAACAGTTTGATGGTTGTGTAGGACAAAAAGATGGGGGGAATCTAGATCTGTGTCAATCTAAGAGAGCTGAATGACGCAAGTCTTCATGATCCATTTCCTACACCATTTACTGACGAAGTATTGGAAGGAGTTGGAGGACAATAAATATATTCATTTACAGATGGATTTTTGGGCTATCACCAAATAAGGATTGTGAAGGAGGATAGAAAAAAAACCACTTTCGTAACAGAAAGAGGATGTTTGCAGTACATGGTGATGCCGTTTGGTCTCAAGAATGTGTTGATGCATGGAAAATCCCAGGTATCGACAGTAGGGGTTCTCTGAAATAACCGTTACCAATTAGATCGTTTATCATTTGGTGTGGGGAATCTGTCCAGTTAGTGGCCTGATTACCATAGAATTAAATGAAGGTTTAAATCTATTTTATTGGTTGCGGCCCGATCCACCGTTTATGTGTTTTTTTATGTTTTATAAATTATATGCAAGTGCCTATATTAAATGCAAGTGACCAAGGAATAAATACCTCACAATACGATGCATAGGTTCTTACCTTCCATCTTATCCCCTCTGTTCCTAAATCACTAAAAGCAAAGAACAACTAATCTACTCTACTCTATCTAACCTATCCCCAGGGAGCAAGATTATTATTCATATGAGCAATGTATTGCATTTTTTGCACAAAGAATTTTACAGATAGATGATAAATTTAGAATACATAAATATAGCAGAAAAAATAACATAGAGATAGCTTGTGAAGTTAAAGCATTCATTACTCATTTACTGCATAAGATTCATAACATAAAAATGAAATCATTCATAACACGTAAATATTTCAGCGGTTAGAACGATCTCACAAATTTGTATAGTAAGCTGAAAAATAAATAGTTCTTTATTCAGCAATCTACACAACATGCTTTTGAAACTCAGACATTCCCTTCTCTAGTAAAACTTCAGTCCTCTTTATTATAACAAGAAATAGTTCTTCTTACAAACAGCATTAGCATATGAGAGATAGAAAAGTCCCTCTTATACTTGACTCTAGCTATATTTATACATTTGCAAAAATGACTCTTGGTCTTCCCTGCCCTTTGGGATTCCTCAACTTTCGGTTACAAAATGTTTGTATTCTAGAGTGCTCACTAGTAAAATAAGATAAATACAAAATATTACAATAACATCTCCATGTGTAGATAAGAAAAAACCACTCAAGTGGGCCTAGTCAACTCATTAATGAAATTTTTCCATGCCACAACATCTCAGGCTATGGTCTCGAAATGTGTTGGTTCCAAGAATCTAAATGTGACCTAGTGCTTGAACAACTGAGTTTTTATGTCAGCCACCCTTGGTGGAGTTACTCGAATATGGCCTTCCAACATGCAATTACTTACTGCAGCTTGAGCCATAAAACCTTTTATCATCTTTTCATTCAAGCCTTTAACCAACTGTATACTAAGTTCATCTTCCTGCAGCCTATCATGCATGTACTTCAAATTCTCTTCATGGGTTGGAAACTCTTGCAACCTTTTTGCTGAAGATGTCTGGAATTTATTGTGAGTTGTAAGCACCTTCTTGTAGAATTCCATGGATTTGTCCGTTGTCTTCTCAACTGCATCTATAAGTCTCTCAATAGCTTTACTACTAAAATTCATGAGGTCATACTCAATTTGCAACCTCTCTGGACTCTTCATAGGTGAATTTTCTAGGGGCTCTTTATTTGTCTCCAACCAGGTCAGTTGACCTTGTATAGTCTCCGCAATTTTCTGGGTCCTGGCCTTGAATTCGCTAGCTACTACTGAGATCTTCTGCAGTCGAGCTTCTACTTGCTTGATTGTGAAAACACCTTCTTCTAGCTTAACCCACACTTGATATATTTCACCTCTAAGTAAGAGAGCATGCTCTCTAAGAGGTTCTATGTCCATCTTTAATTCATTAGTTGCCTTTAATAATACTTCTAAGGAACTATTCCGTGCTTCTAGTTCCACAATTTGAACTTTATACTCTTCTACTTGCTGGTCAGCTGTGGACTTCTGTACTTCCATTTCTTCCATATTACTTTCTAAATTCTTCTTTTATCCATCAAGGGCCATCTTTGATAGTTTCAAAGCATCCCTTTCCTCTTCTAGAATCTAGTAGTCCCGTTGAGGCTTCTCAAAGTATGAAAGAGTGGCATCATACTTTCTCTTTGATTCCCGACTCACTCTCTCCTCCTTCCTTAAGATTTCCTTAATCTTTTCCATTCTACCTTTATATTGATCAATGGTTTCCTTAATATTACTAACATTATGGGAGTTCACCTGTGCAGTTGCAACACCCCATGAGGCCACCTACATTGGGTCTTCTTCTACATCCTTTATAACCGTTCTCTCGGTCACTATGGTAATTTTGGGCTGAGTACCTGTCTTCAAAGTTTTCTCGGTCCTCCAAACAATTGATTTTCTCTTGGGATCAAAGAACACATCTTCTAATTTTGCAACTTCATTTTGCTTTGATGGGGTAAATGGTACCAACCCCAATTTAAGCATAGGGAGATGCCCTCCTATAGGTATACTGCCTGAGGTGGAAGGGAGGTTCTCTGTATTGTCTTGAGAAAGACTTTGTTCCTTATTCTCATTATCTAGATATTCTTGATCCTTATTCCTTTGTTCTTCGGTATCCTCTTGTTTATTGTATGCTTCCTCAGCTATTGATCTTTCTACCTCTGCAATCTTCTCCTTGATGGATTCTTATTTCTTTCTCTATTCTTCTTCCTTTTCTTTTTCCTTCCTAGAAGCTTCTTCTTCCTCATTTTCTCACTTGGCCTCTTCAACCAACAGTTTTCTTGCATCCTCTGCCAGTCTTCACGCTGTTTCTTCCTTATCTTTGTTTGTAGCCTCTGTTTCCTGTCCTCTCTGTTCTAGATTACTGCTGCTACTACCTTTGCCTCCAGATATTGTGATCTTCCTTCTGAGCCGCTTGTTCAAAGCGGTCATGTTGCAGACATTTCGGTACATTTTCTCATCGTTATCCACATGATCAACATATTCGAAATTCAACTTTAGGAGTGGCCGGTGTGCTGCAACCTTACCTTGGGAATCATTCTTGTGAAATCTATTTTCATTGAAATGAAATATTTCTAGTTATTTCACGAACTCAGGTGCAATCTTAACTTTATAAAACTTATAGCTTGCCACATAGAAATGTAGTGGTGGAAAAACAACCTTTTTTCAGGTCGAACAAATAACTCCCAAATCCATCCAAGAAGAGCCGTCTGACAACTTATTTATGTACTATATAATGTGTGGCGTATTTGGGAAGCAATGAGGGTGCTTTGGTCCCCCCATACATCCTCAAGTAAGTGCCTTCTTGAGAAAATAAGTAGTCTCCAAACTCCTTTATAGATTCCAAATCACCTTCAGACATGCACTTACACTTCTCCAGGAAAACTAATGGGTATAGGGGCATTAAAAACTCCTCACATATCAGCTTGTAATGACTATGGTATTTGTGATCCCACAATATCTAATATGTGTAGAAATAGGGCCTTTTTCTTCTTTCCATTTGTATTTAAGCTTCTCAAAAGGATGAAAACAAAGTATGCAGTCAATTTGAAAAGATACCATATAAAACTTGGATTTTTGTTGATGCAATCCTTCTTGGGATACAATTATGCAGGAAGACAAACTATTTGCTACTATGTCAGCCCAATTGAAAATGGTCCCCATCATGGTTACATGGTATATAACTGGGATCCATCCAAACATATAAGACCTTCCGTTGGCTCTGCTGATTATCCTATTTAGCATTAGAACTACCATCCTGTACGGTGTCCGCAGATGGGAAGCTTCATACTCCTTGGATGCCTTATTCTAGAAAGTATTTCCTTTGGCTACCATTATCTTTTCCACTGTAATATAGTCAAGAGTCAGGCGTTTACCCAGTCAGTTGTCATGCTGACTTCTGAAGGTGGCAAGCTGTACGATTTTTCTATGAATGCAGGTGTGAAGGATGCAAATCCTTTATCCTCAACGTTGTACATGATCACCCCCGTTTCATCAACTTTGGATAGAATCCATCCAATGACCTCAAGGAAAGGAAAAATATCTGGTCTTTTGGACACTTTGGTGATTCCTGATTTCAATATTTTATCTTACAAGACTAGGTCTTCCAATCCCACCTATGGAACCTTTTTCTCCTTGAGCATGTGATAGATCTAACCCCATTTAAATTCAGGTTCAGCCCTGGTGATAGATTTGGTATTTTCGTGTATTATCTCCACCCTTGGTGTGAGTGTCATTTTTGCATCCGCTTCGTCATCGGTAATCTTGGATTTCTTCTTTCCTTTTTTAGGTATGGTGTCTGGTGTAAGCTGCGACTGTAACAACACCGGAAAACCGTCTTATCATTTATAGTATTAAAAAAATCACACATTCAGATAAGAATGATAAATAACTATGGTAGCAAACTATTATTATGTTGGGCATATCATTTTCTTTAAGGAACAAGCTTAACCATTATGTTAGTTACCACATTTTCTCCACCCATCGGAACAAAAATTGCACCATAACCTAGAAAGGTCAAAAACTATGGTTAAGAAAAACCTTATACCACAGGAGATATTTGACTAGGGTATCCCCTATTGTTCTAAACCTAAAAAAAAAACTCAAAACTAGAACAGATGTTTCACCATTGTGCACGAATACTTCTATGATATTCACAGTCTATGGGTAGTAAAACAGAGTCAACAGAAAAAAAAGATGCCGTGACCACTAGGGCCAAAGCTTCCGACCAAGAGACCAGGTGAACAATAAAGAGCACACATGGCTCCCATGGCTTATAGCCTTGCTAAATATTATCACTTCATACGAACACAGACCAGGTAAGAAATGACTGATGAAAAATATGGACCCTCTTAGACTCATCATCATGCACCGGTGCTGTGAGCAAAACATGGCCGACAAGAAACGACAGGTAAAAACCTTGTCTAGGGTTGACTAGGTCAAAACGATATGGAAAATCAAATCACAACGAAGGTGTAAAAATAGAACAAATCGAGAGCTCAAGGAGGAAATCCCTTTAAACCAAACAATCGACATGGTGCTGGAAACCCTAAACACACTCCTATAAAAAACTGACAGGTCATAACCTAACTTCCCCATCCATTCAAAAAGATGCAAACTGATCAGAAACCTACCTAGAAGACAAAACCCTCGAGGGATGATGAACACGCAGTGTCCAAAACCCACATATGCCTCCAGATGGAAAAATCAATTCGTAACGGATGTCCTGGATGGGAAAAATCTTCTGTTTTCACCAACGCTCAAAACCCACAGTCAAAAGTAACTAGGGAAATGAACCCCACTTGAAATATATATAAAACAATGTGTAAAGCCCTTAAATGCGCTAGGTGGGAAATTAAAACCGTACATGCGTGGAATAAACGTCGTTTGGTTCCTAGGACACCGCACATTGGAAAACAGAACGACAAGTGAGGTGAAAAGAAACCCGATAAGGACATGTCAATCATCTTAATATTGCCACTGTTATTGGCTCATCTCTCGATAAAACACCCGACTTAAGTCATGGTGTCGATAGAAGGAATTCATAGGAGAAAAAACTTAAGAGACATCTACTGGGGCGACGCAAAGATAAGAACGCTTCTGATGTAGTGGGATAAATAATATGATGATGATGATCGGGTGGGAAAGGGGAAAAATTTCCACCGTTGTGACATAAAATATAACTAAAAGCCGACGAAGCGGATCAAAAACCAATCGGAACAACCCCGACGAGCAGAGTAAAAGAAACTTCCACCACGGTGGCTCGATCCTCAAGAAGCTACCAACCAATCAGATAACAATAAGCCAATACACGCTCATGAAAAACATCTACTGCAGCGGATCCAAAATTAGAACCCACCCGTTATTGTGGCTAAAATCTTGCGAAAACCTTCGATGTAGTGGATAAACATAGGCAAAAAATGCTTGTGAAAATCTATCTACCTCATCGGGTAAAACATCAAAACCGATCTGCTGTTGTGGATCAAACAATCAAAATCATCCGCTGTAGCGAGGTAAAAAAGACTTTCTCCCTTAGTGTAAAAAACCAACTTTTCGAATTTCCTTAGGGTGAAAATAAGTCATGGATGATGGAATTCAAACCTTAAAAAGGTATAAGTAGCAAAAAGCTAAAAATCAAAGTGGGGTCCTAAAAAATGCAATTTTTTTTTGGGGTAATAGTTGCAGCAGCAACAAATGACGATTGGCTGGTGAACACAGTTCTTTGGAAAAAACTAACTTTTGAACCCAAAACTGCTTTATGGTGTTCTGTTAGACCAACTCATCCCAAATATTTTCAAGATTTCTTTAAGATGTTGAGACCCTTCTGGGAATGTAAGATTTAAAACTTAACATTGATTATAGTCCACTAGGGCAGGGTAACCAGGATATCAAAGTCTCGATAACTCTTCTGAGGCCAAAATATGAGGTTCATTTACCTTTGCATTCAGTTTCTTATGGCTAAGACACCTTAGGATCGTAACAGACAAGCGTATTTGTTTGTTCCTCATTCCCATGCCTTTTGCATTCTTTTGATTCTTTTAGATTGTTGTCTTGTGAGTCTTCCCGGATTGCTTCTTTTCATATGAAACTTAATTTAGGTTCTTCCATACATGGTGTCCTTTTGTGTGAGTGATAATTTGTTTTCGGCTCACAAATGGAGAAGAACCTCTGAGCAATCCTATTATCTTACTAATTTTGTTCAGTATATATTTTGATACAAACTTTCTTTCTGGTAAATTTTGACTATTTTCATCCTTTTAGCTTTGATTTGTGGCATGATATCATTTTAAATACCATACACTTGTCCATCCTGCTTTCTTTCTGTGGGTCCATTGCTGTTACCTTCCTAGGACAGATATTAACATGAAGTGGATGGAGCCTAAAAATAGTATTCTAGACTCCTCTTACCTTAGTTATTTAATAGGGTTTGAAACAGGACTTCAATGTGTATATAAAATAACTTCCCTTCAAATAGTCTATCGAATTAAAGAATCTTATCATGATACGTTTGTTATACAGGTAAATATAATAAGCACGCTTTGGTCAAAATATTTGCAGTTTGTCCAAATTCGAGTGTTACCCAAACACCAAAAGCTGTGCTGACTTATTTGAAAACTAAAATAAATCAAATAAAAACAAACTAAAATAAATCAGATGCAAAGAGAGCAAATCAACATAAATAAAGAAGACATAACTATGAAAAATCAAAGCAAACACAAAAGGTTTATTTATGTACAAAAAACCTCAAGGGTATTAAGTAAAGTAAGGTTTGAGAACCAAACCATTTACAGGTAGATTCTCTTCCCACCCTGTAAATCCTACAACTTGTATGTTGAGGGGCCTAACTTTTCTGCAATCTAAAATGGGCCTATCCATAGATGTTAAAACTTAGTGTGCTTGCCCTTTTCTTCATGCGGGTGATCCCACTTCAGAACCAAATTATCTCCTACTTCAAAATATTTATTCATGGACTTGTGCTTGTCAAACCATATTTTCACATTCTCTTGTTGGTGCTTAAACCTTTCCTTAGATTTAGATCTAGACTCTTCTAACTTCAACAAAGTGTTGATTAGGGCTTGTAAAACCTCACTAGTAGATCCTCTGGATGCTTGGGATAATTGAGAAGAAGACAAAAAAATGTTAGGGGGTAAGATAGCTTCCTTTCCATAAAATAAGGTATAGGGTGACACACCTAAGGAATTCTTGGGTGTGACTTGATCAACCCAAAGTGCATTAGGAAAAGCTATATGCTAGCTTCTCTAGTTTTCTATGACACGTTTATTTAAAATTCTAATGATATTTTTATTAGTCGATTTAGCTATTCATTACCTTGTGGATAATAATTAGCAGAATAATGTAATTTCATTCCTTTCTCATTAGAAAATGTAGTAAGTTTAATTGATGAAAAGTAAGATGCATTATAAAAAACCAAGGAAATTGGAACCCCAAACGTTGCCATAATATGGTCTTGTAAGAAATCTATGACTGCATCTTCGTTCACTTTTTGTAACAAGATTGCTTTCACCCATCTGGTAAAATAATACGTGGCCATGAGGATGTACTTATGTTGCAATGAAGATTTTGGATTGATTTCTCCAATAATATCAATTCTCCATTGCTCGAATGGTTTAGACACAATAAATGGTTCTAATGGCCCAACTGCCTTTTCTTGTCTCCTACCGCTCCTTTGGCATATGTCACACTTCCTTATGTAAGTGTGAGCATCTTTAAACAAATTCGACCAATAGTATCCAACGCTTAGAATCTTGTGCGTTGTAGTATCTCCTAAAAATGACCTCCAGTAGGGCCATCATGCAACTCCTTAACAACCTTGGATGCATCCTCTTGTTCCAAACATCTTATAAATACTCTGTCATAGTTCTTCCTGATAACAACTCCATCAATTATTTGATACGATCCTGACTTTAAGCGTAATGCTCTTCTTTGTTTGGAATTCCAGTGTTTAGGAAAATATCCTTGTTGGATATAGTGTACCAAATATGTGTACCAAGATTCTGGGGTTTTAAATATAGGACACATATCAATCATATGCAACTCAGCCTCATTCTCCCAATCATCATCTTCATTATCTTGACTTTCATCCATTAGTTTGCAAAGTCCTTTCCCTTTGATGATAGTGGATGGTTTAAATTCTAAGTCATATTCTTGCAAGGCTGTTACCCAATTTCCTCTCCTCTCTCCTAATTCTTTCTGCATGAAAAGAGTTCGAACTGTCGGGTGAGGAACAATCACTTTGGTTCTGTTCTTGAGGATGTATGGTATAAATTGTTTTACCACCTTAAAAACTGTGTATGCTTGTTTATCAACAACATGGTAATTCAACTCAACACCTTGTAAACCAGTTGTAACACCCCGGTTTTGACCTTGACTGCATTCAAATGTATATGATGGATATATTGTAATTAATCATGGTGAGGAGCTAAAGGAAAAATCCCCACCATGGATTATCGTTTCACGTTTCGGCGATTAAAATCGATGCCGATAGTATTTTGTGCTATGCAAGAACAATATAATGTTGGACACCATGTAAATATGCATTTTAATTAAAATACCCACAACCAGCTATGTCAATGAAACCATCATGAAAAGGGCATGATTTCCTAAGGATTAGGTTGGCGGGGGGAATGTTTAACCTTTGGGTCCATTGGGGGACAACCATGTGTCACAAGATGAACCTACCTAGCTACCAACCACTTTGGTTGTCTTACTCATCCTTTCCTTGTCTCAGCCACCAAACTATTTAATTCCAAGGAGTTGGTTGGCCAGTTATGTCCATGAGGGACATATGCATGGGCAGCCGTTAGTGTGGCAGGATTGCCCATCCTTTGACCATATGCATTCCTAGAGGTAGAGGGAATTTAGATACTCATGTTGGTAGCGAACCCCATTCCACTCTCATGCAACTGTTTTGTCTTCCTCACACAGGAGAAATCTTGGCCTCCAACAGATTTTGGCGTTTTGCATTTTCCCTTTCACAATTTGGGTTAGTGTGGTGATTTTCCTTGACGTTGGGGCCGTTCTCATTATTTTACACAGGATGGGAGAATCATTGTTGTTTTCTCCATGAATTTGGGTGTTGTGAGTTGTTTTGGCCATGTTAGGGCCGTAAATGACTCTGGAATTCGAGATGCTTAGTCTGAGCCATTTTAACCAATTGCCATACCCGATTTAGCCTCTGTGGTGTGTTTCCCTTCAAACTCCAGAGTTGTGAATTGCTGTGTATTATGTGGTTGTTGGTATTTGGATTGTTTGGGAGTGGAAATAGAGCCTGAGTGTGCTTGATAAACCTAGTGTGTGTAGGAATCTCACAGACAGAGCTATAGGGCTGGATTTCTTCTCTACGCCCCCTGAATAGCAATGGAAGGGAACTCATGTCTTGAGGGACTGTGCAATAGAGAAGGGAATGATTCCTTATGTTGGGTGTGTGTGGAGGTCTTAGAATTCAGGCTAGCTTTGGTGGAGGTGTGCTTATCTCTTCAGTGAACCCACTAGCTTAGCATCCAGTGTTTCCAGCTTCTGATAGCCTGATAAACCCAACTTTGTTGGTTTGGCTATGTATTGTTGTGTATCCTTGGCTACATGTGAGCTTGCTAGTTTCCTCTTATTCCTTGTGGAATCATGCCCAACTCAGGGGTGGAAGTGTTTTTGAGTGATTGATGAGCACACTGGCCTATGGTTGGGTGGAACATTGCATCGATGTAGCTGGTTGTGGGACAAGCTTCTTCTAAGATAAGTATTCTTGTGTTTAAATCCTTGCAACTGTGTTTGTTTTATAAATCAAATGAACATGTTAAATGTTGTGAATGAATGAATGTGCTTTCGTTGTTTGATAATCATTTATGCATCTGTGTATGTTTAAGTTCAATGCATTTTGATTGATGTTCATGGGGCTAGATTTGCTAGAATTTTAGCATTATAGTCGCGTCCTATCATTGGTAGAAGGGTGGGGACATGACACCAGTGCTCATGAATGATATGGGGTACTCATCTCCCCTTTCTTATTTTTTTGTAAGAATCGTTGCTAGAAGGTTATATGAAGCATAAGTGTATAAAATGAAATCTTTCTCAACATTGGGACTTTTTAGGGAAGGTGCATGAGCTATTGCTACTTTGATTTTGTTAAATGCACCTTTTTCTAAAATAGTCCACTTAAACTGTACACTTTGCTTAACCATCTGTTGCAAAGGTTTGACTATTTGAGAAAAATAAGGCACAGACCTTCCCACAAAATTAATCGTCCCCATGAAAGATTTCATTCCTGTATTGTTATGGGGTAAGGGGATTTGTGCTATAGATTTAATCCTCTTTGGTTCTATGGATATCCCCCTATTAGAAATTATGTGACCCAACATATTTCCTTCTAATACTGCGAAAACACATTTCTTAGGATTCAAGAAAATACCATATTCTCGACAGTGATAAAAAATCTATTTTAGATGAAACATATGTTCTTCTCTCCTCTTGGAGAAAAATGTAACGTCATCCAAATATACTACCATGATGTGGCCAATCAAACCACGAAAATCTATATCCAACACTTGGTTGTAGCCTGAAAAATCGTCTAATAAAGAGAACAACTCGGAGCCTGAAATCGTTTGCAATATATGATCCATAGGCGGGACTAGATAGTTATCTTTGTTAGAGGCACGATTCAAATTCCTAAAATCTACACAAAGTCTAATTTCGCCAGACTTTTTCCTCACTGGAACCAAATTCACAATCCATTCCGAGTGTCTAACTCTAAATATAATCCTGGTATCAAGGAGCTTCTTCACTTCATTTTGAATTAGGGGTTCTAATTTAGGATGCATCTTCCTTAATGGATGCTAAAATGGTTTGAATCCCGATTTAATCGGAATAACATGTTGTATAATGTGGGTGTCATCAATATTAATATCTTCATAAGTCCAAGCAAAGACATCTTTATATTGCTGAAACAAGCTAATGAATTTGCTTCTTTCACCCAGTGAGCAGCACTTCCCCAAGTTCATATACTTGGGTTCGGCTTCTGTCCCGAGATTCACCATCTCATACTGCATAGATGAACTATGCATTTTGACATTGGCTAGCCTCTAAACTTGTTATTCAGATCAAACATTCCTTCCAAATTTATGACCCCTTTAGGTATGAAATTCCCATGTTGGAGATTTGCTTGATGTTCCTCGTCATCAATTACAAAATCTTTGAAATTCTCATCATTAGTTATAAACTCTAAGATCTGTGGATCGTCATCGAATACTCTCAGATTAGTGATGTTGTCTGGTACAACAGGCTTGAAAATCAATTCATTTGAACATCTATTATTAGTAGGAACAAGCCTTGCAACTAATAAGTCAGCTACTGCATTTTTCAACCTAGGAATCGAAATAATATAAAATGCATTCAAAATTTGTTAGGAGGTCCCAAACTTCATTTTGATATCCTTTTAAATGTGGTGATAAACAATGAATTGTATTTTGCACCTGTTTAACGATAATTTTAGAATCACCATAAACCTTTAAATTTTTCACTTTGAATTCAATTGCCTTCTTTAAGCCCTGAACTAATGCTTCATACTCGGCTGTATTATTAGTACATTCAAATTCTAATACAAAAGGAATAAAATTTTTACTGTTTTCTGGATCAATCAGGATACAACTAGATCTTGATCCTTCCTGAGTTTTTGAACCATCAAAGTATAATACCCAAAACCTATTTGTTAATTGTACAGAACTAGTGCTACTTTCTACATATGAGACTAAGTTAACTATGTTACAGTCAATTTTATCAGCCCACGAAAACTGAAGGAGCTCAGGCTGTGTATCTAATCCATCATTGGCTTCTTCCACTTGATAATTTCCCAGTTCAAGAACAATAAAATAATTACCCAAAAACGAATGTGAAAAATTTATAGGTTCATTTTTTCCTTCTAGTTGCGTCACATTATACTTCATATGTGGTTCCCTCATTAATCTAATCTGATTTTGATAGTTGTTATAAGGAAACCACAAATGTGACCAGTCAGTAGCAAAGTAGCCATTGAGTTTCACAGACCAATCCCTTCTCAAAATTAGTCCATAAGCTTCGGGTATGTCCACTACCATAATGTCTATAAATTGGCACACTTTTTCGTCTGTAGCTAATTGTATCAATACATCATTCATCTCTCCCACTACCTTCATAGTTGTTCTATCCAATTGGATGATTTTTCCTATAGAAGGCACGGGTTTCCCATTTATCCTTTACAGACTAAAAGAGGCATAACATTTGCAGATTCTCCAGAGTCTACCAGACAGTTGTGCACATTATGATTAAAAATCTTGAAAGAAAGTAGAAATGGTAATGTTTTGGATTTGGATTTTCCCTCAATACTTACTTCACTGATCTATTCTTCTTACTGAATATGCTTTTGGGATTTACTGGCTGGTGCATCAAAGGCTTCCAAGAGCTTTCTCCTCTGTTGGGGTAAGTTACACATTTCGAACAAAGAAATATTTTCCTTAGTCTTCTTGATATCCTTTATTATATCATACCCCATCTCACACTCTATTGAACTTTTCTTGTTACTTTTGACCTTATTTTATACATCCTTCACATGTTTACTGATTGTGGGTGCATTCTTCCTTGTTATGACTAAATTAGGTACAGGTAGGGTTTGAGTATTATTTCTGATTTTCTTCATATTCTCTTGAATTTTCTTAATTTTGGGCAATAATGTATTATCCTCAATCAGTGGACCCTTTCTTCTTGTTTTGAAATTTACAGCTGACAGTTGTGTTTCCTTGGTAGGTTCTTCATCTTCTAACCCCAACATGGGTGCACAATCCCACAAAACCATGGTAGTTTCCTCAGGTGCCTCCTCTGGTCCATGAGCCTTTTCCTCTTCGACCGCAAGTTTTGTTAATTGAGAATCTAGCAACTGGTTCATAACCAAAGTCATAGAGTTAATCCATTGTGGGAAATTCCTTTCGGAGTGAGGCTATTGATGAAACATACAAAAACTTTCCATTCCAAGTTCAGTTAAATTCATAACAGACGGACTGTGCGTGGGTGGTTGGGATGGACCACTTTCATCTCTTCTCTTATAATAAGGATTGAATTATTTCTTGGCTTCCTTTTCTTTCTCCATGTCAACGATTTTGTTGGATAACTTCTGTACCATTTTGACCACCCTTTCTAATTCATGGGAATGTTAATGTTTGGGCCTAGTCAACAATAAAGGCTTCTTGCTACCAAAACTTCTTATCTATGGTTCTACAGAGTGTTTGTTTATACTTTCAAGTGCAACCTGTATTTTTACGACTTCTTCATAATTTTCCACCAAGGAAGACTTTATTGATATTTTAACAAACATTGCTATGCCAGGGCAAAGTGCTGAAGTGTAATATTCAATTAAAGTCTCTTCAGTAGGATTTATGCCATCATTGAAATTATTTAAATGAGCAACAAACCTCTGAGTAAACTCTTGCACTTTCTCTTTCTTTTACTTCCTTAGAGCAAGTAGTTCTTTCATCAAGGCGGTAGTAGTTCTTTGGCTACCAAACTTGTTTTTAAACAATCTTTCAAAAGTATCCCAGTCTATGATTAAATTTTCCTATAAGCCAAAATACCATGATGCTACTTTATCCTTAAGAGTATGTAGAAAGAGTCTTCATACTACATCTTCATGCTCCACCGCTAAAACTTCTAAGGCCAAGAAACTCTGTAAGTGATCATCCACAAGAATTCCTTCTCTCGGATCAAATTTAGGTAATGACTTTTTAGGATTCAGAGGAAAAGCATGCAATAGAGGAGTCAGGTTGAGTGGAGTTCTGGCCCTCCAAGCTAGTTGTGGTGGAGGATTATTTGCATTAGGATTTGGCAGTACATTTTCGGCCATGATTTGCTGAGGAGATCAAGGTGGAGATTGAAACAGAGACTAAATAAGTGAACAATACGGGGATTCCAGTCCCAACTGATTAAGTGGTTGGTCAGTTTACTGTAAGGATAAATTCACCAGTTCTTCCAAATTTCCTAGCAAAATTGAATCCTCTGTGCAAGTGGGTGTTATTTTAGAAGCTCCTCTTCTTGGTAATCCAAGGATTGTCTGCAATTCCCTAATATTTTTTGCATAATACCTTGTGTATCTTCTAAAATGATCAACTACTTCAAAAGGAACTTGGTAAAGGTGTTCGGAAGTTTCTAGGTTTACTCGTTCTTCAAAAAAACTAGTTTTAGGGTTGTCACTGGTGGAATGGTTTCGAGAAAATGGTTTTCCTTTGCCAGGCATGCATTGGTGGCCCTCCTTCTAGAACAAAAACTGTTGATACCTGGAACATCCCAGGTATAGACAGTAGGGATTCTCCCCAATAACCATTCCCAATTAGATCGTTTATCGTTTGGTGTGGGGAATTTGTTCGGTTAGCGGCCCAACTACCATAGAATTACATGAAGGTTTAAATCTATTTTACCGGTTGCGGCCCGATCCACTGTTTATGTGTTTTTTTTATGTTGTATAAATGATATGCAACTACCTAGATTAAATGCAAGTGACCAGGGAAAAAAAGAACTCACAATGTGATGCGTCTTATCCGTCTTATCCCCTTTGTTCTTAAATCACCGAAAGCGAAGAACAACTAATCTAATATACTCTATCTAACCTATCCCAAGGGAGCAATATTATTACTCATATGAGAAATGTACTGCATTTTCTACACAAAGAATTTTACAGATATCTGATAAATTCAGAATACATAAATATAGCAGAAAAATAACATAGAGATAGCTTGTGAAGTTAAAGCATTCATTACTCATTTACTGCATAAGATTCATAACATAAAAATGAAATCATTCATAACACATAAATAGTTTATCGGTTAGAACGATCTCATAAATTTGTATAGTAAGCTAAAAAAGAAATAGTTCTTTATTCAGCAATCTACACAACATGCTTTTGAAACTCAGGCATCCCCTTCTCTAGCAAAACTTCAGTCCTCTTTATTATAATAAGAAATAGTTCTTCTTACAAAAAGCATTAGGATATGAGAGATAGAAAAGTCCCTCTTCTATTAGAATCTACCTATATTTATACATTTGCAAAAATGACTCTTGGTCTTCCCTGCACTTTGGGGATCCTCAACTTTCGGTTAGAAAAATGTTTGTCTTTTAGTGTGCTCACTAGTAAAATAAGATAAATACAAAATATTACAATAAAATATCCATGTGTAGAAAAGAAAAAACCACTCAAGTGGTCCCAGTAAACTCATTAATGAACTGTTTCCATGCCACAACATCTGAAGCTATGGTCTCGAAACCTATTGGTTCCAAGAATCTAACCATGACCTCATGCTTGGACATCTGAGTTTTTATGTCATCCACCCTTGGTGGAGTTACTCGAAGCTGGTCTTCCAATAGGAAATTACTTACTGCAGCTTGAGTCACCAAACTTTTTATCACCTTTTCATTCAAGCCTTTAACTAGTTGTATACTAAGTTCATCTTCCTGCAACCTATCACGTAGGTACTTCAAATGCTCTTCATGGGTTGGAAACTTCGGCAGCCTTTTTTCTGAAGATGTCTGGAATTTATTGTGAGTTGTAAGCACCTTCTTGTAGAATTCCATGCATTTTTCCATTGTCTTCTTAACTGCATCTATCCATCTCTCAGCATCTTTAATACTGAAATTCATGAGGTCATACTCAATATGAAACCTCTATGGACTCTTCATAGGTGCGTTTTCTGGGGGCTCTTTATTTGTCTCCAACCAGGTCAGTTGACCTTATATAGTCTCTGCAATTTCCTGGGTCCTGGCGTTGAATTTGGTAGCTACCACTAAGATCTCCTGCATTCAAGATTCTACTTGCTTGATTTTGAAAACCTCTTCTACTAGCTTAACTTGCACTTGATATATTTTACCTCTAAGTAAGAGAGCATGCTCTCTAATATGTGCTATGTCCATCTTTCATTCATCAGATGCCTTCAATAATACTTCTAAGGAATTATTCTACGCTTCTAGTTCCGCAATTCAAACTTTATACTCCTATGGTTGTTGGTCAGCTGTGGACTTCTGTACTTCCATTTTTGCCATCTTACTTTCTAAATTGTGCTTTTCTCCATCAAGGTTCGTGTTTGATAGTTTCAAAGCATCCCTTTCCTCTTCTAGAATCTGTTAGTCCTGGTGAAGCTTCTCAAGGTATGAAAGAGTAGCGTCATATTTCTATTTGATTCTCGACCCGCTCTCTCCTCCTTGCTTAAGATTTCCTTCATCTCTGCCATTCTACCTTTATACTGATTAATGGTTTCCTTAAGATTACTAACATTATGGGCGTTCACCTGTGCAGTTGCAACACCCCATGAGGCCATCTGCACCGGGTTTTCTTCTACATCCTTTACAACTGTTCTCTCGGTCACTGTGGTAAATTTAGGCTGAGTAACAGTCTTCAAAGTTTTATTGGTTCTCCAAACAATTTATTTTCTCTTGGGATCAAATAATACATCTTCTAATTTTGCAACTTCATGTTGCTTTGACGACATAAATGGTACCAACCCCAATTTAACGATAGGGATATTCCCTCTTGTAAGTATACTACCTGAGGTGGAAGGGAGGTTCTTCGTATTGTCCTGAGCAGGACTTTGTTCCTATTTCTCATTATCTAGATATTCTTGATCCTTCTTCCTTTGTTCTTCTATATCCTCTTGTTGATTGTGTGATTCCTCAGATACAACACAATCAACAATGATGTATACTTTGTGAGCTTCTAAGAATGCTGTATACTACTTGATGGATTCTTCTTTATTTCTACGTTCTTCTTCCTTTTCTTTTTCCTTCTTGGAAGCTTCTTCTTCCTCCTTTTCTTGCTTGGCCTCTTCAACCAACAATTTCCTTGCACCCTCTTCCAGTCTTCGCACTGTTTCTTCCTTATCTTTCTTTGCAATATCTGTTTCCTATCCCTTCCATTTCCTATCCCTTATGTTTTAGATTACTATTGCTACTGCCTTTGCCTCCAGATATTGTGATCTTCCTTCTGAGCCACTTGTTCAAAGTGGTCATGTTGCAGAAATTTCGGTACATTTCCTCATCCTTATCCACATGATCAACATATTAGAAATTCACCTTTAGGAGTGCCTGGTGTGCCGCAACCTTACCTTGGGAATCATTCCTGTGAAAGCTCTTTTCAACGAAATGAAATTTTTCTAGTTCTTTCACGAAATAAAGTGCACTCTTAACTTTAGAAAACTTATAGCTTCCCACATAGAAAGCTAGTGGTGGAAAAACAACCTTTTTCAAGTCGAAAAAATAACTCCCAAATCCATCCAAGAAGAGATTTCTCAGAACTTCCTTATGTACTATATAATCTGTGGCGTATTTGGGAAGCAATGAGGGTGCTTTGGTCCCCCCATACATCCTCAAGTAAGTTTCTTCTTGAGAAATGAAGTAGTATCCAAACTCCTTTATAGATTCCAAAGCACCTTCCGACAGGCACTTACACTCCTCCAAGAAAACTAATGGGTATAGGGGAATTAAAAACTCCTCACATATCAGCTTGTAATGACTGTGGTATTTTTGAGACCACAATATCTGATATCTGTATAAATAGGGGATTTTTCTCCTTTCCATTTGCAGTTGAGCTTCTCAAAAGGATGAAAACAAAGTATGCAGTCAACCAGAAAATATACCATATACAACTTGGATTTTCGTTGATGCAATCCTTCTTGGGATGTAGTTATGCAGGAAGACAAACTATTTTCTACTATGTCAGTCCAATTGAAAACAATCCCCATCATGGTTACATGGTATATAACTAGGATCCATCTACATTGAAAATCCTATTTAGCATCAGAACTACCATCCTGTATGGGGCACACAGATGGGAAGCTTCGTACTCCTTGGATGCCTTATGCCGGAAAGTATTTCCTTCGGCTACCATTATCTTTTCCAATGCACTGTAGTCAAGAGTCAGGATTTTTACTAGTCAGTTGTCATGTTGACTTCTGAAGGTGGAAGGTTATATGCTTTTGCTATGAACGCAGGTGTGAAGGATGCAAATCCTTTATCCTCAACGTTGTACATGATCATCCCCTTTGCATCAACTTTCGACATAATCCATCCATTGACCTCAAGGCAAGGAAAAATCTCTGGTCTTGTGGACACTTTGGTGATTCCTTATTTCAAGATGTTATCATACAATACCAGGTCTTCCAATCCCACCTCTGGAACCTTTTTCTCCTGGAGCATGTGATAGATATGACCCCATTTAAATTCAGGTTCAGCTCTGGTGATAGATTTGGTATCTTCGTATATTATCTCCACCCTTGGTGTGAGTGTGATTTCTACATCTGAGTCGTCATCGATAATGTTGGATTTCTTCTTGCCTTTTTTAGGCATGGTGTATGGTGTAAGATGCGACTGTAACACCACTGGAAAACCATTTTATCATTTATACTATTAAACAAATCACACATTCAGATAAGAATGATAAATAACTATGGTTTAAAACTATTATTATGTTGCACATATCATTTTTTTTAAGGAACAATCTTAACCATTATGTTATTTACCACATTTTCTCCACCCATCGGAACAAAAATTGCACTGTAACCTAGAAATGTCAAAAACGATGGTTAAGAAAAACCTTATATTGTAGGTGAGCTTTGAATAGGGTATCCCGTGTTGTTTTAAACCTAAAAAAAACTCAAAACTGGAATAGAGATTTCTCCATCGTGCATGAATACTTCTATGATATTCACAGTATGTGGGTAGCAAAACAGATTCGACAGAAAAAATGATTCCATGACCACCAGGGCCGGAGCTTTCAGTCAACAGACCAGGTGAAAAACCAAGAGCGCACATGGCTCCATGGCTTACGGACTTGATAAATCTTATCACTTCATACGAATACTGACCAGGTAAGAAACGACCAATGAAAAATCAGGACCCCCTTAGACTCATCATCACACACCGGTGCTGTGAGAAAAACATTGCTGATGGGAAACGACAGGTAAAAACCTCAGCCAGGGTCAACTAGGTCAAAACGATATGGACAGTCGAATCACAATGAAGGCACAAAACCAGAACAAATCGAGAGGTCGAGGAGGAAATCCCTTTAAGCCAAACAATTAGCATGGTGCTGGAAACCCTAAACGCACTCCTATAAAAAATTGACAGGTCATAGCCTAACTTCCCCATCCATTCAAAAAATATGCAAATAGATCAGAAACCTACCTAGAAGACAAAACCCTCAAGGGCTGGTGAACACGCGTGGAATAAACGTCGTTTGGTTCCTAGGACACCGCGCATCCAAAACCAAAATGACAAGTGAAGTGAAAAGAACCCCGACAATGGTGGGTCAATCATCCTAATATTGCCTCTATTATCGACTCATCTCTCGATAAAACACCTGACTTAAGTGGCAACGTCGACAGAAGGAAGTCATCAGAGAAAAAACTTAAGCTACATCCGCTGGGGCAACACAAAGATAACAACACTTGTGAAAACCTCTTGCGGCTAAACTCTTGGAAAAACCTCCGACGTAGCGGATAAACATATGCCAAAAATTCTCGCGAAAACCTATCTGCTGCATCGGGTAAAACATCAAAACCCATCCGTTGTTGCGGATCAAACAATGAAAATCATCCATTGTAGTGAGGTCAAAAAGACTTTCTCCCTTAGTGTAAAAATCCAACTTTTTGAATTTCCTCATGGTAAAAATAAGTCATGGATGATGTACTTCAAAGCTCAAAAAGGTATAAGTGGAAAAAAACTAAAAATCAATGGGGGTCCTAAAATATGAATTTTTTTGGGGCAATAGTTGTAGCAGCAACATTTGGCTACTAATTGGTGAACGCAGATCTCTGGAAAAAACTAACTTTTGAAACCCAAAATTGCTTTATGGTGTTATGTTAGATCAACTCATCCCAAATGTTTTCAAGATTTCTTTAAGATGTCTAGACCCTTCTAGGAATCTAAGATTTAGAACTCAACATTGACTATAGTTTACTAGGGTAGGGTAACCAGGATTTCAAAGTACCAATAACTCTTTTGAGGAAAAAATGTGGGGTTTACTTACCTCTACATTCGATTGCTTATGGCTAAGACACCATAGGATTATAACAGAGCATGAACAACTGTATTCGTTTGTTCCTCATTCCCATGCCTTCTACATTCTTTTGATGCCTTTAGAATTTTGTCTTTTGAGTCTTCCCGTATTTCTTCTTTTCATATGAAACTTAGTTTAGGTTCTTCCATCCATGGTGTCCTTTTGTGTGAGTGTAATTTTTTTTTCAGTTCACAGATGGAGAAGAACCTCTGAGCAATCCCATTATCTTACTGATTTTGTTCAGTATATCTTTTGATACAAACTCTCTTTTTGGGAAATTTTGACTCTTTTCATCCTTTTGGATTTGATTTGTGGCATGGGATCATTTTAAATACCATATACCTGTCCATCCTGCTTTATTTTCGTGGGTCCATTGTTGTTAGCTTCCTAGGACAGATATTAACGTGAAGTGGATGGAGCCTCAAAATAGTATTCTAGAATCCTCTTACCTTATTTTAATTAACAGGGTTTAAAACACGACTTCAATGTGTTCATAAACTAACTTCCCTTCTCTGTATTGTCCTGATAGGACTTTGCTCCTGATTCTCATTATATAGATATTCTTGATCCTTCTTCCTTTGTTATTATGTATCCTCTTGTTGATTGTGTTCTTGCTCATCTATTGATATTTATACCTCTGCAATCTCTCCTTGATGGATTCTTATTTCTTTCTCTATTCTTCTTCCTTTTCTTTTTCCTTCCTGGAAGCTTCTTCTTCCTACTTTTCTTGCTTGGCCTCTTCAGCCAACAGTTTCCTTGCACACTCTGCCAGTTTTTTCCCTGTTTATTCCTTGTGTTTCTTTGTAGCCTCTATTTCACCATCGCGCACGAATAATTCTATGATATTCACATTCTGTGTGTAGCAAAACAGAGTCGACCAAAGAAACTATGCCGTGACCACCAGAGCCAGAGCTTCCGCCCAAGAGATTAGGTGAACAACCAAGAGTGCACATGGATCCAATGGATTACGACCTTGCTAAGTAATATCACTGCATACGAATGCAGACTAGGTAAGAAATGACCAACGAAAAATATGGACCCTCTCATATTCAACATCATGCACCGATGCTATGAGAAAAACATGGCCGATGAGAAACGACAGGTAAAAACCTCAGCCAGGGTCGATCAGGTCAAAAAGATATGGACAGTGGAATCAAAACAAAGGTGTAAAACTAGAACAAATCAAGAATTCGAGGAGGAAATCCATTTAAACCAAACAATCAACATGGTGCTAGAAACCATAAACGCACTCCTATAAAAAACTGTCAGGTCATAACCTAAGTTCCCCGTCAATTCAAAAATATGCAAACACATCAGAAACCTACCTGGAATACAAAAACCTTGAGGGCTGCTGAACACGCAGTGTCCAAAACCCACGTATGCTCCAGATGGAAAAATCACTTCATAATGTATGTCATGGATGGGTAAACTCTTCCGTTTTCACCAACGCTCAAAACCCACAGTCAAAATTAACTAGGGAAATGAACCCCACTCGACATATATATAAAAGAACAATTAAATCCCTTAAATGTGGTAGGCAGGAAATTAAAACCATACGTGTGTGGAATAAATGTCGTTTGGCGCCTAGGACACCACGCATCGAAAAGCAAAACTGAAAGCGAGGTGAAAAGAACCCCAATAGAGGTGGCTCAATCATCCCAATATTTCCGCTATTATCGACTCATCTCTTGATAAAACACCCGACTTAAGTCACGACATTGGAAGAAGGAAGTCATCGGAGAAAAACTTAAGATGCATCCGCTGGGGCAGGGCAAAGATAACAACGCTTCCGACATAGCGGGCTAAATAACATGATGAAGATGATTAGGTGGGAAAGGAGAAGCCTTTCCGCCATTGTGGCAGAAAATCAAACTAAAACCTGATGAAGTGGATCAAAAACCAATTGGAACAGCCTCGATGAGCAGAGTAAAACAAACTTCCATTGCGAAAGCTTGATCCTCAAGAAGCTTCTGATGAATCAGATAATAATAAGCCGATCCACGCTCATGAAAAACATCTGCTACAGTGGATCCAAAAATAGAATCCACCTGTTGTTGCAGCTAAACTCTTGCAAAAACCTTCGACGTAGTGGATAGACATAGGCCAAAAATGCTCACAAAACCTATCCGCTGCATCAGGTAAAACATCAAAACCCATCTGCTGTTGTAGATCAAACAATGAAAATCATTCGTTGTAGCAAGTCAAAAAGACTTTCTCCCTTGGCGTAAAAAACCAATTTTCTGAATTTCCTTAGGATGAAAATAAGTCATAGATGATGGACTTCAAATCTAAAAAAGGTATAAGTATCAAAAAGCTAAAAATCAAAGGGGGTCCTAAAAAATGCAATTTTTTTGGGGTTAATAGTTGCGGAAACAATGCTGCAAACAATGGTGGTCAACAATGCACGACGATGCTGAAAACTAGGAAAAAATATGCAATGTATGTCAAAGAATGGGAAAATCATCACGAAGAGATGAGATGTTGTTAGTACCTCAACTAACGCTCCAACCATTTGATAAATGGGTAGTGGAATCTGTACGACCCATCAATCCTCCAGAAAAAAGAATGGGTGCGAGATATATCATCACTTCGATAGATTATCTAAGATGGGATGAGGAAACACCGATAAATGATTGTACAACTGCAACAACACCAAGGTTCATGTTCGACAATGTGGTTTCTCAATTTGGACGCACCAAGATATTGATGAGCGACCAAGGGATTACTTTGTCAATCAGACGATTAGAGCGATGACTGAGGAATTTCAGATCCAACAAAAGAAAAAAAATCCACATCACCCAGAAGCGAATGGATCAGTCAAGGTGTTCAACAAGATATTGGAAAACGCATCAACAAAGGTATGAAACACAAATCATGATGATTGGGATCTAAAAATCCATGTGATATTATGGGCCTACAAGACAACATGTAAAATATTGACAGGAGAAATGCCATTCAAGTTAGTTTATGGAAAAAAAGTGGTGATGTTGATGGAATATACTATTACTTGTTAGGCATGAGTGACGAAGGAGTGGTTGAGGAAATATTGACAATTTTTCATCACAAGTTTTCACCAACAAGTAGAAAATGATCGACAGAAGGCATGGCATGATCACCATGTAAAGACAAAGCACTTTCAGTATGGAGATATGGTTCTCCTCTATGACAACAAGTTCGTGAAGCAACCTCGTAAGCTGCAAATGCATTTTTTAGGTCCCTACGTCATACATTTCATTACCAACTGAGGTGCGGTACAATTGTAGTAGTTAGACATAATATTGTTACCAAAACTAGTGAATGGAAGTTAGCTAAATCCCTATCGGGAAAGCTAGGTGTGAGACCAATGCTGATAGCCCGAATTAAAAAAAAAATGGAAAAAGTTCAAAAGGGAAGTTTGTTGACAGATGACAGAGCAACACGGAAAGGGGAATCACAAAAAAGTTTGAAGCTTGATGACATCTGATGAGGTGCAAAATTGTTAAATCATACAATAAATGAGGCAATTACACTAGAAAGGAGATTATGCAAGTGGGAAAGACACGCATTTATTGACCAATGTGGCCATTATATTTATAGAATCGACGTAGGATTCAGTCAATCTTCGAGGGATTTGGAAATGATGCAGTAAATATTTCACATGGAAGGCCCAAAATCTATAAAAATGGGCGAAGGGGCATGGTTTAACCCATTGTGCGGGTTGAGAAGATGAATCAGAGAAAGAAAAGCATAAGGAAAAGAGAAGAGTGAAATAGAAAAGAAGTAGTGTAGAGACCATTTCGTTGTTGATTTCAAGCACTAGTACGCAGGGATTGCCAATAACAAGAGTAGAAATCGTAGAATATCAAATAGAGATTAAATATGCATCAGTGCACCTGATCAGGAAGAAAAGGAGTGCGAATTTCCCAATCACTCAAGACCGAAGCAATAATACAACTTGAATTTTGACAAGGGAAGGTGCACCAAAGGCATGCGCTGGCCCTTCGACTATGACAATGGAGGAAACAACAGTGAGGGGTAAACCACAAGGGACAGTGATAGAATATATCCTGGGGTACGCATTGCCGAGGAATGCATGAACAAAAACCAAAATTATACTATCAATATGCCCATGACACCTAAGGGAGTCCACGTGACGATGAATATAGTAACGAGGTTGAAAAACCACAATATAGTGACTATGATATTCTAGCATACCCAAAATGCATAAAGGGCACATATAAGGAAAGGACACGCAACAACAGGGGCCCAATCGCTAGAGAACCAACACAATGGTAACTGGGACTGCTGCGGTGTGGGGTGCTATCAATTATCCACATGTCGCACTTTGGGAGATCCCCAGAAGTCAATGCATGCGTGCAATAGTTGTTGGCATGTTTTCATGGAGGGCATACATGGTTGGGGACAAATGTCCCAATTATGGTTGAATTAATATCTCAAATCATCGACCTATCCATGGTAGCGGTCGATCCATCCCAATAATTCAGATGGAAGGACAACAACATGAAGTTGGCAGCAAGACTAAGGCAGAAGTATGGAAAAAGCATTTTCTCTGCATCGTAGGGTAGTTTCTAATGATTAAGACAATGTGGAAAAATCACCCAAACGAGTGCACATCGGGAGTAATCGAATCCCTCGAGCGGCACACAACTGGTGTGCAAATGAATTGGTCACAGTTTTTACTGAACGAGCTAATAGAGGACGCTGTATTGGTGCAAGAGGTGGGAAATCTGTTCACTTACTCTTGGTATCTTATACTCATTGCGCTCATTGGTTGGATGGAATCAACACATTATCAGGGAATAGAGGTTGACATTTTCAACATTTGTTGTGGAGCTCGGTATAAGAACCTATGGGTGCTCATTGATAAGGAAAGGAAAAACGACAAAAATATTCATTTTTACCTGTATTTGGATGCATTGTGGGATGCAAGAGTAAAGATACCACAACTCACACATGAAGCCATGAAGAAGTACAAGAATATTGCGCTACTGGAACTGGGACTGCACGCCATATACATTTAGGTGCGATAAGATATGGAAAAGCAATGGCTTACAACGCAATATAACTTGATTGGCGAAGCGTTGGATGCAATTATAACAAAATGGTTCATGGAGTGGAAAATTATGGTAAGCAATGAGGACTTGTCAGACCTAGGAAATGGACCACCGACATATGTCCCACAGAACCAAGATGTGCCTAAGGATTCATAATATGAAGAGAATTCGCAATATGAAACCTCTTCTACACTCCAATAGAGTTAGAGTTGGAGAAACAACATGAAGAAGCACGAACAAAGAATCGATTCGAATAAGGGGAGGGAAGCATTATCACAGGGCTCTCTGATGAACATGTGAACAAAGTATTAGCTACAATTACTAAGGAGACCAACATAAGCAAGGAAACATTAACAAAACACATCACGGGATACTTCCATCAAGTTACATGGATGTTGCAAACACTAAAAACTGCAGTACTGGAGATGAGGATACAACAAGATGGTGCACTACAAAAAGTAGTCGAGGTGGAAATTGGAAATAATGGTGCAATTGGTACAAATTTTTCTGCGGGAGATCACAAGAAGGAATGAGGACATTGATGCTATGTTGAGAGGATTCGACTTGATCATCCTCCACCTCAATGAGCTTCTGATGCACATGTTGGAATGAGTTCAGAATGAAGCAAGTCAAGTGATCAGAGACCATGAGGCGACAGTTCATGATCAATTTCTCCAGTCTAGGCATTAAGCATAGAGCGCTGAAGGGGAACTTTAACAACTAAAGATGGAAAAGGAGGTAGTCATAGATGAAAGGACAAAGAAATTTGGCAACAAGTAGAGACTAGAGAGATCAATCTCGTTGGCATGCAAATAAGTACCGGAAGTTAGTCCAGAAATGGTGGCCGAAGAGAAATCATTACAGCTGGGGAAAGTCATCACAGACCTACGAAAGGACAATGAAGAATTGTGGGCTAGGGAGGTACCCAGGACACCGAAAGAGAAACTAGTGGAGAGGAGAAGTGCAATTGAAGAAGTCATCACAGAAATATAGGAGCTATAGAAATAACTTAGTCAATATTGAAGGAGACAACAGAATATTGGGGGATCCTGGTACAAGGTAAGCAGTTACACCAACTGAATTTACGGCTCGGCGAGACAGAGGCACAATTGACAACATTGTGGGGATCACTCAAAGCGATGCTTCCACTTGCGCAAGTTACCAAGGTAGTGGAGATAAAATAATTACAACAATGCGTTAACAATGCATGAGCATGACACCAGCGGGGGACAAAATAGTTAGAATAAATGCAAGGTACATCAGGGAAAATAGCGCTCAAGGCCATGGAGGAACTCATGAGCACCAAGGAAGTGTAGAGAAAAGTGTAAGATATTTCTGAATACCACCTGGTGGAACAAGAGTTGTAGGAGTGTAAAACACTCATATAAAAAGTCAAGGAAGCTATCAATTAGGTTAAAACCAAATATGACAACTTCAGGATCAAGTTGAATGGACCAATGGATTCCAACTGAGGTGGCTCAAGGATGAGCCACAATTTTATGTTGGGGGCCTGTTGGAAAGGGGGTTAGAGTATGAAAAGTGCGCTTCCACCACCAACAAGAGGGACTTCGACATAAATAAGAGTCATCAACGACGAAGGAAGGAAGTGACAAGTGAGGAAATTTTTGTCAACTTAGCTAGGAGATTGGTCAAGTGGACCATTTTGTACCATCTTAGTAAGCCTATAAGGATATTTAGAAGTGTAATCATGAGGGATAACATTATGGGAGGAATTAATGTATTTTTCCTAGGATGAGGTTAATCGACCAAGGGATGTTTCTATCTTTGTCAGTGTATCTATGGTATTGATGAAGACTCTATTGATGAAACAATTATGTTTATTGTTTGTGTTTCCATGAGATGCATTTCATTTTGAAGATAGTTTAACAGTGAATCATGTAAAATCTATTCTGATGTGATCTCTGTGTTTACATGGTTAAATATGAATGATGCCAAGCCTTGCAGAGTTTATGGGCTTACTAAATGTCAATGTCTTTATTAATCTAAATGCGAATCTGAATCATGATGTTAACATGTATTTGTCGATATAAATCTGAGTCAATACATAATGGCAAGTAGATCGGGTTAATGATATGATTGAAGCCTTGGATTTCTGGGTAATGTTACGGTAGAATAATAGATAGTGCGAAAGTCCTCTTCCTTTTACGGAAAATTGGTTCCTACAACCCTCCCTCAGACATTTTAGGTGAGACTGCACTTGCTTTCGAGGTGTTTCTGGATAGGGTAAAACCTATCTGAGATAAAGTTTAGGGAGTTTGTGTCGATGGGTGTTGACAGATCTGTAGAGTGAACCCCTGTCAATAGGATCGTTTCAACAAAATTTACGAAACAATAGGAAAATTTTGAAATTTAGTGTACGTCGCTATCATGCCTCCTTGACATGCATGGGAATAATTAAAATATTTATAAACGCCCTATTTAAATGTTTAGCAAATTAGAATTTCAATTTGAGATTTATTTTCCCTTTAATTTAAAAGAATGAAAAAACTTGCACGATGTGTTCGACTCACATTGCGAGTTGGTGCACCCTCTAAATTTACAGAGAGCGCCATTTATGGTGCATTTCAATTTGTAGCGCACTACACATATTGTGCAATTTAATGTGTATAACACGTCACTAAACCAAATTAAAAAAAAAATCTTAGCTAGTGTGCATGATAAACATGAGCGTACCATATAGCTGATGTGATAATGTGTAATACGTGCATCGTAATCCCAAAAAATCATAAATCTCACAAAGAGGTTCTCCTATCATGGTGCACTCTATTAATACTTGTGCACCATTTCTAGTGCGATGAGATATATAGAATGCGTCGACGCTTTCTAATAATAGAATCACCCTAAGATTTAACTTATGAAAAACATTGCATTATCTAGTGCACATTGTAAACAATAATGCATTGGATTGTCGTTACACTAACATGTAAGAGGAACATCGTTATCACCAAAAAATTATAAAACAAATAAAGAGTCTCTCCTATTACGGTGCACTCTATTAATGCTCATGAACCGTTTCCATTGTGATGATGTGTTTACAATGTATTGGTGATTCTTATTGATGGAAGAAATGCCGAACTTAACATAGTTAAAAAAACACCATGTCAGCCGGTGTGCTTTTTAAACATTTCTTCACCTATTTTCGAGTGTGCTAACGTGTAATAGGCACATCATCATTCTTAGAAAAAATATGAAACCCGCAAAGAGTTGCACCTACTACGATGCACTCATTAAGATGTGCACACCATGTCTACAATGCACATGTGATTCCTGTTGATGGACATACTGAAAAAAAACATACTCAAAAAAATTACCACACTCATCGATGTGCTTGTGTATTCAAGTGTACCATTTGCAGTGCTCTTTTTTTTCCAAAAGCATCGACCATGGATCGTGACTATAATTTAGGCACACTGCTTGTCAATTAATTCATTTATTTTGAGAAAACAATTTATTTGATGTTAATAAATAACATGCTCATTTCATGAAATATTTAATGGTTCTTATGTTTATTTATTATCTTGGTTGATTTTATATGTGTTTCCAAGATGTTAGCGACGAGAGGTGGCTCAACAACAACAAGCATGAGTTGACATGTACAACTTCATGCATGAGTGGGAGGTGAGAAATAGGGACAAGGATTTTTACCCTAGCCACACTACCAATCATACTTGATACCTCTTGATAGTTGTAGGCCTCATAAATTTCTATTTATATCATACATCCCTCAAGGGGAACTCTACTGTGTTGGTGCAGTTGATTTGTCGTTGGGATCACGAGAGATACACATTTTGAATTGGTGTAAGCCAGTGGTTTCATACCACTAAGGAAGATATTCATTTCATCACTAGGATATCTAGGAGAGGGGAAGATTTTCTCCAGCCCCCTGATGTCCCAACAGGCGTTGTAGCATAGATTCAACTCAATTACTGTCAGAGATATATCAGTTCCCACATCCTCGATCCTATTGATTTTTAGATGCATGGAGGATAGTTCTATATTGGTTATTTTAGTGAAGAGGAGGTTAGATGCCTCTCATTGTTAGTTATGTGCATCACATACCTCTTAAGTGATTGGAAATGCACTAGTTTCCCTCTTTTATATTATGTAGATTCTTTAGTGTGTGCACCTAGATGCATTAGGTGGTCTGCCATATTTTTACGACAGTTTTGTTTTTCTATAGATTTATGTCATGCAATGTTTGACGTGAGGGACAAATTCCCTTTTGGTTCACAGGTTAAAAAATAAATAAATTAGAGGATTATGTCCATATGGCCATAAATTGACCACCTCCCTCCTAGGCCTAGGACTATGTTGTGTATGCTCATGTGAGGATAGATGACGCCCAAGAGGGTCCAATCTAATTTCCTATCTAGGATCACACCAAAGTTGATGGAGATACTAGACAACGATGAGGACCATGCATTGGACCTTACTCCATATCCATGCATAGGATTGAATTGGAGAACATGTCCCAACATGTTTTTCACTTGGGTCAAGCCACTATATGAGAGAGGTAATATTAGTGTTATGTTTAAATTAATCTTGTTGAATTTTGTTGTCTTATTTAATACAAATTAAAAATATTCTAACATTTTACTTAAATAAATTTATTAGATATTTTAAGGAATTTTTCTAATTATGTTAGTTGTGTACTATATATTTTGAAAATATTGGCACATTCGATGGGGAGCTGCCTCCTCCTGGTCAGCCGAATGAGTATATCCAATATGTTAAGTTTCCTGCATTGCCTAGACCCGACCTACGATGTAGGCTAGATGAGAGGTTTCTTCAGGATGTGACAAACAGGTTGTCCACATTGTTATATATACAAGCACTCCAACTTGTATGAGTCCAGTATATCATATGATACCATGATCTCACAATGTTATGTAGTATGCTTCCTCGTGGTATGAAATTATTGATGTATTATGTAGTTTTTGCATACATTCTTTTAGAAGATTGGATGCTGGAGGATCAATCTATGTTAGTTGATGAAGATGGTTATCCTCATCCTCATCCACTACCACCTCCTCCTGCTCCTCACCATGACCTGAGAGCATTGTCATCTCATGCTCCATATTCTCCTGCTTCTCCTCACCATGATCATGGTCGATTGATATTTACTCCTATGCACATAGTCAAACCACCACCATCTCTTATCCACGTAGTCATCCTACTAGCCACTCCACCATCTCCTACTCCATTCACCTTATATTTAGATAGGATGGTTGAAGTGGGTGAGATTCGTATTTATGGAGATTTATATGCTACTCTCTAGTCAATGTTTTCCTGACATAGGTAATGATGCCTATGCTAGTGGAGGTGTCAATGCCTTTGGCTCTATTAGTAAAGATAGTGATGCTTGTCGTTTTGGAGGTGGACAAGATATATTATAGAATTTATTGTATTGGAGATGTATATTTGACATGTATCATGAGTTTGATATTATTTTTCACACACACACACACACACACACACACACACACACATATATGTATGTATGTATGTATATACATATATGTATATACATATATGTATATACATATATGTATATACATATATGTATATATACATATATGTATATATATGTATATATACATATATGTATATATACATATATGTATA
>LPNX010469632.1:223785-290990 GCA_001517045.1 Pseudotsuga menziesii | reverse complement strand
ATATAGGTGTGTGTGTATATATATATATATATATATATACTCCATTTTTCATGTTAATTTTTATTTATATGTTGATCGTGATTTTTATGTTAAATTAGGTTATGTATGTTTAGTGGGTGGTTATGATGATGATAATGATGGTACATTACATGATGTAAAGTGATGGTTGTGGTGGCTATTGATTTGATGAACACATTGTAATATTTTTTATTGTTATGTATATATATGGACCTATTTTTGATGAATTCAATGGGTTGTCAAATTATTTTCTGATATTTATATTTATTTGTATGATTCATTTTGTTTATGCCGATGAGTGTGGTTCATGTGTGTGATGCAAACACATGAATTATGTAATTTTCCTTTTTGGATTTTTTTAGAAAATTACAAGTTGGGCAAATTCAAGCTTAACTAGTCTTTCTAGGTTTAGTTCCCAACACCACCGAACCTTTCCAAATTTATTGTGGAGAGATCCTATTGGATTTAAACCATCCTAATATACCTCAGGAAGTCAATGGTCAAATCATAAATCTCATCTACATGTTATTCAAGTTGCATAATTTTGGCCGATTTCGAGCTTTTCTTGTCATGACTCTAGGTGGTTCCAATTGACTCCAAATGGTATCGAGTTTGTAAAGCAAGGATACGAACAATATTATAAAATATAAAGGTGGTTTATGGAAACTTTGTATATTTTTTGAGGCTTCTGCAACTTTATTTTTGGCTAAGAATAAAAGGGGCAAATTTACTAGGATAATTGAGGTCAAATCCCCCCCAAGGGTGAGAGCCAAATTGGCTTCCCAACTAAAGTACGACCCACCCAAATTTTAGAATAGAGTATGAGACTGAGTATAAGGCATAAGTGTATGTATTTAATAATAGTTATTAATATTTTAAAACTGCTTATGAGGAGCAAAATCGATATGGTAACTTTCATTGAATTTGGTTAAGGGGAAATGGTATTAATAGCTCACTTTTGACTCATGAAAGGCAGATTAAATGGTTCGGATAATTCCATGAAATATTAATAACATAAAAAATATTCAAATGTATTCCCAAATAACATTAAAAATCATATAAATTCCTTCATACAAATATGATATACAACTCTCTCAAAGTGGAAGCTAGATACATGAAAACTAGTCATTCGAGCTCATGGGAATGCAAGCCTTTCACACATGGATTTCTGATATTTCAACTTATATATAATATGGGAATATGATTATAGAGAAATAAATCATATATTTCTTCCCCATTATCATTAAACTCATATAAATTTCCTCATACAAATTTGTTATACAACTCCTTTAAAATGGAAGCCAAATACATGCAAACCAGTCATTCAAGAGCATGGGAATGCAACCCTTTTGCAAATATGGATGTCTGATATTTTGAATTACAGAGAATATGGAAATAATATTAAATATACATAAATAATATACCCAATATTGGGCCTCAAATATCCTTATAAAAGTGCAAGCACCACTCCAACAAGTGCTCTATCAACATGAGAGTGTGAGGGAATGGAGAAGGAGTGAGAGAATGGGGATCTAGATGAGAATTCAATTGTGTGGAACTTAAAACTGAAACTAAAAATACTCCATTAGGATACAATTGAAGGTATTAATGGACTCTCCACATACCAACTTGGAAAGGAATCCAATTCCCTCAAAATTGGTTCTCAAGCAGGGAGAGTGAACACTCACCGTGTAATGGACAAGCAAAAGCTCTCCAAAATTCCAAAGGAAAATAAAAATGATAAAAATTAATTACCCTTATTAATGAAATCCTTTTATTAAATTCATGAGGCCTCATAAGGTCTAATTTCCCTCTATGGGATTCCTCTAACTCATCTTAGTGGTTTAGTAACTCTCATGACACTTGTCTTCCTCTTCATGCTCCAATTCTTTCCCCAATTCGAAGGGCTACCTATAAATAAAAAATTAGACCTATTGGTGGATATTTTTAGCACTATCATGTCTTCAATCAGGTCTGAATTTTTCATACTTGTCATATAATTTTTCATCATTTGTTGTCATACAGTTCATGGAATCTCCTTCCAAGTGGCACACATTGTATTCTAGTATCTTCCTCTTCCATGGGAGTTACTCTCCTTTACCAATTGGAATTCATTGGCTCATTATATGCTATTTTACACCACATAACCCTCCAATAACATTACATTACCCATGTATTTTAATTTGAATGAAGATCATGCCAAGTGTGCAGGGAATCTAGTCACCCAAAGGCTCCACAAGCTTCCAAGTGTCTTCATGAAACCATGCCACCTTATTTTATTAAAATTTATCATTTATGAGACCCATTTAAATTTTAATATTGTAACTGAATTCCTTTTTGGTCCCATATCCCTTATTACAAAATTTATGTCTCTATCTCAACCTAGGGAACTAGTAGGTTGGTGGAACATTATTTGCAAGTTGCCTTATTTGGAAATTATTTAATTCGGGACATGATAGTCCTCCTCAATCAATATTTATTGTACTCAAAAAATTTCAAACATGGATTTGTAGTAACCTTCTTTCCTTCCAAAACCTTGCTTCAAACCTTAGTTTCAATTTGAGTAGTGGCACTCATGTACTACAATTGTGTGTTTCCAAAAGTAAAGATATGTGGATATTTGAATATTGATATATACTGTGACATCACCAAGAACACCAAAAGGATTAATAAAATACATAAAAACAATTTTTTCACAAATAATATTTGCCTCCATCTTTTGGAAACATTTTCTGAACTTTCAACACTTTTTGCTTATGTATAATTCTTTGAAGTTGGTACTGAGTTGCCGAACTTGAATTTCCAAGATTCCAAGAAAGTTTCAAAGAGGAAACACCATTATTGTTGCTACTATACTATGATTACAATCAAATTCTCAAGTGGTGAATCAATATCCCCTACATCTTGTTTGTATGTTCCTTTTTTGGAATTTTCGAGAAAATTACAAATTGGGCAAAATTCGAGCTTAACTAGTCATATCTCTAGAGGGTTCCAACTTTCACCAAATGGTCCCGAATTTGAAATAAAATGGTATGGTGAGACTTAAAACATACCAATTTGGTTTATGTACACTTTGTATCTTACTTTATGCCTCTACACCCTTGTTTGGGGCTGATGACAAAAAGGCCAAGATCACTAGGAAATTGTGATGAAACCCCCCCTAGGGTGTAGGCCAACTGGGCTTCCCAACTCATGTACGAACCTACAAAATTTGTAATAAAAGTATGGGGACTGATATAATATCTCATGGAATGTAATTACACATGTTTGTTAGTTCTGTAAACTGGTTATATAGTTCCACGTTCGTTTGATAACTTTCAGTGAAATTGCATAACTAGCTCGATTTTGACATATGAAAAGTAGAGTTAAAGGATCATACCAGGATGTGAAATATAGAGAGAATATAAAACATAAAAATTTATTCCAAAATAGTATTAAACACCATATAAATTCCCTCATACAAGTCTTGTATAAAACTCATTCAATATGAGAGTGAAATACATGAAAACTAGTGAATTAGTAGCATGTAATTGCAAGAGTTTCACATATGGATTTCTTGGATTTAGACCCATAGAGAATAGGGAAAAAAATTACAGAGTTAAAAATAATATATTTCTATCACAGCATCATAAAACTTAGATAACATACCTCATGCAAATCTGATACAAGACTCCTTCAAGATTGACACCAAAGTCATGGAAACTAGTGATTCAATGGCATGGGAATGCAAGCTTTTCACACATGAGTTTATTGGATTTTGAGACACAGAGAATATGGAAATGAAATTATAGATTAAAAAATAATATATGTCTGTCACAAAATCATCCAACTCATATAATATACCTCATACAAATCTGGTATAAAACTACTTCAAGGTTGAAGCCAAAATCCATGAAAACTAGTAATACAATGGCATAAGAATGCAAGCTTTTCACACCAAATTTTATTGGATTTAAAGATGAATAGGATATGGTAATTAAATTAAAGAGTAATATATATTATATTTATTCCCCAACAACATCAAACACATAGAAAATTCCTCATACAAATTTGATATAAAACTACTTTAATATTGAAGCCAAATCCATGAAAACAAGTTATTCAAGAGCATGGGAATGCAAGCCTTTCAAATATGTATTTCTGATATGTATAATTACAGAGAATATGTACATGATATTACATATCCATATATAATATATCAAATCTTTGGCATCAAATATACTCAGCAAAGTGCAAGCACCACTCCAACAAGTGCGCCCTAAACATGAGAGTGTGGGGGAACAGAGAAGAATGAATGAGAGAATAGGGAGATAGATGATAATTAGAATGTATGGAACTTAAAAATAAAACTAAAAATACTTCATTAATCTCTAACAAGGTTTATTAATGGCCTCTCCATCAACCAACTTGGAAAGGAATCCCTCTCCCTCGAAATTGGTTCACAAGCAAGGCGAGTGAACACTCATCGTGCAATGGATAAGAGAAAGCTCTCCAAAATGCCAAATTCCAATTAAAAAATTATCAAAATATATTCTCATTCCTAATGAAATCGTTTTATTAACTTCATTAGGCTTCCTAAGGTCGAATTTACCTCCATGGGATTCCTCCAACTCATCTTAGTGGTTTAGTAACTCTCATGACACTTGTCTTCCTCTTCAGGATCCAATTCTTTCCCCAATTCGAATGGCTGCCTATAACTCCCAAATTAGACCTCTTGGTGGCTATTTTTATCCATTTCATTTAATATTTTTCATATGTCTACAATCAGGTCTGAATTTTTCATACTTGTCATAGAATATTTCATCATTTGTTGTCATAGAGTGCATGGGATCTCCTTCCAAGTGGCACAAATTGTATTCTAGTCTATTCCTATCCCATGGGAGTTAATATCCTTCTTCAAATTCCTTGGATAATTATCTGATATTTGACACCACATAACCCTCCAATAATGTTACATTACCCATGTGTTCAAATTTGTATTAAGATCATGGCAAGTGTGTGGGGAATCTAGTCATCCAAAGGCTCCACAAGATTGTAAGTGTCTTCATGAACCCATGCCACCTTATTTTCTTAGAATTTATCATTTATGTGACCCATTTAAATGTGAATATGGCAAACTAAATTCATTTTGGGTCCCATAGCCACTTATTATAATTTTTATGTCTCCATCTCAACCTAGGGAGCTAGTAGGTTAGTGGAACATTATTTGCAAGTAGTATTATTTGGAAATTATTTAATTGGGGACATGACATTGTTAACCCAAAAATTGAAACCAAGAAATACCCGGATCCCATTTCTTGTATTGTACCCTTCCAAACATTATGAATACAAAATAAAGATCATTAAAGTACACAACTACATCATACAATTGTACATCAAGAAGGTACCTCATGAAAGGATCATGAAACTTATTGTACAACCAAATAAGTATGTCATCATGTGGCCCATACACACAAGCATAAAGTATTATATCAAATCTTCTATAATGACATAGGTGAGGACCCCATGTCCTATAATTTTGCTCCAAAATAATGTAAGATGCATCAAAATAATAATCAACCATGTGTTCTTTCATCCAAGAAGTGAATGAAGAACCTCCACCAAAATATAAACCAAATAAGGAGCAAAGAAAACATGAATACTTCAAGTGGCTCAAAGAAGTATCATCAATACACCCTTGAATATGTATATCATCATAATTTAACAAAGGATTCTGCTGCAAATGTAAAGGAGATGAAACTCTAGTCATGTCATCATAAAAAGGAGAGATAGGAAGTCCATACTCTTCATGTGGCACCATAAAAAATAAACCTTTCACACATACTTCATTAGGATGAATGCTGAAAAATATGGAAGTGTAGGATGTAGGAGAAAGAATCAACTCACCCAAAGTTTTAGAAAGTGAAAAAATTTCATCATTTGAAGGCTCCATAGGGGTAGGATTATGCATCTCCCTCAAACACATGACACTTTCCTCATATGTTGGTTCCAATATAGTGGAATCAAGTGCTGCTTCCAAAAGTGTGTAACCATTATCAATAGGCAGATCAAGCTCCTCTTCCACCACAACAAGTTATTGGCTCTCATCAAGCCCATATTCAAACTCATCAATAATTTTCAATTTTCCATGTCTCCCAAGATCCCTCGTGTCATAATAATCATCCAAGAAATATACTATATGACAATCTGAAACATAGGGGGAAGAGAAATTATCTTGAAACCTATCAAGAAGTTGCTAATTTTCAATTTTGAGCTTATGAATATTATTCAAGTATGCTTCATGTAACCATTCATTAAGCTCAATCAAATTGTTTCTATCAAAAATCAAAGATATGAAATTACCTTCGATGTCACACATTGCTCTTTGAATATTCTCCATGTCTTCAAGGAACGATGGCTCCTCCATTGAATAATATTTCCAACAATAATTTGACACCAATTCTTTAGTGTCATTGAGTATGCTAAGGGAATCATGAATATTCCATTCACTCATCTTCAAATACCCTTCAATGAAGGATGGTTCATGGGAGCGAACCTCCTATGCTTCTTTCTTCTCGATTTGATTAGCTTCTTGAGCTCAAGTGGTGATGGGGATGTTGATCTTGGTCCTTCATTATCTGTCACAAGGTATTTACCTTCATGATTATGAGAACTTTATATTGCAACAAAAATTTCAAATCTGATCTCTATGTCACCAACATAGAGTTGTGAACACCCATCATTAGGTACTCCATAGTTCAATGATCAATCAGTAGATTATCTTTGATTTTCAAAACCCACATTGGTAAGGATTTTGTTCTTTTATTCACCTTACTCTTAATTTTATTCTCTACAAATACCTCAAGGTGATTTATTCTCCACTTTATGAATCTCTGCCTCTTCCTTTAATGGTGTATTGAAGCTCTTTTCATCTCATTTAGAACAAAATTTATTCCACATGATGTCCTTATAAGTGTTTATAGCTTCTTCATTTATAGGGCAGGATATAAGTCTTTTCTCTTTTCATAAGCATGCTTATTTTTCTTTAATGGTTCAAATATTCACTTGTAGGCATATATCCAAACACCCACTCAACAAATTATTCAAAATGGTATATCTTAGATGCCTCTCCCATCACATTAAGATATGCTTGATATTTTTGGGGTAAATTTTTACATGTTTCTCTCAAGATTTCTATTTCATCCATAGGAGTATCTGTTGTTCAGGATAAACCACCCTTGTAACCTAGGTTTTGGGTTTACCAACATACTACTAACTTGCAGACAATCATCTTTTTACAGGGACTGGAAAGAGAATAGGAAGTAAATCTTGACTTACCCGACTAGCAACGGTTGATCCAAGCTTGATCTTCTCTCGCTCCACTTCTCTCCAAAGCTTCTAGTGATGTACTTCTCCACCTGCAAAGAACAAATCCTTCAAGTAATATCTCATGCATATATATATTAGAGGTTAGATGAAAGGCATATAGATAACATAATCAAACATATTCATTAAACCAATATACATGAAATAAACTCAATACAAGATTGGAAGAAGAATTCTCTTTATTAACAAGTGGTGAATCAGATAAGTACAACCCAGCTTCTAAAACAAGGACTCCGCTACAACCAAAGGAAGCTGAGTTATGCTGCTCCAATACTCTAAAGATATACCACCAGCATAACTTTTCTCTCCAAAATTGATTTATTATCCCCCACCCCAAGGCCTCTATTTATACTTTGGGAAATAGAGTGGTTTCGAAGGTTGGGATGGTTGAGATGGTTGGGATAGTTATGGATTAGGCCCCAACTAATATCATCTAATATCGATTTATATTTTTTAATGTTGATTTAAGGTATACGTGGGTACTAACATAGGCAACTCGCGTATGACACATGAGTTTCTCAAAGGGAACTCACGTATGCAAGTATACGCGGGTTTCAATGCAAATACTCGCATATGATACGTGAGTTGCAATGCATATAGTCACGTACGCAACCCAAAACTCATAATAAAAATATGCAAGGCTAGTTTGAGGATAATGCATCAAAGGTCATTCCCATCTATAGTGTTTTGGTCACTTCAATCCAAATTATCCTTTTGTGTACCAACATGAGGAATGTTGGTACTCGGATGGAGAAGTGCCATTTTGGTTGATAACAGATGCCCCCTAATGTGTGACGTCAGAGAGAAACGATGGTTGAAATACATTATAATCATTATATTGGAGAAATTAGAAGTCCAAGGAAGTGGAGGAAGTACCTGGAACAAATACATATCAAATGTCATATACAAAATCATATCTAAGGATGTCATGTTCAATATACTGGAACACTAGCTCCTTTACAATATTTGAGTACATCATATGATATGGTTGCAATACCATGTATATTACAAAGGTGGATAGAGGACACAATATACAATCATGACGAGTCTTCAAAAATCTGGAAGTTGTGTAAGTGAACACAACAAAATCTTGCGCAACTTAGGTTATAGATGTGAACCTAAGGTCTTCGTCAAAATCGAAAGGAACCAGTACAATCCAATCCATGTGAATAGATGTGTTGAAGTCGAACATGGAAAGGATTCAATATATTTCTAATCAATAAATGACAATTGACAACTGAAGCAAAGGAATTCACCATTGATGAAAGTGAATCCTAGGGTACCATCGTCAAAACTCTAGGTCTTCGTCTTCATGAAATACTGATGAGAAACCATACTGTGAGAAGGAAGGCAATAGATACTCCAATGGATCACAAGAGTGACTAGAAACTGGATAAAGGAAGGTAAACACAAGTGATATCAGATAGGATAATGATGGAATCAGGATAAGAAGTAGAAACAATGATAAATCCTTGAATAGTGAGCATGACATAAACATGACCCAAGGCAGCATTTAACTTTGCAGATAGAACAACTAGACTTATCTGTCATGTAGGAGACATGATCAGATTCCCCAGGCATAAATGACAAATGGAGGAGTAAGAAACTCAAAGTGATAGCTGGATTGAAAGTGTATACTGAGACACGAGTATCAAAAAGTTCAGAGAGTGCTATGATCAAGGAGGATATGCTGCCACTGACTGTAACCCAAAGATAAAAATTCTTCCTTATCTTTCCTGTTAAATTTTAACGAGTCCAGGTAATTCAACTCATGTCTCTCTTCATTTTTGACAAGCTTGAATAGAAGAAAGAATAATGCTTGATAATTACACTTATTCGTGGATTTTACGAGCTCGAACTAGTACATGCTCACTTGGTGTTTTCATGTTTAGAAAGTATGAAAACTCCAAAGAAGAATCCAAGGGGGTCCTTTTTCGTCCAATTTAGTCTCCTGAAACCGAAAAAGTATAAAACATATCTCAGAAGAACTCTCTTAACTTCCAAAGAAGAAAATGTGAACCTTTTTCATACTTAGTCAGGGAGGTCCAAAAAAAGGTTAAATTACCACCTACCCAACGCTCCTTCAAGAGCAGCTTATAGATTGAGTTTTATGAGTGTGAAGGAAAGCAAGATCACTCAAAAAGATCCATTTGAGTACAAGGAATGGGGATTACAATAGTAAACTTGATTTTTTGTTCTTGTTGTTTAACGAGCATGACAAATACATAAAGTACACTCGGAATCTTTTTCGTGTTTAGGTACAGAGCACGAGAAATAGAAAACTAAGCTCATACCGGGTGGTCCTTTTCCATAAGTTTAGTCCCCCAGGTCCAGAAAGTGATAAACCTATGCCTAAGAATACTCTTCTCAATTCCGTAGAAAAGAGACTGATCCTTTCTCATATTATTTCACATGGTCCGAGAAAAATATAACCTACCACCAATGTGGATACACATTGACATATTCTTAACGAGCCTGAAAGAACAATTTTACTCGACAGTCAAGTCTATTTTGGGGAGTTAGACCTGGGGCTAAAGAAACTCCATAAGGGTGGGGAGGCTTATAAATGGGATAGCTTGTAAAAAGAGACCAAAATGAGGCTCAATTTGGCGTGAAAATAGCTAAGAAGCCTCCCTTGAACCTACGAAAAATGTGGAATGAGTACCAAATAAAATAAATGTGTTCTAAGCTAGGGTACTCATGTTAGGAAATGCCTATCCATGGAAGAACAATGATATAGACAAGGTACTAATGGTTAGAATACCATAGTCTGTGGTCGAAATAGTAATCCTAGGGGTAAATCGGATTAAGTATAAATGCAAAAATGCATATAAATGATTAACATCCTACCCTATATGAGTGGAAAATGAATTTTAATAACCTTGGACCTATTTCATTAGGTAAACATGACATGGCATTAGTTTGATTTTAATAAAAAATACAAACTATAGGTTAAAAAACCCACTTTCTGAAATAATTTCTATAAATAGTGCAAAAATAGAAATAAAATTCACCATTTGACATTTTTACCCAAGATAGACAAGTTTTACCTTTGCCTTCAATTTCTTGCTATGGTCAAACCGCTAGACGAATTTCAAATCTGCAAGTGCCAGGTAAATCAACTCTCCATGCTCTTTTATTTCATCCAAGAAAATTTTTAATTTTATGTTTCCAGCTAGTTTAAAGATAGTCGCACTGTATACGTGGGTATGCAACGTAGACAGTCGTGTACATGCATTTTATATGCGGCTTGATCGAATGCAACTCATGTATGATACGCGACATGTCCAAAGGACAGTCGTGTATAATGTGCGACATAGAAAAAAGTTATCTAGGGACAAAATCAAAATTTTTTAAATGAATTTAATGTTTGAAAATGGCCTTGTTGGTAGGCTGAAACATGGTGTTGGAGTGGAGGGAGAGAGAGCATGAAGACGTGGAACAAGATGCTCTTCGAAGTGTCCCCGCGGTACATGCATTGTGGTAAAGTGGGTTGCTTAAATTATTTTGTACCTCACCTATGCGATCCAATGTCTGCTTACTAGAGTTCTTGATCAACTACTAAGATCATGATCTGGTGCATTTGAATTACAAGATGAGATTCTAGAGATTACACTTGAAGACATCTATTTCATATCCAGTTTGTCACGATGGGGAGCTCCTGTCAATTTGGAAGGTAAAATGTTCAGAACTATATTGACACTTACTGTGCGCCTAGTACTTAGAAAAGGGGTACTTGCATCCCTAATTTTCATATTCGCAGCTTTCCATTACAAGTGTTGGTAAGAACAATAGTGAGGGTTGTAGGATCAACATCACTTCAGCTTGAAACTTGAAACCATATGAGAATTGTTGTGGAATTCCTACGGGGAACTGTATTTGACTAGTGCTCGGGAGTAACCTGATAATGAAGAAGCAAATCTTTGACTGCAAGAGAGGCCGATGGAAAAAATTCGATTATTCTAGCATACTGGTGGCCTATTTCTTGGAGAGAGTGCTCAGTCTCAGTCCCGCAGTACCTCTACCAGCTTTCTCTCCCCGTTAGCCTAGACTAAGTAGGTTGGGAGAATCTTCCTTTGCCAGGGCGGTGGTGGATCGGTTCAGAGTGTGTACAGTGATGATTTCTACCTATGGTGGGAGCGACAACTATCAACATTGGACCAGTTTACATATGCTGGGTTGGATTTCTGGGGTGAAAATGACCTTTTCCTCCCTCCTGGAGGAGCATGGAGAGTGTCAGGTATTTTGGTTTTTCAAGTTTTTTTTTAAATTTTTATGAATTTTAGTCATAAAGATATATACATATGTATAAGAGTTTTAATCCTTTAAATGTTTAAAAATGCAGATATTGGACCAATCCACCCTATTGGGAACCCTTGTATGTATGTGTGACCAGTGGCAGGAGATGATCAGGGTTTGATTAGGGTTCTTGAGGGGAAGGTGTCCATGCTTACCCAAAGAGTACCTACTTTACTTATTGAGCAGATCCCTACCGTTATGCAGGAGTTAGTGGTTGGTATCCCACCTATCTAGATACACCTTATGAGAAGGGTAGCCAGAGTAGTGCTTGTTTACATAGAGGCTGCTAAGGCTATTGCACCTGAACAAGCTGAAGAAGCCCAAGAGCAGGATGACCAGGATGATCAGGGTGGGAAGGGTGGTCAGGATGACCAGGGTGGTCAAGCTTAGACCTAGGAGCATTTTNGATTTTGTATATTTTTTTGTATATTATACAGTTGTGACTAGATCTGAGGATCAAATTCGACCTATCTATATGGACAGATATTCACACACACACACACACACACACACACACACACACACACACACACACACATTGTCGGTTTATTTACATGTGTATTTCAATGTGTCTGTTGTAAATTTTATGAAATATGTGTTAAATGTCAATCCAATATATAATTCGCATATGCATCAATTAATGAATTTTGATTTCTTGGGATATCATTAAATGTAATAAAATAAAAATTTATTTCCAATAACCTAACGTGCATAAACTGACGTAGTATAATAGGGTTCCACACCCGATAAGCTCGATTGAGATGGGAAACTACCAGTTTAGAGTCAAGCTTGAATTCCAGCTAGGTAATGCCTCATGACAAGGCATCCCATAAAAGCTCAATGACGGCCTTGTACTTGACCACATTATTGGTAGCAGGACCTAGGCAAGCGCCTCCAGAGGCAACTAGCTATCCCGAGGGTGAATAAATAACCCATGTGGTTGAAGCCAGGTTGCAAGTGTGGTGACTAGTGCCATCTGCAAAACCTACGAACCACTCAGAAGACATATGTAACAACAAACAGATGATATAAGAACACAAATTGGTGAACTATTGTACATAAAGTTACATACAACAAAAATACAAAAAAGTGCTAAGCCTAAGCATAGTACTCTTTCAGGTAGAGCCCATTTCTAGGCTTAGGTAGCTTATTTCCCTTGAAATCAGTTAATTCATATGCAACTTTCTTCAAAAAGTTTGACACGACATAAGGTCCTAACGACATAGACCTGAATTTCCCTGCCCCCAGGGGTTCTTTGTCCTGATCCCAAAGCAAGATAAGCTCCCCTTCAGAAAAAATCGTAGTTTTGACTAATTTATCATATTGATTTTTGACCCTATTTTTATGAGCTTCATTTTCTATTAGCTCATCCCTACACTGTTCATCTAGATGTTCTAAGTGTAACAAATGTTCTTCCAGCTCAGTTGTATTAGGTAGCACATGAATATCAATCTTTAAATATGTGATTTCGCATTCAACCGGGGTTACTGTTTCCACTCTGTGAACGAGTTAGAAATGAGAAAACCCTGTGGCAGTTTTCACATTGGTCCGATAAGCCCAAAGTGCAGGATACAGTATGATGTGCCAATTCGACCGGGCTGCATTAATAGTGCACTTGAGAATAGACTTCAAGGTCTTATTTACTGCCTTGACTTGAAAATTCGCTTGAGGGTAAAAAGAAGACGAATGTTCTTGTTTAAACCCTAGCATAGTGGTCAATTCAGTCATCATGCTATTTTGGAAGTGACTGCCATGGTCAGTGACAATCTCTTTAGGAATACCGAAACGTGAGATAATTTGGTTGAAAACGAACAAAGATGTAGTTTCCTCGTTAGCTTTATACGTGGGCATTTCCTCTACCCACTTTGTGAAGTAATCTACAGCGACAATGATGTATTTGTGCCCCTCATCCGAAACTGGGTTGCACGCCCCGTAATCTATCCCCCACTTAGTGAAGGGGCCCATTGAGATGATGGTAAATAATGAAGCAGGATGTGACTGCATCTTTTGGTGTAAAGCTAACAAGGATGACAACGTTTCATGACTTCCACACAATCTTTAAAGATCGTGGGCCAGAAATAACTGACAACGTAAGATCTTTTGGGCCGTTTCTAACCCAAATAAATGACCCCCACATGCTCCGCTATGGGCATCATTTAGGATAATCTTGGCCTCTTCGTTGGTAAGACATCGACGCAAAACAGATTCTAACCCTCTACAATATAAAGTATCTCCAATAATGAGGTAGTCTTTTGCATGTAAGTGTAGTTTACGTTGTTCTTCCAGTGAAACGGTTGTAGGGAAATTCAGAGTCTGGAGATAGACAAGTATATCTCCGTACCAAGGGTTAGAGGTGGAAATCAAAAATATGTGATGATCTGGGAATGAGTCTTCTTCAATGGCTACATCTTCCTCAACCTGAAATTCTGTAATGAGTTCTGCAAAAACTAAGCATTTTTAGATTTGGTAGATTGGAAATCTAAGTCAAACTCCTAGAGAATGACTATCCATTTGTTGAATTTTCCTCCAACTATCCGCTAGGACAAAACATATTGGAAAGGATTAACATCCGCCACTACCATCGTAGTCCTCAGTAAGATGTAGTGACACAACCTTTGAACAACATACACAGCTGCTAATGCCAACTTTTTGATGTGGGAATACCTAAGTTTAGGTCCAGCTAAAGCACGACTAATATAGTAGACTACATGCTCTTGGAGCTTATCATCCTCTTGGACTAGTACTACCTCTATGGTCAAATCGGATGCATTCAGATGCAGTAATGGTGCCGACAACAAAGCTTTCTTTAATGCCTCAAATGCAAGTTGTGCGATTTCATCCCATACAAATGGGGTTTCCTACTTCAACAGGCGCATGAAACCTTTATCGATCTTGGCATAATTCATGATAAAACGTCGAATGAAGTTGGACTTCCCTTGCAGGCTTTGAAGCTGCATGATCGAATGAGGAGAAGGAAGATCCACTATGGATTCAACTTTCAAAAGATCCACCTGAATACCTTTGTTAGAAACAATGAACCCGAGCATTCTACCTGACTTGACACAGAAAATGCACTTGTGGGGATTCAAGTGAATTTTGTAGTATCTACATCGTTCAAATATTAAACACAAGTGATTTGGGTTATTGATCCTCTTATGAGAATGTGCTGGCAGATCATCAAGGTAGGGTTCAACAATAGACTTAATGTCATGAAAGGAAAAATTCATTGTCCGTTGAAAGCTATCCCTTGCATTTTTCAATCCAAAAGGAATTTTCTTATACGCAAATGTACCGCAAGGACATATGAAAGCTATTTTATGTTGGTCTTTCGGTTTAATTTGAATCTGATTATATCTAGAGAAGCCATCCATAAACGAAAATACTTCACTCCCCGCACAAGCATCAATGATTTGATTTATGAATGGTGTGGGGTAGTTATCCTTAGGACAGGTTTTGTTTAAATCACGAAATCCAGTACAAATGCATATCGTCCCTTGCCTTTTGTCGACAGGAACAAGGTTGGATACCCATTATGTCAAAGCTATCGGGTAAATGAAACTGACTTTCAGCAGTTTTTCAACTTCAACCTTAACATTTTTCGCTTTACACGGATTGGTAGGTCTAAGTTTTTGTCGAACTAGTTTGGCATCAGGATAGGTTCGGATTTCATGTTCGACTATCGATGGATCTATGCCTGGAATCTCCTCATATGACTAGGAAAACATGTCACGAAATTCCTTAAACAAGGCTGTATAGATAGCAATATCCTTTGGAGTTCAGTTTGCACCGATATGTACATTTTCCACAACATTTGGGTTTGTAGAGATGTTGATAGGAATAGTAACGAAAATGTTTTCCATATTCCCCTTATCAAATATTCCCTCCCTAGGTAAGGGATTAATGTGTGTATCGGCATCACCTGCTAATCTCATATGGAACTCTTGATTTTCAATCTTGCTTAACTCTGGAAGAAAATAGGATCAATGGTGAATATCTTCGTAGATCTTGTCTCGTCCGCACATAGCTTCCAGAATAGCTTCGTCAGATGGAAAAACCATATCTAAAAAATCTTCAGTATGCAAAGAGTTCTCTGCCCAAGCAGGAAGATAGGATTCTTCTGGCTCCTCTGAGACTGTAAGAGGGACTGAAACAAGATCAACAACAGTATGAATGATAGCTTGATAAGCTGCTTCCACTATCGATAAGGGAACTTCAGGTTCATGACGGGAAGGAAGAACCCAAGGGTCCGTTCTATCAACAACCGTTGCAATAGACTTCCCTACACTAGTAGAACCTAAGTAATTAATTGGAGCTGAAAAATCGAATGTGCCCATTAATGATGCGTACATTCCAGCCCCTAAGCTCTCTGAAGTAGGTTTAATCTGATCAACCAATGGCATGGTGGAATCATTAGTTTCCATGTGACCCTTTTGAGTAAAACTGAGTTGGTCTACAATAACCAACTTCCCTTCACGCGGAAACACTACTACCCAAAGAATGACCGATGCAATAGCAGACATGGCATAAGTCCAACTTCTCCCCAGGAGCAAGTTATAATCTAATGGTGCATTGATCACTTCTACATCAACAGACACTGCCTTCCCTGCCAACTTTATTTCAAAAGCTGGTAGGATACCTTGTGGAAGAAATGACCTTTCGTCGAAAGCAGTAAGTAGGGTGTTCGATGGAATTAGCTCTGGAGATCCAAGAGCCTTCCAACAAGACAAGGACATGACACATGTGGAAGCTCCCTCATCGACAACTACCCTTCCAATGGTTTTTCCTCCATGGATGACATCTATCAATAAGGCCACATGATATGGTAGGCAAATTTTGACGTCATACAAATTAAAATTCTCCATGAGGCTTGATGAATCCATACTACCTAAGGCTACTAACTCTGTAACACTTCTAAACCTGGCATCGCACAAGGGGTTGGGTGAAATCTTCAACTACAGAGTAATTGGCTGCAGCCCTAGCATTAGGATTGTGCAATGTTTTCTTAAAGAAACCCTTTGGTATCTTGGGCGTGGTTTCGGTGGGTTTTTCAATTGTGAGAGGGTTAGAAGTTTCACCTATAGACTTACCCTTCTCTAGAGCCTCAGTCTCATAGTTCTTGTTCCTAGTCTGGAGTAATGTCTAGGATCAAACCATGTTGATATAATTTGGGTTAGGAGCATTTGGGGTGCCCCCTGCTACATTTGAAGCTGAAGCAGAATTCTGTCCTTAGGGAAAAGGATCCTTCAGGACAGTCAGTTCTTGGCTTTTGAGCAACTTCTAAGATTGGTCCATAAGGGGACATTGATGGGTCATGTGATCTTCCTGGAACAACGTACGTGGAAATTTCACCTTTTCTTCTCTTTTTTTCCCCCATCAGCATTGTTTATGGGTTTTGGCTTGTTTTGGTTTCCCTCACCTTTCTTCCCCTTTTTCTTTTTCCCACTAGGCTTCTAATATCCCTTTTGGGAGGATTTCCCAAAAAAATTTGCATTCTGGGGTGAGGGGGCAGCCTTTGCTGCCTTCATCATAGAGTGTTTAATGGACAACTCATGGAGTTATTTAGCAAAAGATTCTATAGTGGGATATTTCATTGAACCAACCACACCATCGGATGGGGTCCAGGCTTAGATTTTTCGACACTATGGGTTGGTCTCGGTGCATTAGGGATGATTTCATATAGAATCCCAAACTGAGAATATATCAAATCTAACTGTTGGGTCCCAAGGATATCCTCTTCCTCATTAGTTACTCCCGAAGTGGACACATCCTTAGATATATATGGCAATAAGGACTTAAGGAACCATTCTAGTAAAAACTTGAGAGGGATAGTGGCCTTAATGAGCCTATTCCTCCTTCTCCACTCTTGGATGTGATCCAAAATATGAGTGGATTTATCCTGCTGAAAGGTGGATAATAAGTCTATCCCAGCATCATACCAGACAGGAAGTTGGAAATGGTTAAGGAACACATTAGCCAAGTCACAAAAACTACCAAAAGCAGCAGAGGCAGTTCAGTGTAGCACTTTGCTGTGGCACTAGTAAGAGTTCTTTGGAACAATATCAATCGAAAGGTGTCATGATTCAGTGGGTTGGAGGAGCACCACAAGTGAAAATTGGTGATATGAGCCCCTGGGTCTTCACCAACTTTTTTTTTGAATTTGGGGATATCCGAAGGAAGCTTGGTAGGAATAGGTGGCCAAGAGGCATCATGTCTCACCAGATCATTCATTAGCTTGGAAAAATATGGCAAATTCAAAGTTTCTAGGAAAGGAAGCTTGGGCCTAACCGGAGCATGAAAAGTACCAGCTTGGGAAGTAGAAGGACTTGCCCCCGGGTTCCCAAATGTGAAGGCGGGTTTTACCCCTGCTACCGGTTGTGAAGTATTCGGATTGCTTTGGAAAGGATTCCACTCATAATACAATGGATTATGTGGTGCAATGTATGAGGTTTGAGCGGCCCTAGTTGAAACTAGAGTTTGGAAAATAGGAGCAGGTATCCCTCCGCTAAAAATAGAAAAATAAGAGCTCATGAAAGGAGCCGAAACCGACACTTGGAAACCTTGACCATAAGGGTTAGTGTTTCTTAACTGCACTCCTGCATATGTAGGTGTGGGACCTACATATGGAGTGGATGGGGGAATGTGCCCCCCATTCCAAGGGAAACCCTAGATGAATGAAGAGGATCCCACTGGACCACTCTGGGCAGTGTGTGAAAAAGAAGTTGAAACAAAAGGTACACTAGGGATCCCAGTGACCACCCCACCAGAAGTTCCTACTACATTTGTTGATGCTGGGGGTCGGACCAGCCGACTCGCTGGAGTTAAATGAGTAATATGCATGTTTTCTCTAGGGGCACCCACTGGGGGAGGTGGTACCCCTTCGGTCGGAGTGGCTGAGGTGGAGGTAGAAGGACTTTCTCCTACACTATACATTAGTCTGCCCACAAAAACACCAATCATAGGTGAATTGAAAGGACGAACCTAGACGATGACTGGATCGTTTAGGTCCATAAGAGGTGAATTAAAGTTTCTTGCAAACTCGTCAAACTACAAGTCTTCTATCTCTACTGGGGTTGTATCACCTTGGTTTGTCATAAGTTTTGGTTCACTTGGAACTTCACTAATTTCTATCGGTTCGAAAGAACCGTCTGTGTCTAATCTCTGCCTTTGAGGGGGTGGTGGAGGCTCCACTATAGTGAGCGGAGGAAGGTTTTGCAACCTTTTTGACCTTTTGAAAGGCTGGTCCTGCATGATTGAAAATTTGACTCTTCACACCTCAAGGTTGGCTAAACGCAAACAAACCACAGAGAAATTACTACAAAATTTCCTAAAGTCTTCAAAAATCACAAGGGGTATAAGATATGCTTTCCAGAATAAATCTGAGAGACAGTTACTTGGCATTCTTGAAGAAGTTCTTAAGCACAAGTGGAGGAATTACCCATCACCCTCTCACACTTTCTACAAGGGTTACCTTCCAATCCCACCCAAGGTCAACTAGAAATAGCCTTTCGGTGTACCTGTGTATGAAACCTAGATGTCTGAGAGACTATAGGCTACCTCAACTATATTGACAATCTAGGGGGACAGTTGCAAGCCTAGTTTGTACGCATGGGCATGGTAGCAAATCCTGAAACTCTATCTAGGACAGAATCCCCAGATGTGCAAAAACCTTGGTCTACGCTTTGACAATTTATCAGAGGGTTATCTCCTTAGTCTAAGCCTCCACACGACCTCGTGCTTAATTCCCGTTTGAGAGGAGCTTCCCAGATACAACCAACACAGGAAAGGGTTTACTTATCGATTGGCCAACTACGTCTGAATTTAAACACTTGTGGATAGTTTAAACTCCCTATCCCACAAGTCTAGCCTAAAATAGTTGGTGTATGACCCTATGAAATAAAACATACTAATAAATTTTAAACAATATCATTTATTTTAAGGACTGTTCTTAGTCAGAAGGTAAATGGCATGAAATACTGTGATGTTATGGACTCGATAAGAAAAGTAAAATGATGTATAAAGCAACTTCCAAAGCAAAATACAACTAAATAAACAAAAATTCTTTTTTTTTTGTAAATGTAAGCTAAGGAAATTAAAACTAAGTGTCAGAAAAATAAGGCTTTTTATAATTTTTTAAATCTTATTTGAAAATACTGAAAAGAAAACTACTAAGTGCAACTATATGCAAAAGCATGAAATGTTTTTCTTTCACTTTTTTTCAAATTTTTCAAAAACTACAATGCATCTTAAATGCAAATTTTTGAGTAAGTTTGAATGATCACAACATATCAAAAGAAAAATGAAGTATAGAGGACCTACAATAACCAAACTTCAACCAAATGGGAAGGAAACTTGGTAAAAAACCTAACTTGGAAAACTAATGAATAAAATCCACTAGATTTACTAAAGAACAAGTGGCTAACTGAAATTACACAAAGAAGTATAGAGAATAAGGTATCTAAAGCCCTGATCACTGACTCAGATACATACCACTAAACTCATAGGCCAAGAAGGAGGGCCAACTTCAAGTCACTGGATGAAATAAGATTCAGACAAATCAAAATCAATGTCTTAACAATAAGCGAAAAGTATGGCATACAGGACTTTGGACTTACAGTATTATGCCAACAACAGAAGAACCCTAAGCAGACAAAAAATCAGGCAAGACAGGGACAAGAAAACCCCACCAATTTTTTTATGCTGCTACAGGATATACACAACTGTCTTATAGAGAAACCCACGTATACAAGTTTCTATACGCGACTATGTATAATAGCAACCCCCGTAAACAACAAAATGTTTTTCAAATAAAAAATATAAAAATGTATCTGGACATACTATACTACAAATCAAAGGTAGGATAAAGGAACCACACTTAGAATCAGAGAAAATACTGGTCAAGAACCTACAGGATAAACCCACAGCAGGCTAGGCTCCCTAGCGGAGTCACCAATTCTGTTGTTTAGGATAAAGCAACCTGTTGAGGCCTAGAAATTTCCAAGCGACAACAGCAACGGATTCTCCCCAGTCAACGTTCTCAATTAGACCGTGACTGTTTGGTGTAGGGAATCCGCCCGGTTTGCGGTCCAGCTACCATAGGTCAAGTGACAAAAATAAAGGTTTTACCGGTTGCGGCCCTATCCACCGTATATATTTTTTGTATTTTTTACTTAAAGTATGACATGCAAGTGCCTATTTAACATGCATACTTGATAAAGGATTCCTGGAGTATTCACAAAGTGATGTGCAGGTTCTTACCTCTCATCTTAAACCCACAAGCATCTAAATCACACGTAAAGTAATAAAGTAAATCTAAATATCTACCTATCCCCGGGGAGCCAAATTGTAACTTATTTATGAGTAATGTTTATTGTGCGTGCATTATAAAGAGAAATTACAGGCAACTGATATTTCATCCTAACACATATGAACAATTAAAGATATTTAACAATCAGATAGCTAATTGCTTATGAATAGCATTCATTACTCATGGTGGTAATTTCACAGAATAAATCAGAAACCATTCAAGCAAGAACGTAGGTCCTAAGAGTCAGAACGATCTCAAAGTTAGTGGACAAAAAGATGAAAACGAAATAGTTCATCTTCAACCAATCCATAGCATAACATTCGAACATCCCACCAAAATTTCTCTGACAGGAAAACATTAATTCTTTATTGCAAAAAAAAATAGTTCTTCTTACAATATCTCATTACTTATCTCAATGGGAAAAAGTCCTATTTTCCTCTAAGTCCTCTATATTTATACAAAAGAATAAGAAGGTTGGGCTGCCCACAAACAACTCTTGGGCTTCCCCAACTCTTCACCTCCCAAAATTTACATTCACTAAAAAGTTTACAAAATTACAATATATTTCAAAAGTGAACAAATGTTCATGAGGAGGGCCCCGCTTGATTATTTAGAAATTTCTTCCAGATTGAAGCCTCAGAAGCGATACTTTCAAATTTAGAAGGTTCCAAGAACCGAATATTTATCTTGAATTTTTCAGCCGGGTTCTTGATGGCTTCGATTCTAGCTGCACTCAGGCGAAACTAATCTTCTAATAGCTGCACACTGACTGCGGAATGATCCACCTCATGCCTTAAGGTCTGTTCATCTAAAGCCTTAATGTGTTGTATTCTTCTTTCATCCTCTTGGTACCTTTTCTACAAAATTTCCACAAACAGGCTGTGGTCCGGAAAAGCATATATTCTTTGTTCAGCCTCTACCTGGCATCGGTTATAAGTAATCAGAAGTCTTCTAAAGAATTCTGTACATGCCCCTTTTGTCTTTCTAACAGCCTTCTTGAACTCCTCAGCTGTGTTGATGGCAAATTCCAATAAATCGTAGTCCTACCTAAGGGCCTGTTGATCCTTTGAGGGTAGCTCTGCAGGAGCTTCTTCATTGGTTTCTAGTCTTGCCATCCTTGCTGTCAGGACTTCCAGGATGTCTTGAGATCTGTCAATAAAATATGAGGAAGTCTCCAAAATCTCCTCCAACCGGTTGTCTATCTGCAAAACCCTAGATCTTTCCTCCTCTATGGACACCTGCAGCTGAAGCATCTTGGCTCTTCGTGCTAGCACGTGTTCTTTGAAAGGTTGGAGATTAACCTGTTGTTCTTTGGCTTCCTCTAAAGCTGCTATCACCAAGGTAACCTGCTCTTGAAGTTTTTCCTCCTGTACTTGAGATTGCCTCTCATTTGCTTCCATGGTAATCTTTTGCAACTCTAGATCTTTTATCTTATCTAGCATTTGTTCCTTCTCTGCCCTCAACTCCTAATATTCTTGTTGTACTTTCACCAGACATTCTTGGGAAGTTTCCATAGATTTTATCTCTATTTGGAGAACCTGAAGTTCAACCTTTGAAGACTTGATTTCTCTTTGTATGTCTTCAAATTTTCTTTTTAACTTATTGTTTTCTTCCCTTTCCTTTCTTAGTGTATCTTTTAATTGAGCAGAAGACTTCTTTGACTACTCCAGATCTGTCATTATTTTATCTACATTGTCTTCTGAAGCATGGATTAATGCCGCCCCTACTCTGATAGTGAACCTGGGGTCTCTATCATTCCCGTATACAATGGTTGTATCATTTATCATCTTATCGGACAACCCCCTGGTTTCAACCTTCCTCTCAATTCTCTTTACTATCCTTTTCTTTTCTTTATCATAAAAGATAGTATTAAAATCAGGCACTTATTCCCCTTTATTTTTTTCAAAGGGGATTAGTCTAAGGGTGGGGACCATAGACTGTCCTAGTGGGATGACAACAGGTACTTCAGGATCGTGAATGTCAGGGTTTTCCACATCCTGGGTCTGAATGTCTGCTGCATCGGAGGCTGATTGTTCTATCACTGTTTGGGTCAGCTTCATCTTCTCTACCTCTTTCTTCTTCAGCTCCTCATCTAACTTCCTTTTTCTCTCCTCTTCTTCGATCTTGGAAGCTTCCTCTGCCTTTCTGGATGCCTCTTGTGCAGCTCTTCTTTTCTCCTCCTCCTCTCCGTTTAGCCATCCTTCAGCTTCTTGGGCCAATATTTGAGCTTCTTCATTTCATTTCCTGGCTTCCTCTTCCTCGGCCCTTTGCTGCTCGTCCTGTCCCTTTCCACCTTTAGTGGCAATTTTCTTTTTAAATCTTCTCCTTAAAGCCGTTATGTTTAGAGCACTACGGAAAATGGACTCTTCTCTGTCCCAATGGCTGGTGTACTCAAAATGGACATTAGCCTCCTTGCAGTGCTCTGCAACCTTATTACGGGATTCATTCCCGTGGAATGGCATCTCCCCAAAATGGAACTTCTTCAACTCCTCTATGAATTCATCGGCCTTCTTAACTCTAGTGAACTTGTAACTCCCTAATCTAAAGGGAAAAGGTGGGTATGCTGCCTTCTTATGTTTGAATAAGAAACTTCCTATGCCATCTATAAATACTTGCCTAACTGCCTCTTTGTGAATCACATAGTCGGTGGCATACTTAGGTAGTAACGAGGGTGCTATAGAACCTCCAAACATTCTAAAATAGAGCCCATCCTTAGTCAAGTAATAATCAACATACTCTTCAATCACCTGCAATGCCTATTCCGACATGCAGTCACATTATTTTAAGAAAATAAGGGTATATAATGGCATAATGAAATGCTCACAAACCTCCCTGTAGTGACTGTGGTATTTATGGGCCCACAGTGGCTTATATGCTGAGTAAATGGGTGATCTTTCCCTGTCCCAGTTGCATCTCAGGTTAGGGAAGGGTTGATTGCATAGTATGCAATCAATCGGTATGGAGCTCATATAGAACTTTGATTTATTTTGGGACACCCCTCCTAATGCTTATGCCATGCATTCCGAGAGGCTATTGGACACAATATTAGCCCAATTGAAAATGGTCCCCTGTGTTGCAACATAAAAAATTATTGGCACCCACTCCAATTAGGGCAATCCTTATTTACTGGACAGACTTTCCCTCGGGAGGGGAGCCTGTCCAATGGACACTTTCAAATTTCTCATCCAATGGTGTCCATTGGACAGGCTCCCCTCTCAAGGGAAAGTCTATCCAGTATATAAGGTGCTCCCTCCAATTTGAAGCTTTTGCCATGGGCTTTCCCAAAAATCCTATTAAGCATCAAGGCAATAAACCTCTAAGGGGTTTTGAGGCTTGCAGTGTCATATTCTCCAGTTGTCCTGGTTCTAAAGTTTTTTCCAGGCGTGAGCATCATTTTGAGTGTCTCAATGAGATCCATCCTGATGCTTTTCAGCCAATCTTCAGTTAAATATGTTTGTGCTTCTGGCAAGTGGTAGGCCAAGGCTACATATCCAGGGCTATAGGCAGCATAACCCTGTTTATCCACATTCTCCAGAATCATGGTGGTCACGTTTGCCCTGGGTAAAATCCACCCAATCACTTCAGAGCAAGGAAATAGTTCTGGTCTTGTAGCACTCTTCATTAATGAAGACCTCTCTATGTTGACATAGATGTTTTCTTCCTCGAAGCCTATGTTAGGCACCTCGCGACACGTAATCAATCTGTATATTTCTCCCCACTGGTATTCTAGCTCTACACCAATTATGCATTTGGTGTCTTCATAAATATATTCCACTCTGGTGATGACTTCAACGTAGGGCTGTTCTTCGACTGCGGGAGCCTTCTTCTTTTGACGCTTAGAGATTTTAAGTTCCGATGAATTTCCCTGCCATGTACAGAAATATATTTTAGGTTCTCCTAAGTAGTTTTTGGACGATTTTACAGATTAATATAACAATATAAAAATATTTTACCTCTTCTACGTTAGACATGACTATAGTTAATACAAATAAGCAAAACATGTTCAAAGTAAACGCCCTTGTCTAAAACTGAAACCAGTTCAGTCTAAGAGAGTTCAAGCATGGGAAAACAAGGTCTACGTCATAATTGAAACAATCTTGGGCTCTCTGTGGATGCCATGACCACTGCCTTACGTGGAACACTAGCGGTGCTTACTTTAGCAACTCAAAGGGGGTGCTTCAGGAGGTAGCACTATCTATGTGCATTCTACGGTCCCTCTTAGGCTGGGCGATGCTATACTACCCCAGACCGGTTTGGATTTGAATTCGACTGTGAACTGGGTCGCTTTAAACAACGAGTAAAACAATATCTTGGTTTGCAAGATGTGGGTAACCGGAGCAGGGGAAACCAGTCCGACATTCACCAAGGAGGCCATGAAAACCTTCCCCAAACGACCAACATAAAATGGGGCAAACTGGTGCAGACAGCGTAACGACCGTCTACACCGGTTTCCCCAACCATCGAGTGCAGGGTAAAAGGCCATAACGGACACAGAAAGGAAACACTCCGTGGGAAACAAAAACTCCCCTACTAACAGTCCCACCTCTCACCTCAACATATATACATGTCACAATGAAAAACTGAGCAAAACCCTAACCGCGGAAACAAGGAAAAAATCATCCAATCGAATGGAATGGGGTAACAAGTACAAGGGCCTTCCTGGCACTGCTGCGTGACTGGCAGGAGGAAGACCATTGAGCTTCCATGGAGGATCCACCTAGGAATGAGGGTACCGACAGTGGGGGTCCTAGTTAGCTCGAGCAAAAACGACAGCGCAATGACAGTCCAAAATAACAATAAAATAATAATCTACTCGACCCCAAATATATATATCCTTGGTCAACTCTACTCGGTGGAAAAGGTCATTGGGTGGTTAAAACACAAGGATCAAAGAGCATATGAACATTGCCTCCCATAACGTCGGGTAGTAAAACAGTTGGGAGAACCGCCGAGGCATCGGAAAAAAACTAAACGATACTTGCATCGGCGCTCGCAATATTAAGACATCAGAATGATAGAAGGATGAAGAGCCACAACGGCGGAAATATAAAAGACATCGAGTTCTGCAACTGGAAAAATCAGAGGAAAAAACCAAAATAACTTTAACCACGAAACCTCGGTTTCATGGAAAAGTAAAAACAAACCACCGGAAAGATAACGGTTTTCAAAGCCGCAACGGCGAACACCGAAAAATCAAGGATCCATGAAACAAAACGGTGAGATTGAAAAATTTAAGGTGATGCGCTATCCACAAATGTGGAAAACTTAGAGACAATATGTCCCAATGGGATTCCAACCGACAGCCGATTGAGACAAACAAGCGGATAAAGGCATCGAAGAAAACAATCGGTCCCAGTTTCTTGTTACTTCTTCGCAACGATGGGCGCACAGATGATTAGATTTTCGATTTGAACATCAAAATGGTTTCGACGGTAATGTAAAACTTAAACAAGTAGTGAAACATTTCTGGCATTAGGAATAGTCTTTCTGCAGAACATCAAACCAAATCAAAAAAGTCAAACCAAAATAAGTGAAAGGAGGGTCCCAAAATTTTTTGAATTTTGGGAAAATGTTGCAGCTGCAACAATTGGCGACTACTTGGTGAACCCCAGATTTCTGACTTAACTTCTTCCCAGTAAAATACTGTCTAATTGAAAAGTTGAATTCTTCTAGATGCTTGTATTCCTAAGCTGGCAAACCCATGCATTCAAATCATCGAGAAGCAGTCAATTCTTTGGGGAATGGGAACACTCAAATATTTGAAAGTCTAGATAACTCCTTTGAGGCCTAATAAGTGAGATTTATTTTACCTCTGCCTTTAGGTAGTTTCTAGGTTGGATACCACAGGATCGTAACATATGGTAAACAACACTATTCCTTTGTTCCTCATTCCCATGCCAATTGCACTTTTGTGTTGTTAAAACTTTTGTTCTTCTAAGTCCTCCATCTGCCTTTCTTTCTGAATTTTATTCAGGCTCCTCTATCCATAATGTCCTTTTGTGTGAGAGAATTATTTACTTTTCAGCTCACGGACGGAGAAGAACTTTTGGCAATTTGAAATTCATGTTTTTGATACTTTGCTCTGATATGTATTGCTTCTTCAAGGAGTTTTGACTCTTGATAGCCTTTAGGAAACCTGACATCATGGCATGGGATAATTTAAATATATTAAATTGTTTACCTTGCTTCCTCTCTGTGGGCCCTTCTCCATCACCCCCTAGGACATTTTAGATGTGAAATGGATGGAGCCTCGAAATAGTATTCCAGACCTCTTAATTCTGAGTTATCTACAGGGGTTAAGTAGGGCTTCAATGAATGCATGGCCAATTAGGAACACTTCCTACTAGAAGACATTCTATTATTTAAAAATGAAAGTCTTTTCCTCAAGATTTCAGTTAATTAAGAACCTTGATGTTTCCCATGCAACCAAAAGTTTGACTCTTTATTCAAAACCAAAATAACTAGAAACAAAGCATTAAACCAAAACAAAACAACATCAATTTATTTATGTACAAAACATTAAAGAAAAAGAAAAATGTGTGCCCACCCTTGAAAATTCTTCAATCTAACGAGTCAAAGGGGCAGGCTGTATTATAGACAAAATACCTATCCATGGTCTAATTATGCAATTTTTGAAATTGAAACCATGTCTATTGATCTACAGTCATCCTTAGCATCCCGAGGAAGTTGAAGGAGATCAGGCTGAGTGTCAATCATAGAACTAGCTTTTCCTGAGGCATGATATCTTGGTTCAAGCTCCATTAGATAATTTCCCAGAACAGAATTAGCAGATTCATTTCCTTCTCCCAACTTAGTGACAGTGTGTTTCATGTAAGGTTCTCTTGAAAATTTGATATGATTTGGGGTATCCTTACGAGGTAACCATAAATGAGACCAATCTGAGGCAAAATACCCCTTTAGCCTGGCAGACCAATCTCGATTCAGAATAATCCCATAACCATCCGGTATGTCGGCCACCATAATATCAATAAATTGACATATCGTGTTATTGGCAGATAAACGAATGAGAACATTCTTCATTTCCCCCACTACTTTGACACTTGTTCTTTCTAGTTGAACTACTTCCTAGGCTATGGGATTTGGCTTCCCATTAATCATTTTGCAAACTACAAGTGGCATAACATTTACCGATGATCCAGAATCTACCAAGCAATTATGCACATTATGATTCAACACTTCTAGAGTCAATAGGAAAGGTGGGGTTTTAGCCTTTTCTTCCCAAATTGGTTCGACGTCTTCCTCCCCTGGTTGGTTTTCAGTGGGTACTTCTTTTTTAGACTCCTTAGTATTTTTAGTGTTTCCTTTGTTAACATCTACTTGTCCTTCCATAAGTTTGGCACGCTCATTGATTTGCTCTGTTTCCTGGCTGACAGTAGTAACTTTGGGTATTTTATCTTCAATATTGTCATTTAACTATCTCTTGACATTCTTTTGCAACTTCTTAATCTTTGAGATTGTTGCATCATCTTTAATTATTAGATACATGTCTTTTTTTGCTGTTGGTATGTTCTCAGGTTTAGCAGTACTCTTTTCTGTATCAAACATCGAGACACAATCCCATAAAAACATGGTATCATTTTCTTGTCTTTCTATGGTCTAAAAATTCTTTTTCTCTTTACCACTGTCTTTAGTCAATTTAGAGTCCAACAGTTGATTCATCACCAATGTCATCGAATTTAGCCATTGAGGACAATTCTTTTTAGAATGGGGTTGTTGGTGAAAAGTGCAGAAATTATCCCCTCCTACCTTTGCTAGATTCATTGATGTTGAATTATGTGGAGGGGTCTTCAATTGGTTGTTATCCTCCTTTTTTTGGTAGTAGGGTTTATAAGTTTTCTGAACTTCCCTTTCTTTCTCCAATTCTATTATTTTGAGAGTTTTTTAATCATTTTTAGCATTCCCTCAAAATCATGTGATTGCTCCTCTTTAGGTTTAGACAGTAATAAGGCTCTTCTCTTGGCAGTTTTTTCTCCAGGTAGCTCAGGATAATCTTCTATACTTTCCTTTTCAGCCTCTTCATAAGTCTCAACCAATGTAGGTTTAACTTGAGCTTTTGCGAACATATCTAAGTCAGGTCCTAGAGTTGAGGTATAGTATTCAATCAGAACCTTATTAGAAGGCTTATCTGTTGTGGAGAAGTTCTTGAGGTAAGTTGAAAACCTTTGAGTAAAATGATGTACCTTCTCATTCTTTTCTTTTTTTAAAGTACCCAGACCTTTCATTAGTGATGCATGCGTCTTTTGGGCTGCATATTTACTTCTGAAAATCCTTTCAAAGGTGTCCCAATCGGGGATAGAATTTGCAGGCAAACCAAAGTACCAGGATGCTGCTGCTCCTTTAAGGGTATGCGGGAACAATCTACAGACAACATCCTCGTATTCCCCAGCCCTTAACCCTTCTATTTCCAAATAGAAACTTTGCAAGTGGTCGTCTACGGCAATCTTCTCATTGGGATCAAACTTAGGCAGCAACTTCTCAAAAGCTTAAGGTAGGTTATGCAATGGAGGTGTTAGGTTCAAAGGTGATCTGGCTTTCCAAGCCGGCGGTGGGTTGGGCTGATTCCCATTTATACCATCCATGAGTGAAAACAAGAGGAGGTGAAAGCACATGAGCTTGAAAAAGAGAACAGTAAGGTATACCCGGGCCTATTCGCTTCTGAGGTTAAACCACTCCCTGCTAGGTCGTTTCTACAGGCTTGTCCAACTCTAAACAACACTGAGTTTTCTGATACAGGAAGGTCTTTCCCCTCAGCATTTTCTTAAGTATCTAGGTTAGGTCACAAAAATTCTTCCAAAATATCACTGGTGGGACAAAATGGGTTTCCTCGGCCAGCCATGCACTGGCAACCCTCCTTCTAGCGCCAGAAACTGTTGAGGCCTAGAAATTCACATGCGGCAACAACAAGGGATTCTTCCCAGTCAACGTTCCCAATTAGCCCATGACTGTTCGGTGTAGGGAATCCGTCCGGTTTGCGGTTCAGCTACCGTAGGTCAAGTGACAAAAATAAAAGGTTTTACCGATAGCGGCCCGATCCACCGTATATATTTTTTGTTTTTTTTACTTAAAGTATGACATGCAAGTGCCTATTTAACATGCAGACTTGATAAAGGATGCCTGGAGTATTCACAAAGTGATGCGTAGGTTCTTACCTCTCGTCTTAAACCCATAAGCATCTAAATCACACGTAAAGTAATAAAGTAAATCTAAATATCTACCTATCCCCGGAGAGCCAAATTGTAACTTATTTATGAGTAATGTTTATTGTGAGTGCATTATAAAGAGAAATTACAGGTAGCTAATATTTTGTCCTCAAACACATGAACACTTAAAGATATTTAACAATCAGATAGCTAATTGCTTATGAATAGCATTCATTACTCATGGTGGTAATTTCACAGAATAAACCAGAAACCATTCAAGTAAGAACGTAGGTCCTAAGAGTCAGAACGATCTCACAGTTAGTGGACAAAAAGCTGAAAACAAAATAGTTCATCTTCAACCAATCCATAGCATAACATTCGAACATCCCACCAAACTTTCTCTGACAGGCAAACAGTAATTCTTTATTGCAAAAAAAAAAAGTTCTTCTTACAATATCTCTTTACTTATTTCACTGGGAAAAATTCCTCTTTTCCTCTAAGTCCTCTATATTTATACAAAAGAATAAGACGGTTGGGCTGCCCACAAACAACTCTTGGGCTTCCCCAACTCTTCACCTCCCAAAATTTACATTCACTAAAAAGTTTACAAAATTACAATATATTGCAAAAGTGAACAAATGTTCATGAGGAGGGCCCCGCTTGATTATTTAGAAATTTCTTCCACGCTGAAGCCTCTGAAGCGATACTTTCAAATTCAGAAGGTTCCAAGAACTGAATATTTATCTCGAACTTTGTAGCCTGGCTCTTGATGGCTTCTATTCTAGCTGCACTCAGGTGAAACTGATCTTCTAATAGCTGCACACTAACTGCAGAATGATCCACCTCATTCCTTAAGGTCTGTTCATCTAAAGCCTTAATGTGTTGTATTCTTCTTTCATCCTCTTGGTACCTTTTCTGCAAAATTTCCACAAACAGGTTGTGGTCCGGAAAAGCATCTATTCTTTGTTCAACCTCTACCTAGCATCGGTTATAAGTAATCAAAAGTATTCTAAAGAATTCTGTACATGCCCCTTTTGTCTTTCTAACAGCCTTCTTGATGGCAAATTCCAATAAATCGGAGACCTGCCTAAGGGCCTGTTGATCCTTTGAGGGTAGCTCTGCTGGAGCTTCTTCATTGGTTTCTAGTCTTGCCATCCTTGCTGTTAGGACTTCCAGGATGTCCTGAGATCTGTCAACAAAATATGAGGAAGGCTCCAAAATCTCCTCCAACCGGCTGTCTATCTGCAAAACCCTACATCTTTCCTCCTCTATGGACACCTGCAGCTGAAGCATATTGGCTCTTTGTGCCAGCACGTGTTCTTTGAAAGGTTGGATATTAACCTGTTGTTCTTTGGATTCCTCTAAAGCTGCTATCAACGAGGTAATCTGATCTTGAAGTTTTGCCTCATGTACTTGAGATTGCCTCTCATTTGCTTCCATGGTAATCTTTTGCAACTCTAGATATTTTATCTTATCTAGCAGTTGTTCCTTCTCTACCCTCAACTCCCGATATTCTTGTTGCACTTTTACCAGACATTCTTGGGCAGTTTCCATAGATTTTCTCTCTATTTGGAGAACCTGAAGTTCATACTTTGAAGACTTGATTTCTCTTTGTATGTCTTTAAATTTTATTTTTAACTTATTGTTTTCTTCCCTTTCCTTTCTTAGTGTATCTTTTAATTGAGCAGAAGACTTCTTTGATTGCTCCAGATTTGTCATTATTTTATCTACATTGTCTTCTAAAGCATGGATTAATGCCACCCCTACTATGATAGTGAACCTGGGGTCTCTATCTATCCCGTATACAATGGTTGTATCATTTATCATCTTACCGGACAACCCCCCGGTTTCAACCTTCCTCTCGGTTCTCTTTACTATCCTTTTCTTTTCTTTATCATAAAAGATAGTATTAAAATCAGGCACTTCTTCCCCTTTCTTCTGTTCAAAGGGGATTATTCTAAGGGTGGGGACCATAGACTGTCCTGGTGGGCTGACATCAGGTACTTCAGGATCGTGAATGTCGGGGTTTTCCACGTCCTGGGTGTGAATGTTTGTTGCGTCGGAGGCTGATTGTTCTGTCACTATTTGGGTCAACTTCATATTCTCTGCCTCTTTCTTCTTCAGCTCCTCATCTAACTTCCTTTTTCTCTCTTCTTCTTTGATCTTGGTAGCTTCCTCTGCCTTTCTGGCTACCTCTTTTGCAGCTCTTCTTTTCTCCTCCTCCTCTCCCTTTAGCCATTCTTCGGCTTCTTGGGCCAATATTTGAGCTTCTTCATTTCGTTTCCTGGATTCCTCTTCCTCGGCCTTTTGCTACTCGTCCTGTCCCTTTCCACTTTTAGTGGTAATTTTCTTTTTAAATCTTCTCCTTAAATCCGTTATGTTTAGAGCACTATGAAAAATGGACTCTTCTCTGTCCCAATGGCTGGTGTACTCAAAATGGACATTAGCCTCCTTGCAGTGCTCTGCAACCTTATTACGGGAGTCATTCCTGTGGAATGGCATCTCCCCAAAATGGAACTTCTCCAACTCCTCTATGAATTCATCGGCCTTCTTAACTCTAGTGAACTTATAACTCCCTAATCTGAAGGGAAAAGGTGGGTATGCTGCCTTCTTATGTTCGAATAAGAAAATTCATATGCCATCTAGAGATACTTGCCTAATTGCCTCTTTGTGAATCACATAGTCGGTGGCATACTTAGGCAGTAACGAGGGTGCTCTAGAACCTCCAAACATTTTGAAATAGAGCCCATCCTCAGTCAAGTAATAATTAGCATACTCTTCAATCACCTGCAATGCCTCTTCCGACATTCAGTCACATTCTTTTAAGAAAATAAGGGTATATAATGGCATAATTAAATGCTCACAAACCTCCCTATAGTGACTGTGGTATTTATGGGCCCACAGTGGCTTATATGCTGAGTAAATGGGTGATCTTTCCCTGTCCCAGATGCATCTCATGTTAGGATGTTAGGGAAGGGTTGATTGCATAGTATGCAATCAATTAGTATGGAGCTCATATAGAACTCTGATTTCTTTTGGGACACCCCTCCTAATGCTAATGCCATGCAGGCTGAGAGGCTATTGGACACAATATTAGCCCAATTGAAAATGGTCCCCTGTGTTGCAACATAAAAAATTATTGGCACCCACTCCAATTTGGGCAATCCTTATTTACTGGACAGACTTTCCCTCGGGAGGGGAGCCTGTCCAATGGACACCGTCGGATTTCTCATCCAACGGCGTCCATTGGACAGGCTCCCCTCCTAAGGGAAAGTCTATACAGTATATAAGGTGCTCCCTCCAATTTGAAGCTTTTTCCATGGGCTCTCCCAAAAATCCTATTAAACATCAAGGCGATAAACCTGTAAGGGGTTCTGAGGCTTGCGGTGTCGTATTGTACAGTTGTCCTGGTTCTAAAAAAACAAGTAGTGAAACATTTTTGGCATTAGGAATAGTCTTTTTGCAGAACATCAAACCAAATCAGAAAAGTCAAACCAAAATAAGTGAAAGGAGGGTCTCGAAATTTTTGAATTTTGGGAAAATGTTGCAGCTGCAACACACCCTTGTAACCTAGGGTCTAGGGTTACCAACTTAATACTAACTTGCAGACAATCAGCTTTTCATAGGGAATGGAAAGAGAATAGGAAGAAAATATTGACTTACCCAACTAGCGAGGGTTGATCCAAGATTGATCTTCTCTCGCTCCACTTCTCTCCAAAGATTCTAGGGATGTACTTCTTCGCCTACAAAGAGAAAATCCTTTAAGTAATATCTCATGCATATATATATATTATAGGTTAGATGGAAATCATATAGATGACATAATCAAACATATTCATTAAACCAATATACATGAAATAAACTCAATACAAGATTGGAAGAAGAATTCTCTTTATTAACAAGCGGTGAATAAGATAAGAGTACAACCCAGCTTCTGACACAAAGACTCCTCTACAATTTGTTAGTGTCGGGATTGTGCCCATAGGTTGGGTGGAAAAGGGCTCTCTCCTGGGCAATAGCAGAACCGCTTTAGACTGCGCCTCTGGCCCTGCGTAGTCAGAGAGGGATCTCTCGCTTGTTTTCAGGTTTACGTCATGTAGGATATTTGGTCAAGAACAGTCAGGAGGCCAAACTCCTAAATGGGAGAGGTGCGTTAATGTAAGATGTAGGTGGGACTATCACAGTAAGGTACTATTGGGAAATGGAGTCGAAGGTCCAAGTAGGGAACATATTGCAGTAGGCATTAGAGGAAATTTGGGGTCTAAAATGGGCCTTATAAGAAAACGCACCAACAATAAATTATTGTGAGTTGGAATTCAAGAACCAATAGAATTCCAATAAAATGAGTCAACCATGATGGTTGAATTGACATATTTGTCATAAAAAAAAACTTTTTTTGTTCGTATTTTTGACATATCTCCCTGTGTTTTTACTCAAATTTTGATCAGGAGATCTTGTTGGATGTGGAATTTGATTATTTATCCAACGAGTACCCACATTGCATACTTTTAACGGACCCTGTTACCCCAAAAACAATAAATACCTGAAACAATGTGATGATGATGTCATCATCACATTTTTTAGGTATTTCTTGTTTTTGGGGTAGAGGGGTCCATCAAAAGTATGCAATGTGGGTACTCGTTGGATGCGGATTCAAATTCCACATCCAATGAGATCTCCCGATTGAAATTTGAGTAAAAACACATGGAGATATGTTGAAAATACGAACACAAAAAGTAGTTTTTTTCTTTTTTCCTCCAAAATTAATAAATACTATTTTATTATTTTCCTTAGGAGGCCCATTTTTTACCTCATACCATATTAATTCTTGCACATGATCTAGGAACTAGGAATCAAAATCATCAAAGAATAATTAACAAATACTCATGAATTGGAAATAACGGGAACCAAAATAGGTTTCCTCTCTGTATATTTTATAAACAATAATGGGTTACAATTTCCATGCTGAGCAATAGCTTAAATCCATGAAGAATTCGAATACCTAAGGGAAAATTCAAATTCAATGAGTGAGTCTAGCTTAACTGACTCTTTGCCATGCAATCTCACTCAGTTAACCACTTGACCAAAACCCTAATTGACTCACCAAACCCTAACTGAAGTCGGAGTGCAATAAATGACTGAATCTCAACTGAAGGAGATCAAACACATGTCATAGCAATCCAATCATCAAGTGCTAGTCCTGCATGACTCCAATGAACCCTGATTAAGTTAACTGAAGCTGAACTGACCATCAGAAGTTGGTGGAGGCGCCTTGTTGACTCCAGTTCATTAAATAATAATAAATAATCATTAAATAATATATTTAATGAATGGAGGCACCTTAACTAACTGTAACTGACTGGTTGAACTGATTGTAACCACCAGTTAGCAATTAGGTGCATTAATATCACTCAGATCACCCCCGGAGTGCTCCAGTTAGCCTCCTTGACTGTAGGTAGGTGTGGGTGTGACTGGATGATGGAAATTAATGCTCCACTGATGTCAATTAAACTTAGGATAGTGTTTTAACTAGGCCAATTTGACCGAAAGAGTGTGTATGCTGGTAAATGTCTCCAACACCCCCCCTTAAGCTATACTCAGGAAGAGTTAGAAAACATAGATGCATAAAAATGCTAGGGCCCTAGAAACTAAGGCCATAGGTCACCCTGTACAATAAAGTAACTGCTTAATATAACCAAGGAAACGGGGAAAACCTCATGGGAAAAATACCCCCCCCTCAAACTAAGCAGTAAATCAAGAATTGGTTCTTCTATGCAGCAGCATCTTGAGACTGTGCATGTGAACCTATGAATCCAAACTAAATGAATATGTCTGGAGGAATCTTCCACTTTGGAAGAAGAACAATGCACTCAACTGAATCAGAAATATAAACAGCTGCACGGTGAAAACTGGACCCATGTAGAGCAACTGAAATCATCTGAAGAGAGAGCAAAGGTTCTTGAGGATTCGAACCATGTGTGGAACACTCAAGAAACTGATATGTTGCAGCCCTTAACAGCAAACCATGAGTGGTAAAATCAGCCCCAATTTTTTGGAGCAAGTGTCCATGCGGATGTAGAATGTCTTCCTCTTTAGTAGTTCTGTGAGGAGATGAGCTTGTGACCAAAGGTAGAGAATCCCTGGGACTCTGGAGAGCGAATGATTGAGATCCATAATCTGATATAGATTCTAAAATATCTAATGAATCACAAAATAAAATATCAGCAACCTCACAAGAGGAAACTAACACCAAATCCCCATAAGCAAAATTGAAGAAGAACTGTGGTACTTGATTTTTCACACCGAAATTGGTGAGAGCAGCTACAAGCATGGCTGAAAGCTCTTGAATTTTAAAATATGAACAAAATAATATCAGATAAGAATGTAAATCAGATCTAAATATGTTCACAATAGATCCAAAACTGTGAAATGAAATCAAATCCCCAGCAGCAGTTTCGAAGGAGACTTGTGGTACTTGTTTCTTCACACCGTTGATGAGAACAGCTACAAGCAGTACTGAAGGTTTATGAACCTGAAATTTTGAACCAAGAAATATCAGATCAGATCCAAATAAGATCATATCATATCCAATAAGGTTCATATCAGATCCAAAATTATGGTCAACCGAGACGGTAGATGCACAGTTTTCTTCTTTTTCAAAATTCTGAATTTTGGTGCATGCAATCCTGCAGGATTTTGATGGAACATCTAGATCATGGGGAGAGAATGTGTCACTCTTATAATCTGATATTTCTTCCAAAATATCCAATTTTTTACATATTTGCACACCAGCAGCAACATTAGAGGAAGAAAATTCAAATTTCTCCTCACTTTCGGAAGCAATTACTGGTAAATTTTGCACATAATTCAAAGGAAAATCACCGGTTAATGTTTGCATGGAAGTACAGCAGTGTTTTTATTCAATACCAGAGATTCGAATGTCTTCTTCCATTTTATCAATATGAGAAGATGAGATATCAGAGATCTCATGAACTTCCGGAGCATCAGGAGAAGGAGTCACTTCATGGAGACTTTCTTCAATTCGAATTGAATGTGTAGAAGATTCTGCTTCATCTTCATCTTGAACAACTTTATCAGAGAGAGTAGTGGCTGAGACTTTTGAGTGAAGAAATCTTGTGGTGCTAGCTATGATCTCCAAAGTACTATTATGATCCTCATTGTGCTTTCCAAAGGTTCTGTCCAATTTTGTCCAGAGATCCTTTGGGTATTCAGTAGAACCAAGATTAAGGTAGTACAAGCTATCATCAAGGGACAGACATATTGTTCCAACAGCTCTATCATTGTCATTTAGCCAGTCATTATCATCCTCATAAGTCTCTCTTCCAATTCCAATAGACACCTCATAGAGACCTTGTCTCTTGAGATATGCAATCATCTTCAGCTTCCATTCCGAATAGCTTGTGAATGGGGTGAGAGGAGGGATTGAGTCCATTTGAAGTTGTACCTGATAAAACCTGCAAATCAAAACAAAAGGGGCACCGTAAGGTCGGACAACCTGCACATTTTAGGCTTTCATCACACCCAGCATAGTCAATCAAGCAAGCTTGATCAACAAGTTCTTTACTTGGGATATTGAGTGGTAAGCCTTGGCTTCTGGTGTAGTGCTGGATTTTTGAGCTATTGCTCACTTTCCATGGAGAAATCTGTCAAAAATCTTGTTCTTGAGAGATTGATCTTCGTCCCGCCGCATGCTCTGATACCATATTAATTCTTGCACATGATCTAGGAACTAGGAATCAAAATCATCAAAGAATAATTAACAAATACTCATGAATTGGAAATAACTGGAACCAAAATAGGTTTCCTCTCTGTATATTTTATAAATAATAATGGGTTACAATTTCCATGCTGAACAATAGCTTAACTCCATGAAGAATTCGAATACCTAAGGGACAATTCGAATTCAATGAGTGAGTCTAGCTTAACTGACTCTTTTCCATGCAATCTCACTCAGTTAACCACTTGACCAAAACCTTAATTGACTCACCAAACCCTAACTAAAGTCGGAGTGCAATAAATGACTGAATCTCAACTGAAGGAGATCAAACACATGTCATAGCAATCCAATCATCAAGTGCTAGTCCTGCATGACTCCAATGAACCCTGATGAAGTTAACTGAAGCTGAACTGACCATCAGAAGTTGGTGGAGGTGCCTTGTTGACTGCAGTTCATTAAATAATAATAAATAATCATTAAATAATATATTTAATGAATGGAGGTTCCTTAACTGACTGTAACTGATTGTTTGAACTGATTGTAACCACCAATTAGAAATTAGGTATTTTAATATCACTCAGATCACCCCTGGAGTGCTCCAGTTAGCCTCCTTGACTGTAGGAGAAGGCTAAGTTAGCCTCCTTGGCTGTAGGTAGGCATGGGTGTGATTGGATGATGGAAATTAATGCTCCACTGATGTCAATTAAACTTAGGATAGTGGTTTAACTAGGCCAATTTGACCGAAAGAGTGTGTATGATGGTAAATGTCTCCAACAAAATTCCTCTAATGTAAATAATGGAGTAAATTTACAAACAGAGGCAATATAGCCAGTGATCTTGCAATCAAGAGATTTTTACTGGGTGATTAGTATATGAGAAGGACCAGTCCATCACGTAGAGCACTGACAAGATGAATTCTACGTAACTTTAGAATAAAAATTAAATGAATATCTGAAACAACAGATGGAGCATAGCATGTATGAATTTCGAACTGTTATACACTCATTTCAGACATGAAAGAAATTAACAAGCTGGAATGAAAATAGGATGAACATTTCATGTAAAGAAATTAGATATTGAAAGAAGCAACGACACATGAATCATTGCCTTGAAAGACAATCCTTCCTCTGCAAATTTATTCATAACCAAGAAGCCAAAAACTAATTACAAATGGAGAGCCTCAGCCCTTGAAAGTTTCCCAACCAACCAACTCTCTTGTTCTCCCTCTATCGGGAGTGTATTTATACTATTTCAATGCTGAGATTACTCCCTGAAACAAACCTAAAAACTATTTCCAGTCACAATCAAACTTTAACAGTCTAGAGAGTGGAACTATAGCCATGATTTACAAATACGAACAAACATTATGGGGCTGCCACACATGGTAATTCAGAATGACAACACAGAGTTTTCTTCGTTTAGGTAATTTGACATAAAAATGATATTTACATCACTTGCTGGTGATCTGCTGCTGACTTGGACTGCTCTTTGACATGCTTTTATGTCTCCTTTGAACAGCCCGCCTCCTTCAGACCATGGTGCTCAAAGGTTGACAAGAGAATTCCCACTCCAGTGCTCAGCCTTTTTCTCGTGTGGCTGTCGAGCTGGTTTAAAGGACATGGATTTGACCTTCCTTGACTTTTCACTCACTGTGATGGTGGTGTCGAGCGGATTCAGTTCATGGTGTCTCTTTGCTTCATGTGGACATCGATTTCATCACATCAAAAACCTGAACCTCCTGCTTCCCTACTATTTTTTTTGTGTGAGCCACGTGCCTGACATGTGGAGTCGAAGAAGTCAGTGTCATTGGTCATAATCTTCGCCTTAAGTCGATCTCAAATGGTGTCAAAGAATCAGTTAACCAGCTGGGGGGGTAGGTTACGCATATGAACATACCCTCTATTTTCATCTCCATACTGGATGCGACACGTACATCCTTGAGGCTTCCTCAGCCCTCCAATTTGGAGGTTTTCCACATCCGTCGTCCATGTTTCATTACTTATTCCACCAATTCCTCTTTCTTGTATCCAGCAAGCAACTTTTAGATCATGGTATGCTCTTACCCGTCGATCGTGATTGACCTTTCTATGCAACCGTCGATCTGAGTGGGTCCTATCACCTCTTTGTGAATCAGAATCCTGACATTTTTCACGCTAGTTCAGATCGTGAAAATAACCTCGACCGTAGATCTATTCCCTTCTTTGTCGTGACCTTGATATTTGCAACCGGTACCACTTTTTGCGGTTTGGAATCGTGAATTTATCCACACAAGTCTGGCTTGCAAAATCAGCTGGGACCGTAGATCTGCTCATGCTCTCATCTCCTCCGTTAGATATTTCTGCCCTTTAAATTGTTTCGTGATTTGGGAGAGTTCCTTCTATCGAGCATGTTTTCTCAACAAAACCATTTTGGGCCGTCGATTGGGCTTCGCCTTGATCTTGGCCCTTCATTGTTTGTTAGTTTTATCAGACTCTGCGAATGCCAAACTTTGACCATTCTCTCGCGTCTTTTGGCCAAAAACACCCTCTATCATCGCTCTTCTTCCTTGTGCTCCTGAACCATTGGTTTATGACGCCTTTCTCTATCATTGTCGTGATGGAAGGTATTCACCTCTAGAGGAATCTATTGTCGTAGATTGAGCTCTCTTCATTATCTGACAGTCTCAAAACATGGAAAATGTGCATCTGATAATCTGAAGGGAGCTCACATAATTTTCAAATGAATAGGAACCTTTTGAAGCTCTATCAGACCCATAAATCGACTGTTGCAAATGGAGTACTAACACAACCAAAGGACTTTGAGTTCTGCTGCTCCAAGAATCTGAAGATATACCACCAGCATAACTTTTCTCTCCAAAATTGATTTATTAGCCCCCACCCCAAGGCCTCTATTTATACTTTGGGAAATAGAGTGGTTTCGAAGGTTGGGATGGTTGAGATGGTTGGGATAGTTATGGATTAGGCCCCAACTAATATCATCTAATATCGATTTATATTTTTTAATGTCGATTTAAGGTATACGCGGGTATTAATATAGGAAAATCATGTCTGACACGCGATTTGCTCAAAGGGAACTCGCGTATGACACGCAAGTTACTCAAAGGGAACTCACGTATGCAAGTATACGCGGGTTTCAATGCAAATACTCGCATATGATACTTGAGTTACAATGCATATAGTCAGGTATGCAACCCAAAAATCATAATAAAAATATACAAGGATGGTTTGAGGATAATGCATCAAAGGTCATGCCCATCTATAGTGTTTTGGTCACTTCAATCCAAATTGTCCTTTTGTGTACCAACATGAGGAATGTCGGTACTCAGATGGAGAATTGCCATTTTGGCTAATAACAGTATCTCGTGGTGGTTTGGAACATACATATAATAATACACAAGGTTATAAGAATAACCCTCATCCCTTCTGAAATTGTAAGAAGTGTTGCAAGATGACAACTCTTCATCATACCATTCACATTCTTCTTCATATTGCTCATAATCATCTTTAGAGGAGTCATCATAATAGTAAGACATGGATGCAAAATTTTATTCAATGGATGGTGTTAATGCACAATTTCAAGGACCATGCTCTAATACCACTGTAATGTCCCTTCTTGGAAATTTGGAGAAAATTACAAGTTGGGAAAATTCAAGCTTAACTAGTCTTTCTCAGTTTGGTTCCCAACACCACCAAACCTTTCAAAATTTATTATGGATGGATCCTATGGGATTTAAAACATACTAAAAAACCTCAGGAACTCAATGGTCAAATTAGAAAACTCATTTGAAATTTTATTCAATTTTTCATAATTTTGGCCAATTTCAAGCTTTGTTAGTCATAACTCTAGGGGGTTCCAACTAACTCCAAATGGTATCGAATTTGTAAATAAAGGATATGGTGAGTATTTTAACATATAAATGTGGTTTAAGGATACTTTGTATCTTTTTTTAGGTTATGCAACTTGATTTGGGACTAAGAATCAAAGGGGCAAATTTACTAGGAAAATTGAGGTCAAATTCCCCCCAAGGGTGAGAGCCAATTTGGTTCCCAACTCAAGTACGACCCTCCCAAATTTTAGAAAAAAGTATTGGAATGAATAAAGGAATCAATGGTTCTTTTTAATCATGGTTATTAATATTTTAAACTATTTATGAGGAGAAAAATCTATATGGTAACTTTCAGTGAATTTGCTTAAGGGGAAACGGTATTATGTTATAGTATTGTAACTTTAGAATATATTCCATATGTATTGACTGTATTCATCCATCAAGAGATGATTTTGGTCATGTAATAGTCATTGAAAGAATCAATGTAAACCTTTGGATGTAAGTCGAGTCAATAGTACCCAAGTGTCATTATAATAAATATTATTTTGGTGTCTTGCTAGACAAGTCGGCCGTGTTAGGTCCTAAGTCAATTCAAGTGACATATAAATAGGGAGGTGCTCCCCTTTATTTGTACACACTCACTCAATAAATTTTGAAAGAGAGAGAAGAACAAGTGCACTAGAAATAAGAGAGAAGCAGTTGTCTAGGTTTTGTAATGCTCTACTTGAATTCTATACTGAGGTAGTTTTGCGGGTTTTTATCCTTTGTGGTTTCCCCGAGGAAAATATTTGTGTTATTTGTGTTACTATGCTTGTTTTTATTTTAGTGATGCTAATAGTGAAAATTGTTTTAATATATCATCTAAGCAATTAAGAAAAACTTAACATGGTATCAAATCCGCCGTGAAAGGGGATACTGCACAGCTAGGGTTTGATACTCCAAACAAATCCCTCAATAGATCAACTAGAAAAGAGAGATCACTCAACTCGTCCCATAAGTGCGCATATTTATGTGAAAAAAAAAACTGAATTCCAAGAAGTTTCAGTTTTGGACTAGATATTGCTACCGAGACGAACTAGGGTTTCAATTTTCCTGAGACTCCATCATCAATCTAAAAAAAAGTAAAGATACAATATAGCTTGCCCTAGGAAGTCACATATTTTCCATCAATCATCCCTACCAATGATCCCAACTAAAAAATTAGGGTTTGTACATCAAACCCTAGGTCATCCTGAAGAAGGTCATCCAAAATCCATATTCATTAAGTAAGTACTACTACTTCTAATTCCATTTGAAGTTATCATTCTGTTAAAAGATGAAAAAGAGTACCTAGCTAGATGAGAATCTTGAAGGTGTTGAAAACTTCGGAGAATGGAAGTATCGAATCATGGTCATCCTAGAAGAAAATGATCTAGAAGGATTTATAAAGGAGGAAGTTGTAGAACCATAAGAAGTTGGAGTTAAGTCCAAGTACAAGAAGGATATGATCAAGGCTAAGAGGATCATAACTAACTCTATCAAAGATAACTTGATTCCTTAAGTATCCTCAAGGAGGACACCAAAATAAATTTTTGTTTCCCTATCTGACCTATTTGAACGAATAAACATCAATAGAAATATGATCTTGAGGAATCACCTCAAAATTTTAAAGACTCAAAAGTTAGAAACCATGCAATCATATTTTAAATGAGTAGCTCAAATCAAGGAGAAGTAGGAAGCTATTGGTGATATGGTTGAATAAGAAGAAATTGTAATGACCTTCTTGAATGGTCTTCCAAGATATTGGGGATCCTTTATCTGAGGAATCTATTCAAGAAGAAGACTAACCAAGTTCTAACATTTATGGGAATAATGTGTTCAAGAATAAGAAAGAATAGTAGCTAGAGAAGAGAAGCTAAATGAAAATGAGGATCAAGATTTTACAATCCATACCAAAGGGAAGAACAAGAGAAAGAGTTATGACCATCCTCCTAGAAAGACTCAAGGTTTTAATAATCCCAGGAAATACTTCTCAAATTATGAATGCTTCACTTGTCATAAGATGGGGCACATTTCTATAAACTATCCCATGAAGGAAAAACAAATCATGAAGAAGAAAATATTTTAGGCCCATGCTTTTGATGACAACTTTTGATGACAATGATCAAGAAGATGAAGAGAAAGCTAAGGAGATTGAATATTCCTATGAAGAATATGTGTTGATCTCTACATTAACAGGTTCAGTTTCACCAAGGAATGATACCTAACTAGTAGATAGTGGTGCCTCCAAGCACATGACAGGTTACAAGGACTCACTTTCATGTCTTGTACAAATTAAGGAATCCCCACACAAAGTAATGCTTGGATATGATTACCAATATACCATCAAAGGAATGGGATAATCCTCCAATAAGTTGGACTCTGGAAAGTCCATGAAGATGAAGGATGTCCTGTATGTTCCGAGACTAAAGAAGAACCTTATTTCTATCTCAGCCTTAGATAAGAAAGGGTTCAAAGTTGCTTTTGTGGACGGAGAAGTCCTCATGTGGACAAAAAGAAAAACTATAGATGATGTAGTAGTGATTGGATTTGAAGAAGGAGGACTCTAAAAATTAAAGGGACGTGTATATTCAAAATTGATGACTAGTACCATAATCCCATGTGAGCCAGGGAACAAAAGTTTTGCTGATATACATTACAAATCATTTCCAATTGTGAGCAAGGTTGTGTCTGGTTTACCAGAGATTCAGATAGATCATGAAGGAATGTGCAAAGGATGTGCACAAGGAAAGAATAATAAGAACCATTATCCAAAAAGTGACAACAAAGCGAAATGGATCTTAGATATTATTCATACATTTATATGTAGGCCAATGCAAACTACTTCATTAAGCAGGTATATTTACTATGCTTCCTTTATTGATGACTACTACTATAAGACTTGGATAGATTTCCTAAAGAATAAAGATGAAGTCTTTGAAAGGTTCAAAGTGTTTAAGGCCTTGGTAAAAAATCTCTCTAAAAAGAGGATCAAGATCTTAAGGTCAAATAATGGAGGATAATTCACATTAAGTGAATTCAATGAGTACTGCAAAGAATCTGAGATTAAGAGGGAGCTCACCATTCCCTATAATCCAAAACAAAATGGTGTGGTATAAAGAAAGAATAGATCTATCATGGAAGCTTTGAAAGCTACGAAACATGATCAAGATCTACCTATGTACATATGGGCAGAAGCAACCATAACAACAGTATATGTAAACAATAGAATCTCCCACAATAACCTTGGGAACGATACTCCAAAAGAGATGTTTACCGGAGAAAATCCTGAAGTAGGTCACCTAAAGATATTTGGTTGTCCGGTATACATACACATTCCTAAGGAGAAAATATCAAACCTAGATCCTTCAGGAAAGAAGGGATTGTTTGTATGATATTATTAGAAATCAAAATATTATCGAATCTATCTACCAGGATATCATCAAATTTAATTAAGAAAAGATGTCACCTTTGACAAAGATACAACTTTCATAAAATCCAAGAAAGATAAGGAAGATGAAGAAGAGCATGGAACTCCTAGAGCTGCAGAAGGTCCTAAACTAGTTAGGAACGAAGAAGAAGAACAACCAATTGAGAATCATGACATGAAAAAACCTCAGAGACCTGAAGAATTTCGCAGTGAAATGATATCACATAAGAGAAGAACTTCCTGGGATCCTGAAGTAATCAAAGAAGCAAAAAGACATGGTGTCCTAGAAGGAACCATCTGAGAAAGAAGGAAGCCAAATTCATACCCTAGTTATGTAGCTTTGATGTGTGATCTCGGTTATAAAGAGCCAACATGTTTTGAATAAGAAACAAAGCATAAGGAGTGGGTTGATGTAATGGTTAAGGAATACCAATCAATTATAAATAATGATGTATGGTAAATAGTACCAAGACCAAAAGACAGGTTAGTGGTATCCTCAAAATGGATCTTCAAGTCAAAGCACTCAACAGATGGTAGTATAGAAACATACAAGGAAATATTCGTAGCTCGTAGATTCTCCCATAAGGAAGGAATTGACTATGAGGAGACCTTTGCACCAGTAGCTAGGTACACCTCAATTAGAACAATCCTTTCCTTGGAATCCAATATGAAGTGGAAGTTAAATCAGATGGATGTAAGGAAAACCTTTCTAAGTGGATTTATTAAAGAAGAAGTGTATATCGAATAATCACAAGGTTTCGAGACTGGTGATTAGGAAAATCATGTATGTAAATTGAAGAAGGAAGTGTATGGGTTAAAACAAGTAGCTAGAGCATGGTATGGAGGAATCGATGGGTTCTTGATGAGTTTGGTATTTACCAATGGTAAAGTAGATTCCAATCTCTACTACAAATTTGAGGGTGATGTAATTATGATATTACTACTGTATGTAGATGACCTATTCTTAACAGGAGAAGGAAAGCCCGTCAATGAATGTAATAAGAAGCTTGCTATAGAATTTGAGATGAAAGGCCTTGTAATGATGAGCCATTTTCTAGGTCTTGAAGTATGGTAGTATCTAGATGAGATTTTCCTAAATTAAAGAAAATATGCACTAGAAATCCTAAAGATATTTGGGATGATAGATTGCAAGGCTATGGCTACTCCAATGACAACACATTTGAATCTATTGAATGATGATACTTTGGAAGTAGTAGATTCCACCTTTATACAAACATATTATTGGCTCTCTAATGTGCTTAACCAATACAAGACCAGATATATGTTTTGATGTAAACACTCTGAGTCAATATATGGTGAATCCCAAGCATATTCACCTAGTTGTAGCAAAACATGTGATGAGGTATCGAAAGGGGACTTTAGACTGTGGTCTCAGATATGCATTAAATGACGAGATCATATTACAGGTATTTATAGATTCATATTGGGCAGGAAGTGCCAAATATAGAAAGAGCTCTTCAATATGTTGTTTTAGTTTGGGATCGGACATGATCTCATGGTTCAGTAGAAATCAGTCCAATATTTCACTTAGTACGGCCGAGGATAAATACATTGCAACATGTACAACCTGTAGTGAAGCAGTATGGCTTCGCAAGATGTTGACAAGATTATTTGATGCAGATACAGATGTTAGTGATATCCTTTGTGATAATCAAAGTTTTATTAAGTTTACATAAAACCCAGTATTTCATGACAAGTAAAAACATATCGAAGTTACATATCATTACATCGGGGATATAGTACAGAAGGGAGTTGTAAATCTAAATTATGTTCCTACAGAGGAACAAGTGGAAGATGTGTTAACTAAACCTCTGTCTCGTGTAAAGTTTGAATACTTTCAAGACAAACTTGGTGTAGTCCAAAAGGACCTCCCTTGAAGGAGGGAGTGAAAGAATATGGTAGAAGGATGTAGTGGTGGTAGCTCAGCCTAGAGTAGGGTAAGTCTGTATAGGCTTGTTGACCTGAAATGGTTAGTAAGTCAAATGAGGCATGTTGATCCTATTATATCTGGCTAGACTGGTTATCCCAAGTAGGTTAGTAATCTATAAGAAGGCATGTTGGTCCCTAGGAAGATCCATCTGCTTGACTAGGCCTGTTGACTTGAAAGGGTTAGCAAATTAGACAAAATTTTTGGATGGATCTAGGAGAGAAATCACCAAGATATTTCTCTGAGATAGTTAGTAGTAAAGATGTGGTTTTAGTATTTTCATATTGATGATTATTGAGATGATTGTTGAAATAGTTTAAGTATTTCTATATTGATGATGATGATGTTGTTTCAACATTTTTTATGTTGATGATGATGATGCTCTAGCATATCTATACCAGTAATGCAGATGATGATCTAGCATTTATTGATGATGTTTTTTTTAGCACTAGCATGCTAATGATATTCTGTTGTTTCAGTATTTACACACTGATGTTGCAGATGATTTTTTAGTATTTACACATTGATGTTGCAGATGACGTCTCAGTATTTACATACTGATTTTGTATATGATGTTTCAGTATTTACATACTAATGTTGGTAGAAGATAATTATGTATTCACATACTAATTTTGTAGAAGATGATCGAGTATACAAAGAATATTATTCAGTATCCAAATACTAATGTTGTAGAAGATGAATCAATATCCACATATTGGTGTGACACAAGATGATCTAGTACACATAGAAGATGATTCAGTATTTACATACTAAGGTTATAGAAGATGATCCAGCTAAGATCGATGATGAAGATGTATGGTGGTTTTCTAAAAATTGTTATGACATATAGAGACTCACCAATCAGATGTACAACTGTGGTAGTAACTACTACCTTAGTTGAATACCTTCCTAGTTAAGAGGGAGTGTTAAAGTATTATAACTTCAAAATATATTCTAGATGTATTGATTGTATTCCTCTATTAGGATATTATTTTGGTCATGTAAGATTCACTGAAAGAATCAATGTAAACCTACAGATGTAAGTCAAGTCAATAGTACCCAAGTGTCATTATAAGAAATATTATTTTTGGTGTCTTGCTAGATAAGTCAGCCCTATCAATTAGACAAGTAGGTCATGTTAGTTCGTAGGTCATGTCAAGTGAGAAATATAAATAGGGAGGCACTCTCCTTCATTTGTACACACTCACTCAAGCAATTTTGCAAGAGAGAGAAGAACAAGTGTGCCAGAAAGAAGAGAGAAGCAGTTGTCAGGGTTTTACCCTACTCTGGTTGAGTTCTACACTAAGGAAATTTTGCGGGGTTTTCTCCCTTGTGATTTTCCCGAGGAAAATATTTGGGTTTTTTTATTACTATTCTTGTTTTTATTTGAGTGATCCTCCTACTAGTGAAAATGGCTTAATATATCATCTAAGAAATTAAGAAAAACTTAGCATATTAATAGCTTGGTTATGACTCATGAAAAGTAGATTAAATGGTCCATATAATGACATGACATGAATAACATAAAACATATTCAAATGGATTCTAAAAAACATTTAACATCATATAAATCCCTTCATACAAACATCATATACAACTCTCTCAAAGTGGAATCCAAATACATGAAAACTAGTCATTCGAACTCATGGGAATGCAAGTCTTTCACACATGGATTTATGATATTTAGAGTTACAAAGAATATGGGAATAAGATTACAGAGTCATACATCATATATTTCTTCCCCATCCTCATCAAATTCATAGAAATTTCCTCATACAAATCTATTATACAACTCCTTTAAAATGGAATCCAAATGCATGAAAACTAGTCATTCAAGAGCATGTGAATGCATGTATTTCACATATGGATTTATGATATTTAGAATTAAATAAAATATGTACATAAGATTAAATATCCATACATCATATACCCAATCTTGGGCCTCAAATATCTTCAGCAAAGTGAAAGCGCCACTCCAACAAGTGCACCATCAACATGAGAGTGTGGGGGAATGGAAAAGAAGGAATGGGAGAATAGGGAGATAGCTGAGAGTTCGATTGTATGGAAAAATACAACTAAAACTCCTTCATTAATATCCAATGATAGTTATGAATGTCCTCTCCATCAACCAACTTTTAAAGGAATCTAACTCCCTCGAAATAGGTTCACAAGCAGGGAGAGTGAACACTCACCGTGCAATGGACAAGCAAAATTTCTCCAAAATTCCAAAGGCCAATTAAAAAATGATCAAAATTCATTATCCTTCCTCATGAAATGATTTAATTACCTTAATTAGTTCTCCTAAGGTTGAATTTCCCTCCATGGTATTCTTCCAACTCCTCTTAGTGGTTTAGTAACTCTCATGACACTTGTCTTCCTCTTCATGCTCCATTTCTTTTCCCAATTTGACCCCTTGGTGGATATTTTTAGCCCTGACATGTCACATTTTTCATCTGTATTCAATCAGGTCTAAATCTGGCATACGTTTTATAGAATCTTTCATCATTTGTTGTCACAGAGTGCATGGAATCTCCTTCCAAGTGGCACACGTTGTCTTCTAGTCTCTTCCTCATCCATGGGAGTTACTATACTTTACCAATTCGAATTCCTTGGATCATTATATGCTATTTGGAACCACATCACCCTCCAATAACGTTACATTACCGATGTGTTTGAATTTGGATGAAGATCATGCCAAGTGTGTGGAGAATCTAGTCATCCAAAAACTCCATAAGCTTCCAAGTGTCTTCATGAACCCATGCCACCTTATTTTATTACCATTTATCATTTGTGTGACCCATTTAAATGTGAATATGGTAAATTCAAGTCCTTTTGGGTCCCATAGCCCCTTATTACAAAATTTGTGTCTCCATCTCAACCTAGCGAACTAGTAGGTCGATGGAACATTATTTGCAAGTAGCCTTATTTAGAAATTATGTAATTGGGGACATGACAAATTACAATTATAATTATCTACAATTATAATTATATTTATTTATTTATGTATTTATGTTAAAGTATTTTATATTAGCTATAATTATAATTACAAATTGTGCACAACCATAGTTATAATTGCAAGTTACAATCTCAACTATAATTACAATTTACAATCATTATTACATTTTCACAACTGCAAATTAGAATAACAATTACAGTTACAATAAGAAAATACTAACTATATTTAAAAGGTACAAATTACAACTACAAATTTACAATTGCGAATTGCAATTGTAGTTAGAATTAGAATTTGCAAAATATAGTTACAAATTAATTTACAAATAATAAAATTATTTACAAAATTGAAAAATTACAAAATAATTTACGAAATTGCAAAATTAAAATAATTTTAATCATGTTATCAATGAACTATGAGGTGGTCAACTACCAGCATAGATCCAAATCCTAGGCTCTATCAAGCGCTGAGAGGGATCAAATCTCTCAAGGTGTAAACCTCTTATTAAGTATTGCACTCAAGGAGCTATTGATTTTATTCAAACCAAAAGACACATCTTTTTATTTAAGGTTGAGATATAATATTTTTATTATTAATATTTAATATTTTTATGGTCGACATATAATATTTTTATTATTAATATTTAATATTATTTATGGCCGACATATAATATTTTTTATTATTTTTTATTTTGTTAGGAACAAACATTACAACATTTCCCCCATACATGGTTTTAAAACCATGTGCAAGGCCCTCCTAAAACCATGGTTTGTTTAAGAGAAACCATTTGCAAGGCTCTCCTAAACCATGTACAATAAAACCATGGGTTGCTTAGGACAAGGCCAACATATTATTTTGTTAGGTAGGAACATTACAGCATCTCCCCCATATTGTGTTGTTTTTCTGACCAACATTGTTTTGGTGGATAATTCAATTTTTTATTTTTTAATGTTTTGTTAGGTAGGAACATTACAACATCTCCCCATATTAGGTTTTTTTTACTGACACCTTTTTGGCGGGTAGCTAAATTTTTAATTTTTTGTCATTTTGTTAGGTAGGAACATTACAACATCTACCCCATATTAGGATGTTTTGTGGCCGACATTTATTTTGGCAGATAATTAAAATTTTAGTTTGTATTATTTTTTTAGTAACAAACATTACAACATAATATCGACAAATGTTACAAGATCTTCCACATAACGTTACAAGATCTCCCTCATACTGAGCTGTAGAGCGCCTCTCGGCACAATAAAATATTTAATTCATCAAGTAACGATTATAAGTCTTTTATGAGATGTCATCCATTAATGTGAAAGCTTTATATTTTCTTGATGTTGATATCTATAATGTGCTATACAAATAAGTTAGAAATAATCTAGAACTGAAGTTGTAGTTAATCTAGCTAAAATTCGCAATTGCACCTATATATCATAATTGTAAAATCAATGATATGAACACGGTAAACAATGACAAAACAATATTATAATTGTTTTAATAGCAGAGGATACCTCCATAAAACATATTTAAAAAATTGTTTTTAATGAGAAGATGATATCTCCATAAAAAAAATATTTCAAAAAGGATTTTTAATACCAGAGGTTTAAGTTTATGTTCACAAAAAAGTCTTCCAAAACTACCATTACTGTAAGATTTAGTGACAACATTAAGGTTGCGTTACAAATGGAGAACCAATAAGATAAATACCGAAATAATGCACTAAGGATTAAAATAATAAATAATAGGCCATCTATGATTAAAATGTTTCTTCTAATCAAATCTTGCAATTATTTAATTCAAGATTAATTAGAGAGCATAATGCTTGAATTTCAATTTGAAATTAATAATTAATTATCCCATCCATATAAACCACATTTAACCTATAGTACCAGAGGAATTAATCTCTCTCTCTCTCTCTCTCTCTCTCACACACACACACACACACACACACACACACACACACACACACACACACACGAAAAAAGAATATAAATATGTCCAAGGAAAACCAATGAAGACATGATTATAAATCCATTTCCCATGAACAATTTATTTACTTACAACCAAGTATGTTTCTCTAGAAAGAGTCATGTTAAATAACCAAAATCTCATTTAATAGTACTTGGATTGATCTGTGCCATTTTTTTCCAACAACTATTATGATTATTTTTTAAAGTAGTGAAAATTTATATAGATAAATAAACTTAGTCATGGATTAACCCATACAAACGTAAGACAATGGACCCAAGAAAATTCATAATACATTCTAAAATAAATTTGTCGCCCGTCCCCAGATAGGATAGGATCGGTTCAAGTGTTTTTTTACTTCATATAAAGACAATTTTCTTTATCCTTGTGAGCAAGGCAATTATTTACAAACTAATTATATAAAAACACACATAAACATTACATTAAAAACACTAATTTTATTACCTTGATGTGAATCATTCAACTCATAGGTCTGGTCAGCATGTACTTGTAATTGACCTCATAATTCTTTTTAAACTTCTTATTTGTTAACTAAATCAAATCCTTGGTATTTTTCTAAAAAAAAGTGCATGGAACATGAATAGGAGTACATATTTTTCCCCTAATGAATTCTCATCACTAGTTAAAATAACTTCATATTTTAATTTTCCTTCAACAGCCAATTGGGATCCTTCATTTTTGAAGGGTCTATCATGTCCCTAGGTTGCTCCTCTTTTAAAATTTGGGTTCCCTCTAAAGGAGACGGGATCAATTTTTGAAGGTATATTAATACATCCTTTTCTTGTTTTACATTGGGGCATATTATTCAAAATACTTGTGATCAATCTCCACTACAACCTCAAATTCCACCAAGTATGCTAATGGATGTTCCACCTTTTAGTGAGTGACCCAACAAAATTTTGGTTTTCCTTCTTAGTTTCATATTTTAATTTAGGGAAAATCGCTATCATGTATTCAAAACAAGATGTACAATATAAAGAAATATTCTCATAAATTAGGTTTTTACAGATAGTCAATGGCTTCTAACAACATGTCCTATGGTAGTCCTCTAGAAGGTTAATTTATATACATATCCTCATATAGGTAGTAATATGCATTTTTCACCAACATTAAGAATAAGTACAACATAGTGTACTTCAAAGATACTCATTTTTGTAAACCACCAACATTAATAATAAGTAAAACTTAATGTACTTCAAAGATTGCTTTTCGAAAGAAATTACATAATACTGGCAAACCTTTCAATCAAAAAGTGGTGGAAATGAAATTGTTGAGCATGGCCAATACAAACGGAAGGAAATTGTTGTATCCTTGAAATATTTCTTATATCTAATAGCTTCCTCCACATCTAGAACTATGGGGGCCAATATGTTCAATAAAGAGATGCAAACCTAGGTGGAAGAAAAGAATCATAACTTGAAGAATAAACCTTCACACTAATGAGGGAAGAGCCATATACATAGAGATACATCCCTATCTTGGATAAATTAAAATATAGCTTTGAAGTATGATTGAAATGTTGAGTAGGATAGTCGAGTTAGTGACAACTAGGGTAGAACCTAGCTACACAAAAAGTTTGAGTTCAAGATTTCCATTATCATATTATAAAACTATAGATATAAAACTATTATAATTTTTGTACTATGTCTATATTGTTCTTATCTTCTCCTGCAACAAAAGTATTCCATTTTTTTATGGTTTTCAAAAACACATAAAGGTGGGCATTAAAAATATCAACCAAATCAAGTGAAACAAATACCTTCCTCCCATCCCTCATCATTTAAAATACAGCCCATTATATTGATTCTCAACATTTCAGTGGTGATAGATGGTGGAGGCTAAATCTAAATAGAAAAATTATTTTTCGCTTTAAGGACATTCTTATTTAGAGGCTCTTATGACATTCAAACCATGGTTAGTTGAAAAAAAAATGCAGAATACCTACATTTATAGACAATACACACTTCAATTTCAAGGGGGTTTTGACTTATTCTCTTTATTAAAGTATCAACAAAAATACAAAGTCTTATGTTTAAACAATTTAGTTCTCTGACAAATGTAGTTCCAATTGTTTGTGTTCCTTAACTATTAAATGAATTGTTCCCGTTATTTATAATTTTGTTGAGGCTTGGAAAATAGCAGGTAACAACAGTAGGGATTCTCCCCAATAAATGTTCCCAATTAGCTCGTTATTGTTTGGTATGGGGAATCCATCCGGTTTACGATCCGGCTACCGTAGGTTAAGTAACGGTTAAAGCTTATTTTACCGGTTGCTGCCTGGTCCACCGTTTAGGTGTATTTTTTTAGTTTTATGTTTAGGTATGATATGCAAGTGCCTATCTAAATGTAATTGATAGAGAAAACAAGGAGCGTCACAATGTGATGTGCAGGTTCTTACCTCTCGTCTTACCTCTCTCGCTTCTAAATCGTAAACAAAGAAAACTAACTAAAACTCTCTAACCTATCCCTAGGGAGCAATACTGTAATTAATGCTGAGTAATGTATTAGATAACATGCATAAAGAACACTACAGATAGTTGTTAATATTTATGAATACATGCATAACAATAGATAGATAAACAAAGAGATAGCTCATTGTTAATTAAAACATTCATTACTCAAATATGATTGTGTAAACTTCACAGAAATAAACATGAGCGCATTCATAACATGAAAGAGTTCATCAGTTAGAATGATCTCACAGTTCATGAAAACAAGTTGAAATAGAAATAGTTCACATCCAACAAGTCCATGTCAAGCATTTGAAACCCCATAGTTCCTTCTCCAGCCGAAAAAATATAACTCTTTATTATAAGATGAAATAGTTCTTCTTCCAATAATGTTGCACAAAGATATTCTAAAAAAAGGTCCTTTGATACATCAAGTTTGCATATATTTATACAAAAAGCAAAAAACTCTTGGGCTGCCCTCATTTTCTTTTGGGCTTCCCCAACCTTTCCCATACAAAATTTTGTCTTTTAGCTTGTGAACAAAAAGATAAATACAATATATTACATTATTTATCGAAGTGATAGACAGTCCAACTAAGAGGGTCCAACCTGCTCGTTCATAATATTTCTCCATACATTTTCCTCTGCTGCTATATTCTCAAAACCAGAAGGTTCAAGAAATCTTATAGTAATTTCATGTTGAGTAGCCTGAGCCTTTACACCCTCTATCCTAGTAGGAATCAAGCGCGGTTGGTATTCCAGCAAGTGGATACTCAGAGATGCATGTGTTATTTCAGTTTTAAGTACCTTTTCATCTATAGAAGCTTCCATGGGCATAGAGGAGAACGTATAGAAGCTTGACAGCTGCGTGTAATCAACAAGATAGCTACCGCCATGAAAATGACAAGTCACGGGCTCGAAACAGCTTTATAAACCTCGAACGGGAGTGAAAAACTAACACTAGCAGGAAAAAATATTAACCAAACACCAGACATATAGTCCTGAAGACATCCGCAACATCAGACGGGAACGACTCTACCTACACGGTAATCGCATGGGAAAGACACATTGGAAATCAACAGGACTAGATTCTTCAGTATCGACGGGAGCACCACGAAGCTCTAGATCAATTCAACACTAACCTTTTGCAACGTCGGATGGAGGACAAACCAAATTTTTGATTCATTCTGAAAACACAACCGCCAGCGAGATTGCCCACTTAACCGGACATCGGAAAAAGATAGTCAAAGGAACATCTGATCCATCGGATCTTCTTTATACTAAAACGTCGAAACCTCGATAAACTATCTTCGAGATCATAGACAAACTCACTCCCGATACAACGAATTAGACCTCGGAAGGATTTCGATAAATACATCGGAAAGATAGTGGACTATGCCTCCGCTGTTTCGGAAGACTAGTCAACTAAGCATCCGACTCAGTGGACATGCAAAAGGACTAAGTTTTTTCAAAAAGCAGTTGAGCCCTAGGCAAACTTTGGTAGAAATAAAACGTTCCTAGGTCGTCTAGATACTAAAAAATAAAAGGGGGGACCCTAAAATAATTTTTTTTTCTGGGAAAAAGTTGCAGCTGCAACAATTGGCGACTACCCGGTGAACACAGATCTTTGAACAACTTATTCTTTGATACAATAGACTATTTTGGTGATATAATTTTATTATGTTTCTTCAATATATTTGGATTCCAAAATTCAATATTTATGAACTTTAGTCATTTATGATAGTCCAAGTTTAAGAAGGGGAACCAGGATTTCAAATTCTGGATAACTCTTTTGAGGCTAAAGATATGAGTTTTATTTTACCTCTGCCTTTGGGTGGCTTCCAACTTAGACACCACATGATCGTAACATATGGTTAACATATATATCCATTTGTTCCTCATTCCCATGCCAATTTGCACTTTTTGATGCTTCTGGACTTTAGTCCTTTTGAGTCCTATTGATTGCTTTCTTTCTGAATTTTAATTCAAGATCCTCTATCCATAGTGTCCTTTTGTGTGAGAGATATTTTAATTTTAACTCACGAACGAAGAAGAACTTTGGAAATATCATTCATATTGATGTGGTTCAGTATGTGTTTTTTGATACATATTGCTTTTTATGAGATTTTGACTCTTATTAGCCTTTTGGCTTTCAATTTATGGCATGGGATCATTTAAACATAATACAGTGTTTACCTTGCTTCCTTTCCATGGGTATGTCGTTGTTACCCCCTAGGGAAGATTTTAATGTGAGATGAATGGAGCCTCAAAATAGTACTCTGGACTTTTCTATCCTTAGTTATTTTACAGGGATTAAGTAGGACTTCAAATGTGTTCATAATCCATTTAGAAAACCTGCTAGTCTTGAATAATCTTTAAGCATCGTAAGCATAAATAGCAGGAAGTCTTTGATCAAAGATTTCAGTTTATCCAGAACTCTGATGAACTCCAAAAAGACAAAAGTCGTGCTGATTTATTGAAACATAAACAAACCAAAATATACCTGCAATCAAAACTCTAAGCAAGTAAAGGAAAAAAACTAAAACTAATCTAAAGCAAGAAAACAAATCAAATCATTTATTTATGTACGAGAAAACAAAATAAAAAACCATTAAGAAAAATAAGGCTTGAGAACTAAACCATTTACTGGTAAGTTCTCCTCCCACCCCTGTAAGTCTTGCAACTTGTAAGTTGAGGGGGCTATCTTTGATGCAATCTGAAAAGGGCCTATCCATAGTTGCTGAAACTTAGTGTGCTTTCCCTTCTCATCATGCGGGTGATCCCACTTAATAACCAAATAACCTACCTCAAATTCCTTGTTCCCAGCTATGCGTTTGTCAAACCAACGCTTCACCATTTCTTGTTGATGCTTAAACCTTTCCTGGGATTTGGACCTAGACTCTTCTGACTTCAGCAGATTATAAATTCGGATTTGCATAATTTCATTATCAGTACCCCTAGAGTCTTGGGCTAGTCTAGAAGATGGCAACAGAATATTAGGAGGGAGGACAACTTCTTTCCCATAATCAAGAGTGTAGGGTCACACACCTAAGGAATTCTTGGGTGTGACTCTATCGGCCCAGAGTGCATTAGGTAAAGCTAGATGCCAACTCCTTTGATTCTCTATCATTTTTTTCTTTAAAATTCTAATCAGATTTTTATTTGTGGATTATGCCAAACCATTTCCTTGTGGGTAGTAGTTTGCATAATATTGTAGCTTAATTCCTCTTTCATTAGCAAATGCAGTTAATCTAATAGATGAAAAATAAGAAGCATTATAAAAAACTGAGGAAATTGGAACCCCAAACCTGGTCATAATGTGGTTCTGCAAGAAATCCATAACTGCATCCTCGTTTACTTTTCATAACGGAATGGCCTCTACCCATCTGGTGAAATAATCAATTGTCGTCAAAATATACTTATGTTGCAATGAGGAATTTGGATTGATTTCTCCGATAATGTTGATTCCCCATTGTTCAAATGGTTCCGAGATAATTACTGGTTTCAATGGTCCTGCTGCTTTGGCTTGTCTCCCAATGCACCTTTGGCAAGCATCACATTTTCTAACATGAGCATGAGAATATCTGAACAATGTTGGCCAATAATATCCAGCTCTGAGAATCTTGTGTGTTGTTGTGTCCCCAGAAAAGTGACCCCTAGCAGGTCCATCATGTAATTCTGCTACAACCTTCTTTGCATATTCTTGTTCCAAGCATCTGAGAAAGACTCCATCCTAGTTCTTTCTAAACAACACTCCATCAATAATCTGATATAATGCTGATTTCAGACGTAATTCTCTTCTTTGCTTGGGACTCCAATGCTCCAGCAAATACCCTTTTTGAAGATAATGAACTAGATCCCGATACCAGGAGTCTAGAGCTATGAATAGAGGACATACATCCACCATGTGTAATTTAGCTTCATTATCCAGCTGTGATCTTCATTGTTTTGACTTTCAGCTATTATTTTACAAAGTCCTTGTCCTTTAACTATGGTTGCTCGTTTGAATTCAAGATCGTATTCTTGCAAATAAGTCACCCAGTTACCTCTTCTCTCTCCCAATTCTTTCTGCACAAAAAGGGATCATACTGCTAGGTGTGGGACTATTACTTTGGTGCAATTCTTAAGTATGTATGGCCTGAATTGCTTTACCTCCTTAAAAAATGCATAAGCTTGTTTATCAATGGCGGGAAGTTCAATTCATCCCCTTGCAGACCAGTGCTCATAAATGATATGGGGTACTCATCTCCCCCATCTTCTTTCTGTGTAAGCGCAACTGCTAATGAATCATCGGAAGCAAAAGTGTACAGAATAAAATCCTTTTCAAAATTTGGACTTTTGAGTGATGGTGCATGAGCAATAAATGTTTTGATCTTGTTGAATGCATTATTCTCCAAAACAGTCCATTTGAACTGCACACTCTACTTAACCATTTGCTGCAAAGTTTTGACGATTTGAGCAAAGTCTGGCACAAACCTTCGCACAAAATTGGTTGTCCCCATAAAATATTGCACGCCCTTTTTATTATGGGATAAAGGGATCTGTTCTATGGCTCTAATCCTCTCCAGGTCTATGGAGATCCATTTTTTAGAAATGACATGACCCAGTAGCTTTCCTTCTATGACTACGAACACACATTTCTTCGGATTTAATGAAATGCCATATTTCCTGTAGTGCTCAAAAATATGTTTCAAACAAAAAGCGCGTTATTCTCTCCTTTTTTAAAATATTGTAACATCATCTAGATAGACCACAACAGTACAGCCAATCAGACTATGGAAAGCTATATCCATAGCCCTCTGGAAAGTTGCTCCAGCATTGATAAGTACAAAGGGCATCCTCCTATACGTAAAAGTTCCCCACTTGGTTCGGAAAGTGGTATTGAGCCTGTCCTCTTCTGCTACTAATACTTGATTATAACCGGAGAAGCCATCTAATAGAGAGAACAGTTCGGAACCTGAGACCATTTGTAGTATTTGTTCCATGGGTGGGACAGGATAATTATCTTTATTTGATTCATGATTAAGATTTCTGAAATCTACGCCAAGTCTGATCTCTCCAGACTTTTTTCGCACTGGTACCAAATTAGAGACCCATTATGAATGTCTGACTTTAAATATGATTTTAGCATCTAGTAGCTTTTTCACTTCGCTTTGAATTAGGGGTTCTAGATTTGGATATATTTTTCTCGGAGGTTGCTGATAAGGTTTGATTCCAACCTTGATTGGAATCACATGTTGTATAATTTTAGTGTCATACGTTCTTAGATCTTCGTAAGTCCAAGCAAATACATCCTTATATTATCTGAATAAGATGATGAATTTACTCCTCTCATCGAGTGAACAACACTTCCCCAAATTCACATATTTGGGTTTAGCTTTTGTCCCTAAATTTATTAGCTCGACTTGTAAAGACGAGCTATGAGTCTTGACATTCGCTGGCTTTCTGAACTTGTTGTCTAAATCAAACATCTGTTCCAAAGTTCTAACTCCTTTTGGAATGAAATTTCCGTACTGTAATTCCACTTGATGTTCTTCGTCATCTATTATTGCTCCTTTAAATGTATCATTATTTGTTAATCATTCCAATATTTGTTGATCATCACCAAACACCCTCATATTAGTGATGTTATCTCGAAAATAAGGACTGAAAATCAATTCAATCGAACATCTATTATTTGTAGGTACCGACCTTGCAGCTGATGTAGCTAACAAATCAACTGCTGCATTTTTTGCCCTAGGAATTGAAGAAATATTTAATGCATGAAAATTTATCAATAAATCCCATAATTCATTTTGGTAAGCCTTCAAATGTGGTGATATGGAGTGAATTTTGTTCCGAATTTGTTTAACAACGATTTCAAAATATCAATATACTTTCATATTTTTTACTTTTAATTCTATCACTTTTTTAAGTCCCTGAACTAATGCTTTGTATCCAGCTGTGTTATTTGTGCATTTGAATTCTAATCTACATGAAAGAAAATGTTTATTTGTGCATTCAAATTCTACTCCTACTAAAATTTAATTGCTAACTACATATGAAACTAAATCTACTATGTTACAATCAAACTCATCAACCTGTGAAAATTGAAGGAGATTGGGCTCGATATCAGGTATACTTCTGGCTTCTTCAGCTTGGTAATTTCCTGGTTCCAGTTCAATGAAATAGTTTCCCAACACCAAGTTTACTGGTTCATTTTTCCTTCTAACTGAGTCACATTTTACTTCATTTGAGTCTCTCTTCACACCTTTATCTGATTTTGACATCCTTTAAAAGGTAACCACAAATGTGACCAATCCGATGCAAAATATCCTTCTAACCTCGCTGGCCAATCCCTTCTCAAAACCAAACCATAATCATATGGGATATCTGCTACGACAATGTCTATGTACTGACATACCCTCTCATCTACAGATAAACGGATCAGAACATCTTCCATTTATCCTATTACTTTGATGGCTTTTTTGTCTAATTGAAGAACTTGGCCAGTAGTTTGTTTAGGTTGACCATTGATTTGCTTACAAACTGAAAGTGGCATGACATTGACTAATGCTCCTGAGCCCACTAAACAGTTATGCACATTATAGTTGAAAATCTCAAAGGTTAGAAGAAATGTTGGAGTTTTATATTTAGATTTTCCTCGTAAGCTCACCTCACCAATCTCTTCCTCAGGTGTCTCAAGTGCTTTCAAAATATTTTCTTTTTGCTGAGGTAGATTGCACATTTCAAACAATGAGATATTTGCTTTAGCCTTTTTAATGTCTTCCATAATGTCATATCCCATCTCATGTTCATCTCGATTCTTCTTGACAATTTCAGTTTTATTTTTAGTAGGATTTATAGGCATATTGACTTTCTTAGGGTTCTGGTTTGAAATGACAAACTCAGGTATGTTAACAGTTGAAGTATTACTCTTCATTTTCTTCATGTTATCTTGGAGTTTCTTGATCTTTAGAAGTATCGAGTTATCTTCTTTTAATAGATTCTGACTCCTTGTTGTGACATTTTTCTCTGATGTTTCTTATTTGATAGGGAAATCTTCATCTTCTAAGTTAAACATAGACCCACAATCCCATACAACCAAGGTGTCTTCATCTTGTGTTTCTGTCAACTTGGAATCCAATAATTGGTTCATTACTAATGTCATAGAATTAATCCACTGTGGGCAATTTTTCTCAAAATGAGGTTGTTGATGGAAAGTGCAAAAGTTATCCATTCCTACATCGGTCAATTTCATTGTTGAAGGGATCTATGGAGGAGGTTTAGGTTGACAGTTGTCTTCTCTTTTTTTATAATAAGGCTTGTATTGTTTATGAGCCTCCTTTTCGTTTTCTAAATCAATCACCCGGTTTGATAACTTCTACATCATCCTCACCATGCCATCTAACTCCTGTGATCGTTCATCCTTAGGTTTAGTTAATAATAGGGGATTTTTGTTTCCATAAGTTCTTTCATCTGACTGTGTAGGATAGTGTTCTATACTCTCCAATTCTGCTTCTACCTTCTCAGCTTATTCATAAGTATCTACCAAATTGGACCTAACTGATCTCTTGGAAAACATGGCTAGATCAAACCCAGGGGCTGGGTATAATACTCAATTAGATCATGCTCGGATGGTTTATCAGCTGCACTGAAGTTATTCAGGTATGCAGCAAACCTTTGAGTAAAATTATGTACCCTCTCTTTCTTTTATTTCTTTAAAGTGATCAATCCTTTCATTAACGCTATGTGATTTTTCTGGATTCCGTATTTGCTTCTGAAAAATCTCTCAAAAATATTCCAATTTGTGATTAAGTTTGCCGGTAGGGAAAAATACCATGAAGCTACTTTTCCTTTCAGGGTATGCGGGAAAAGTCTGCAAACTACATCTTCATGTTCTGTTGCTTGCAGACCTTCTAAATCTAGATAAAAACTCTGCAAGTGATCATCCACAAGAATTCCTTCACTAAGTTCAAACTTGGGTAAAATTTTGTCAAAAATCTAAGGCATATCATGCAATGGAGTTGTTAGGCTTAAAGGAGATTTATCCCTCCAAGCAGGTTGTGGAGGTGGCTGATTCGCATTCACATTGGCCATGATTCTGAGTGGAGTATGAGGTGGAGACTGAACAAGGAGGTGAACAGTGAGGGGAATCTGGTCCCAACTGATCCAACGGTTGGACAACTTCTTGTAAGGCTATTTCTACCAATTATTCAATATCTTCTACCAACATTGAATCTTCCAATTGAGGAAGGTCTTTATTTTGATACTCTCTTCTAGGTAGAATTGGAATAATAGGTAATACTCCAATTTTTTTCGCATATGCCCTGGTAATCCTCCTTAAAACATCAACCACTTCGTTATCAATGGGATAAATATACCCCTTTCCCTTTTCTTCAGGAGTGGGTTTCTGAGGAAAACTGGTTTCAGAACTTTCACCAGTGGAGTAATCTCGAGAAAGTGGACTTCCTCGGCCAGCCATGCACTAGTGGCCCTCCTTCTAGCGCCAAAACTGTTGAGGCCTAGAAAATCACAGGTAACAATAGTAGGGATTCCCCCCAATAAATGTTCCCAATTAGCTCGTTATTATTTGGTATGGGGAATTCGTCCGGTTTATGGTCTAGTTATCGTAGGTCAAGTAATGGTTAAAGCTTATTTTATCGGTTGCGGCACGGTCCACCCTCTAGGTGTATTTTTTAGTTTTATGTTTAGGTATGATATGCAAGTGCCTAGCTAAATGCAATTGATATAGAAAAGGAGGAGCGTCACAATGTTATGCACAGGTTCTTACCTCTCGTCTTACCTCTCTCGCTTATCAATCGTAAACAAAGAAAACTAACTAAAACTCTCTAACCTATCCCTAGGGATCAATACTATAATTAATGTTGAGTAATGTATTGGATAACATGCATAAAGAACACTACAGATAGTTGTTAATATTTATGAATACATGCATATCAATAGACAGATAAACAAAGAGATAGCTCATTGTTAATTAAAACATTCGTTACTCAAATACGATTGTGGAAATTTCACAGAAATAAACAGGAGCACATTCATAACACGAAAGAGTTCATAAGTTAGAATGATCTCACAGTTCATGAAAACAAGCTGAAACAGAAATAGTTCACATCCAATGTTCGGGTACACAGGGTACTCCCAAAAGACCGAACGGCTTGAGCAACTGCTTCACACAAATAGATCACAGATCAACACACCGATGTTTGTCATGTGGTTAAAACTCTCGAGAGGGAAACATTCCATGGCCCTGTTAGGAACCCATGTCAATCCTTCTCTTTACCGTGTTAGTATATTGTTGTTGGACGCATATGCTTTGTAAGTCGTCCCATAGTAATTGTTGATCCATAGTTTGTGTTATTGTTGTTGGGCGCATATGCTTTGTAAGCCACCTATAGTATTTGTTGATCCATAGTTTATATTGGCCCATGGTTTTGACCCATAGTATTGGCGCCTATTTTTAGTATATAAGTGTGTGTTGAGGCCAAGGAAGGCATCGTGAAGTTATTTTGTATTGAGCTTGCTCAAAGGAGGTTGCCCCCTCGAAGTGGCCTGCAATTAATATAAAAGTGATTTTGAGTTTTTCTACTATATCGTGTATTTTGATTAATTATTTGCTGCAGGGTCCTCCCATCTGGTATCAGAGCACTTTCTTGGGCTCATTGGGTGAAATTTCTGCCCAAATTTTTTTTTCTCTTCTGTTGCAGGTTCGGATCTAGGAATAATCCCTATCTGCTTAACTGTGGGAAGTACTTGGGCATAAGCCATAAAACTCATTGTGAGGAGTACCACAGGAACCCCGAAGTAGCTGGCCCATTGAGAGGACCTACCAGCGAAAAGGGCAACGACCCCTACCTGATTGACTAGTTCCCACCCGTGAGGTAAACCAAGAGCTGTCGTTTGTGGCCAAGCGGTTATCAGTTTTACCTGAGCCGTGGAGTGAGGGGTACTGCCCCAATACGTACGTCGTCAGACAACATTGGTGGCTGAGTGAATCCCTTGAACCGATAGAAAGCCGCACATACTTGGGGTCCATATCTATTTTCAGTTGCACAATCGCAGATTTCCTCTGTCCAGAACTATTGTCGGTCAGTTCCGTGCCATTGCAGATCCATTTGTTTCCGATCACTTCCGTGCCGTTGCAGATTCCACTATTTCTGATCACTTTCGTGCTGTTGCAGATCCCTTCCTGAAAAAAAAAAAAAAAGTATAAAATTTTGTTTTTCGGCCATATCTCCTTGGTTTCAACTCTGTTTTCCCTAAAACTTCACTGACACCTCTACAATTCCATCCTACATATTTCATTCCTGAAGACCCTATCCCAAATTCCACTTCCCAAGACCTGAACTCCCACATTTGTCTATTTTTAGGGTTTGCCATAACTCCTTCGATTTTCACCCAAACGCCTTCAAATTTTTCCATCGTATTCCTTTCCTCATTCTACTGCTTTGTCCCTCTCTACCAAATTTTCTCATTCTTTCACCCCGCTCCTAAAATCCCCATTTTTTGCTTCCCTATCCTTTCAACAATGTCCAAAACTTACTCAAACCCACATTACCCTTCCGATTTTTTCTCAAATCCAGATTTTCCTCTACTGAAACAATTTTTGTTTTTGTTTTTCTACCCACTTCCCCGAAAAAAGAAAAAAAAAACCTCCTGGTTATGGTTGTCACCCTCACACGAGAAAAAACCATGTAGGAAGCACTTGCAGCCATCCAAGCCAAACTCCAAGAACTGGATGAAAAATTTCTTGGTCTCCATCTTGAGCATTCAGCTATGAACACCAGACGATAGTCCGAGTCTTCATCAGACAATGGGTTCTCTTCTTCCAGCAATTTTCGTGGTCCGAAGCTAGATTTTCCTCGCTTCAATGGTACTGATCCGACTGGATGGATCTATTGGGTAGAACAGTATTTCAGTCTTCATAATACTTTTGATGTCAACCAAGTTCCACTTGCCTCCTTTCATTTGGAACAGGAAGCTCTTCAATGGTATCGTTGGTACATCAAGGCTCATGAAGAGCCAAAATGGCCTGATTTTTTCCAGCTCCTTTTGCAACGATTTGGTCCTAGTGCTTTTGATGACTTCACAGGAGCTCTCACTAAACTTCACCAAATTGGCACTGTGAAAGAGTATCAAACTGAATTTGAGAAACTAGCTAATCACACTGAAGGATTACCTGATGACTTCTACCGGAGTTGTTTTATCAGTGGTCTAAAGGATGCAATTCGCTCTGAGGTCAAAATGTTCAGTCCCAACACATTGATGGAAGCCTTGGGGTTGGCTAAGTTGGCAGAAGACAAGCTGGCAGCCCAAAAGCGATCCAAATTCTCTTTTGTTCCCTTCCAAAATATGGGTTCTCAACGACCTCCCATTCCGCCAGCTCCTCGCTCACCTCCAATCAAGCATTTGTCTGAAGCAGAGATGCAAGCACGCAGAGAAAAAGGGCTTTGTTATAATTGTGATGAGAAATTCAATCAGGGACATCGATGTGTTCAACAAAAGCTCTATCTCTTGGATGTGGATTCTCCACCTGCCTCTGAAATTGGTGAAGAAGCTCCCGATACAATGGATGCTCCGGTTGACATTCAGGAGCCACCTACTGACCCTCCATCTCAAGACGACTAGCCCGAGATATCCCTCCATGCTTTAGCTGGAGTCATGGCCCCCCAAACAATGTGGGTACGTGGTTACTTCAAGAAGCTTCCTCTTACAATACTCATTGATTCTGGCAGCATTCATAATTTCATTGACCCTCGGATCGCCAAACAAGCTGATTGTTTTATCCATCCTTGCTCCAAATTTGAAGTCATGGTTGCCAATGGGGGTACCTTACCTTGCAAAGGGAAGTGTCGTAATGTGCATATCTCTATGGGAGATTATAACCTCCGCTCTGACATGTTTTCCTTGACCTTAGGCGGATGTGATGTGGTTTTGGGCGCTCAATGGCTGTGCACACTTGGCCCCATATTATGGGATTTTGCTGAACTTTGGATGCAGTTCTCCCCCGATGGATACAAACACACATTGAAAGGATTACAACCAGGGTCTCTTAGCATCATCAGTTCACATCGCATGGAAAAACTCCTTACGAAGAGTTCCCATGGTGTCATCGCTCAGCTCCATTCCATTCAAATGCAATCATCAGTGGCCCCCACTACTCCTTTGGATCTCCAACAAATTCTGGATCGATATACAAGTGTTTTTGCTGAACCAGTGGGACTTCCACCTTCACGACCAGAGGACCACTGTATTCATCTCCTTCCTGGAAGCATTCCTCCCAACATCAGGCCCTATCACTACCCATTTCACCCAAAAATAGATATTGAACTCCTCGTTAGGGACTTACTAAAGCAAGGTATTATTCACCCAAGCACAAGTTCCTTTTCTTCACCAGTTCTTCTTGTCCGCAAAAAAGATGGGTCATTGTGCCTCTGCATTGACTTCCGAGCACTTAATCACCTCACCATCAAGGATAAGTTTCCAATTCCTGTTGTTGATGAGCTTCTTGATGAGCTTCATGGTGCTCAATTTTTCTCCAAGTTGGATCTTTGCTCTGGGTATCATCAAATTCGGGTTCATGAGGATGATATCCCTAAAACAGCTTTCCACACACATGATGGCCACTATGAGTTTTTGGTCATGCCTTTTGGTCTCACTAATGCTCCTTCCACATTCCAGGCCTTGATGAATAAAATATTCCTAC